>OU343217.1:211617045-211704768 GCA_910596185.1 Chrysanthemum makinoi | reverse complement strand
ACTTGTGTAGATAACTTGAGCGGTTTGGACATATCAAGTTTAGTAAAAGAATTGAAATCCCTTGGTTTTTTTTAGAAGCTGAGTTGATTACATTGCGTGAGGACACGACACAGTCCTCGTCTGGGGTATTTTGGTATGTGCGAAAACACATCCTTTTCTATATCCAAACCTGACCCAAATAACCAATACAAGCCTTTTATTGCTAATATTTTGTGGTTTTCTGGAGTTTGTGCTTGTGCGGTATGGATATGTACCCGCACAACTGAGCCAAATCAGACATAAATCCTGAGCACGGAGATCAAGAGAGCTTAGCCTAGCCGGAAGATCGAATTATGCATTTATGATGATTTCTAATCTCTGAGGATGATTTGTGAAGATTTGATCAAAGTTTGAAGAAATGTCAAAATTGGCCCCTCAACTTTGAGCAAATGACAGAAAACACCCTTGAAGTTTCAAAAGTTGCAATTTGGCCCCTGGTCTATTGAAGAATGACAAGTGCAGTCCTTGGAAGATAATTTCAGAATTACATCTATGGTCCCTCAAAATTCAGATTTCACATCCTTAGTCCCTATATTACCTTTGGTTTACTACTAGTCCAAGTCCTAATCCAACATAATACAAATCCAATCCTTAACATAACTCTCGGCCCAAACTCATCCATTCCAATCCACCACCACAACCAAGTTTTTATATTAAACCGACCCCGGGTTATCCCAACCCTTTTTTCCCACTAGACCCGGTCAAAGTCCCACACACCAAGTCAAAATATTATAAATAAATCCAACCCAAACCAAACGTGCCTAAACCTGGTAACACCCATTTCTACTGTTACCCTCCTCCTCCCTTTTACCCAGTTACACACCCTCTTTTACCCGTACACTTAATGGTTCTAGAAGATACTGACAACAGTGTCAGATGGTGTGACTCACAGAGTGCAAGGTGGCGGTTTGGAGGTTTTCTTATTGGTGCGAACACATCACCATTCTAATCAAGGGTGTAGATGTTTGATGACAAGATGATGAGATCAATTGTGCGCGATTAAACCTAGAAGCATCCATTGATCAAGCTCGACTATTTAAACCCTCATTCAGGTCACATAGGATTGTCCGGTTTTCACGTTTTAGAAAACTTAGGCCATTTTCTTTACTTGTCTTTTAATTGTTTTTACTTAGTGTATCTTTTACTTTCGACGCATTATGTCAGGTTTTTGATTAATGAAATTTCCTTTCAATTAGTTTCTTGTCATCTAAAGTGAGTAATTGTTAAACTAGTCCTAGAAACTGTTTTACGGTTTTGATAAGCTCAAATAAGCTATTTACAGCTTATTTGAGTTTATTGTGGATTAAATTTTCTTAATTCTCAATTTTGTGCAAAAAGTCAACAATAGTCAACATTAAGTCAATATTTCAAAAGTCAATCGATTTCACGGTTATTTTTTAGCTTTAATGAGTTAAAAAGTTGAGGATAATGTTATTTTGTTGGTTGTGATTCAGATTCAATCAAAGTTCATTTTAATTTTAAAATTAAAAATGCATTCTACTAGTTAAAGGAGTGTTTGGATTTTGGTTAGTTTTCAAGTATTCATGCTTTTGGGTGATGCAAATCTGAGTTTCATGAGTCCACCAACTAGTTTTGAAGCTTTTCTAATCAATGTTTCAAGTTTTTAAAATCAGTTTTTGAGTTTTCAAAGTATATTGGAGAAACTGTTTGCACATCAGATGTGTTCTGCCAATTTCAGTGTTTTCAAGTAAGTTGTCTGCTTAGTCTCTTAAGCTTATCGTTGGATTGTTGGTTTTCTAGGTAGCTTGTAGTTTAGGACTTAATGGAATTCCCTTAGTATCCCCATAGGAGCTTGTAACTAGCTTGTTAAGACTGCAAATCCATTCCAAACCTTTAAGCGTATATACACGTTACGTGCGCACAGCCTAGTGTCCCACATAGTCCTTAGTTATTGAACTCTAATTTCTTCATGATAAGTCCTCATTGGCTGAAATTTGGTACACGCACTCTCTGGCTGGTAGACTAGAGATTTCCATCCTTGGTTCTCAGTTTGGCTTATTGAATAAGCAGTTACAACTGCTTAAAGTAAGGGTCATATTCCATTTGTTTTGCTTAAGTGGTCATTTAAACTGTCGGTTATAGAATTGCTCATTAGGTGTTAGGAGTAGTTTTAATAATTTGCTTTAGAGTAGATTTAGTGTTATCTAGCTTGATAACTTGATGTGGTGCATTATTTTGCTTATTTGCTTATTTCAAAGTAGCTTATTTAGGTTCATTTACACTACAGCTCTTATTTCATCCACATAAGCCCATGTTTTTATATTTTTCATAGAACTAGATTAATATTTTAGAATTTTCCTGAGTATTTCATAATTTTTGGTCATTGTTCACTATTTTTCTTTATTAAAAACAGTTTTTAATCACTTTTAAATAGCGTTAATTGCAATTAATTCAGAAAAAGTTCCAAAAAATAATTTTTCAATTTTCCCAGTTTAAGAAAAATATAAAAAGCATAAAAAATATTTTTCCTTATTTTTCTCCTTTTATTTGGTATTTTTCACAATTTAAATTAGATTTAAATAGATTTAAATTTGTAGAAAATAGAAAATTAATCTGAAAAATAAAAATATAGTTTTGAAAATTCTCTTATGATATTTTAGATTTTATATAATTAGTTTCATAATTTTCCCCTTTGTTTTTATAATTTTTAGTTATTTAGTCTTATTTTTTAAGTTAAAATTAGTTTTTAATTAGAATAAATTCAAGAAAATTCCTAAAAATAGTTTTAATTCATATTTAGTTTTCAAATATCATTTTTAGAGTAAAAGTAATTTTAGGATATTTTTAGGAGTTAGAATAGACGTAATTGCATTTTATTCATGCGTGTCGTTTAATCAGAATTTCGCGTTTTAGTAGAATTGCGTAGTTTGCCTTAGTTCTTAGGTTTTCCCCTTAGATTTTTATCCCTTATGCTTTCCTTATCCCGTAGTTTAGAATATATCATTTTACCCCCTTGTAACACCCCCGAAAATCTTAATGACAGCGGAAGACTAATTCGGGTGTTACTTGAATGGAGATCATAGTCAATAATTATAGAAAACGACTCGAAGAGACGTTTTACTAAAATAGTTATCATTCATCGAAAACTCATAGTTTGATACAAAATATTGTAAATAGATCCAGTGTTTTTCCCAAAAGAAAGATCATGAGTTTGAAAGAAATGATAACTTTTATGTTTTACACCACCAGATAAGCCTTGCCATGCCACGTTAGCCGCACCTTAATCGTCATAATCTTCCGATTACACGAGATAACATGCTTAAAAAAGTCAACAAAAATGTTGAGTGAAGTCCATAGGTTTAAAATAAGTTGAACACAAGTATAAGATCATGATCATTGTAAACTAACAATATCATAAGAAAAATGTCACAGATTATTATGCACTAAGCTCATGAAACCAAGACTCAACTGCATACACGAATTACCAGATTATACGTAAGTATGCCCCAAAGGAGGTAATAGCCAATTACCTAAAGATATTCGATATGGTGCGCCCCGGTTATTTCTCTATAACCGAAACGGGGTTCGTTAATCCCCATAGTACTATTCACGATATCTACGTTCACTCACGGTGACTAATGGTTCATGATCAGGGGACTTGTGGCTAACAACTTAGGCAGTACCAATAATCAAGAGGATCAAGCATTTATGAAAAACCTTGTGTTCTAGTTTAGAGCATGTATCTCCCTCGCGGGGTTTATAAAAATAAAGTAAAAGCGAGGCTATGAACTCACCTTGATGATAATGCACACGCAAAAATAGATCAAGCACAATGTAGCGGAGGTTCCAACTCGAAACCTAAAATGATGAGATGGCGAGTCTCAGTAAATGAGCATTTTGGTTCGCGACCAAAATAATAGAGCATTGAATATTTTTATTCAATAGATCATTGGATTATCCAATCCAATAGTGTGCGATCGTGATTAATGTTTTAAGTTAATTTACATGCTACATTGTCTTAACTAGTGATCCTCACTTACGCATAAGTGAAATGTTCCCCGGTTGTGATCTTAGTAAATTAGTTGGATTATTTTAGCGTATTTAGACTCCCAGATATTTTATCAAAATAAGTATATTTTTACATATACTTTCTAATAAATGTATATTTACATATACATTTATACATGAAATAAGTTTATCATTATTCGAAAATATTACGCTCATGTGATCAAAATACTCATTTTCTAGAGGCTATCATGAAATCATAATTTTTGATAAACTTTTCCCAATTTGCACTTTTTACCCTCGAGTTACAAAAAGTACGAGTTTAGCCCCTATACTTTTAGAAAATGACACTTTCCACCCGAATTATATTTCATACCAAAACTTTCAGAAATGACAACTTTAACCCTTGGTAAAACTGAATTTACAAAAACAGCCCTCTAGGTTCATTTTATACGCTTTAAACCTTTGTTTTCCAAACTTGACACTTTTAACCCAAAAGTTTATTAATACTAGTTTGAGTTAATTACATATTCGATCCTTGTGGTTTTCATGCGTGCGCATGCACGTAAAAGTTACCCCTTTTACTTTCGAAAAAATGCATATTGGTCCCTTAACTTTTCATGCATGTTTATATACGTAATATATGAACCTTTAACTTTTTAAATGTTACGCTTTTAACCCGAAATTCATTTGTTTTGCAAATTTGGTCCGAAATACTTTTGAAATAAACGAAAACTTTGTGTAACTAGTACAAGCTTATTCCTAGCTTATTTCTTTAGCTTATTATCTTATTTTTATCATATTGGGCCGGGTTAGATCATTAATGGACTCGGATTGGGCTTAATGGGCTCGGTGTTTGGGCTTAACGAGTTTAGTACTTGGGCTTTAGGCCCGATTGGTTTTGCGTGAGTTTTACAAATGTACGAGAGCTCCTAGTAGTTTTGTGATGTGTTATAAACATTTTAGGCTAGTGTTAACATGTGTTTATGTGTCTTGTTGAGCTATAACATGTATATCTTACGAGTTGGTTTACGAAATGGTGCACACAACATTTAATACGTGTGATAACTAAGTGTAAATGAGAAAATTGGAATGGAAATGAGTTGGAAGGGACTTACTACACTCAAAAAGAGTGGTGATGATACGTGTGAGGTGTGATCGAGAAGAAATGACCAACGAGGACCCCTTGTTCTCCTTATAATGTTACCCGTATTCCTTTAGTTCACAAATCTCCTAATCTTCACCTTATATCGTTATTACCCGAAATCCTTTTACTTTTCCTTTTCTTCGCTTTGACTAGCCTCCACAGTGGATGGTTTCTATGTGGTAGTGAGAGTAGATGTGTGAGAGTTGGGATATGTTTGTGAGTTTGTATGAGCTTTGGTTCAAGGTTTATAAAGTAAAGTTGAGCATGGCTATCTCAATATTTTATGCATGACCTCTCCTAGATTTCAAGAGTACAAGGATAGGTTTTTAGTTTATGTTTGTGGCGTGGGGGTCTCGGCAGCAAGTTTTAAGGGCATGCAATGCCTAGTCAAATCATTTGAAACATTGTATCCATTGGTTTTTAAAGTCAAGACTTAGTCAAGGGGTTTAGCCTAATTATATATATTAAGTTAGGGTGGCTTAAGTTAGTTTTTGTCCCTTCTTTATCATACACACACGCAACCATATATGTGACCAAGTTAGATAGTTTATTTGGCTTATGCCTTGTTCTTGTTGTTGCGTTTGTTTTGCTTCGACCGGTCACAGGAGGAACAAATATTACAAAGGTAGTTTTGTAGTGTGGTGTCGAGGCCCAAGTGAATCAAGGGGGTTGGGCTTGACTTGGTTTTAGTTTAGTAATCCTTGTCTAGTTTGATTTTCAGGTTTGGTTTGCTAGTCTTGGCTCTCGACAGAATTTCACAAAAAGGAAATTAGGAAGGCAAGATTTTACTAGTAATTTTACTAGTTGTGGTGTTGGGCTCGGTATAGAGACAAGGCCCAAGGTGAATAGAAAAGGCTTGTTTGGGCTTGGTTGTGGGCTCGAGTGAAATGTTTAAGCCCGAAGGAAATTAGCACTAGGTGAGCTTGAGTGGTTAACGTGGCCCAAGGTAATAATAGTGCGGGCTCGATCCAGTTACAAGGCCCAATAACGAGTTGATTTGGATCATGGGATGGTACGGAGTCCAATGAGTTCCGAGGCCTTATACGAATTTTATATATTTTTATTATAATTAAATTCGTAATTTTTACGTATTTATTACGTATTTTAGGATTATCAAGATAGTGGGAAAATTTATTTAGATCACAACGGTATATTTATGAACGCTCAAACTGCGTTGATCATGCATATGCCAAATGATATGCAAATGTGGTGCTTAGAAAATTTCATGACGAAATAGATCTTGTTTAATTCCTGATTAAAGCGTTAAGTACATTGAAATTTTCCGGGAGCTTACAGTACCTACCCCTTAAGAGAACCGCGTCCGCGGTTAAACTCTGAGAGGCTGTCATGGGTGATCTAGATGAGCGGTGAGGATACTTGGAGCGCATTATATCCTCGGCGCTCCCAGGTGAATTCTGCACCTCGTTTCTTGTGATTCTATCGAACTTTAACGATAGGAATGCGGCTTTGCTTAAGCCTCTTAACTTATCTGTCCATGATCTCGACGGGTTCTTCGACAAAGCTAAGTTTGTCATTGAAATTTGGATGTCCTTGAGTGGTAATGCGACTAGAGTTTCATCGAAAGACACTTCTTAAGATTTGAGACATGGAACGTGTCATGTACTCGGCTAAGTTCTTCGGGAAGATCAAGTTTATATGCCACTGGACCAATTCTTTGAAGAATTTTAAAGGGTCCGACGTATCGAGGTTTGAGCTTTCCTCGTTTTCCAAATCGACCATCCTTTCGAGGTGATACTTTGAGCATTACACGGTCTCCGACTTGGAATTACATTGGTTTTCTTCGAACATCTGCGTAGCTCTTTTGTCTATCTCGGTACGCTTGCAATCTTTGCGGATTTGCATTATCTTTTTGTTGTCTCTTGGACAATTTCGGGAACTGTGAGTTGTACTTCTCCAACTTCCGACAAGCTGGCGATCGGCATTTTCTTCCATAGAGTGCTTCAAAGGTGCGGCTTTAATCTTTGGCGTGATAACTGTTATTGTAAGAGAATTCACCGAGAGGTAAGTGCTTATCCATCCTTTTCGAAATCAATCACACATGCTCTTAGCATGTCTTCAGGTTTGGATCGTTCTTTCACTTTGTCCATCTGTTTGAGGATGGTACGCGGTACTCATATCTAAGTTGGTACCCATGGCTCGTTGGGCGTTTGCCAAAATCTAGAGGTGAATCGGCTATCACGGTCAGATATGATAGAGATTGGTACACCGTGACGAGAAACAATCTCTTTGATGTACAGTCTAGCGAGTGTAATCATCTCGTCGTTCTCCTTGATTGGCAAGAAATAAGCGGACTTTGTAAGACGGTCTACAATAACCTAAATGGTGTCAAAACCATTAGAAGTTTTTGGCAACTTTGTGATGAAGTCCATTGTGATTCTTTCCCATTTCCACATAGGAAGTTCTGGTTGAGTTAACAATCCAGATGGCTTTTGATGTTCAGCTTTAACTTTCAAGCATGTCAAACATTTCTTGCGTATCTGCGTGATATCGGCCTTCATGTTAGGCCACCAGTACAAAAGCTTTAGATCTTGATACATCTTGTTGGGACCGGGATGTATGGAATACTTCGATTTATGTGATTCATGCATGATGAGTTCTCGGATACCTCCAAAGAGTGGAATCAACCGATTTTTGAAACATAGCGTTAGTCCGATCTCTTCACGAATCCATTCTCATTCTTCGGCATGCCATAAATCTTCTCATTCGGCCTATTTTCTTCTTTAAGGGCTTCGATCTGAGCTTCAAAATTTTTTTATGGTAGGGGTGAATTGATTACCATTCCCAATGATCTCACTCTAAGTGGCTTAGGGCGATCTTTTTACGCTCAAGGCATTGGCAACTACTTTTGCCTTTCCAGGATGATAACGGATCTGCGGTCATAATCACTAAGCAATTCGAGCCAGCGACGTTGGCCATATTCAATTCCTTTTGATCTAAGATGTGTTGAAGACTTTTGTGATCGGTGTACACTATACATTTGGTTCGTCACGGATAATGTCTCCATAATTAGAGTGCAAATACCACGGCGCCAAGTTCTAGATCGTGAGTAGTATAATTCTTCTCATGAGTTTTTGAGTTGTCGTGACGCATAAGCGATCACCTTGTTCCTTTGCATGAGAACAGCGCCTAAACCCATGTGTGAAGCATCACAATATACTACAAAATCTTTGACTCCTTCCGGTAGTGCCAAGATAGGTGCCATTAAAGTTTGTTCTTTAGGAGTTGAAAAGCTAATTCTTGATCGTCTCCCCATTCGAATTTCTTCGTTTTACGGGTTAACTTCGGTTCATGGTTTAGCTATTTTCGAGAAACCTTCGATGAATCTTCGATAATAACCAGCAAGTCCTAAGAATTGACGAATTTCAGTAGGGTTAGTGGATGCTGGCCAGTTCTTAACATGATTCAATCTTTGCGGGATCCACATGGATTCCTTCCTTGTTGATCACATGACCAAGAAATTGGACTGTCTCAATCCAAAAGTCACACTTGGAAAACTTTGAGTACAATTTTTCATCCTTGAGTAACTTCAGGGGCGAGTCTTCAAATGTTCATGCATTTCTTCTTTATTACGAGTAGATAAGAATATCGTCGATGAACACAGCTGGCGAATTTATCGAGATATGGTTTGCAGACTCTATTCATGAGGTCCATAAATCAGCGGTGCATTAGTTAAACTGAATGGCATTACTTGGAATTCATAATGGCCATATCGAGTTCTAAATGCGGTCTTGGGTATATCTTCCTCTCTTACCCGAATAGCGATGATATCGGATCTTAAATCAATCTTCGAGTATACACTCGAACCTTGTAACTGATCAAAGCAGATCATCAATTCTTGGTAAGGGATAGCGGCTTTTGATTGTGAGCTTGTTCAATTCTCTATAATCGATACACATCCGGAATGATCCATCTTTCTTCTTAACGAATAATAATAGGTGCTCCCCGGGGTGAGGAACTTGGTCTAATGAATCCTCTCGGATAACTCTTCTAGTTGTTTGGATAACTCTTGCATTTCTGAGGCGCTAGCGGTGCGGTGCTCGTGCTACGAGGGTAGCTCGGGAATAAGATCGATTTGAAATTCGACTTGTCGAGCAGGTGGGAGTCCAGGCAAATCTTCTGGAAACACCTCAGGAAATTCCTTGATTACAGGTACATCCTCTAGTCGTTTCTCTTCCGACTTCTTTTCCGTTACTTGAGCTAAGAAGGCATAACATCCTTTTTCCATGTACTTTATTGACTTCGCACAGGATATGATACTTAAGTACTTCCTACTCTGATCTCCTTGAATGACTAAGGTTTCACCGTTGATCGGGATATGAACGGTTTTCTCGTCACAAACAATCCTAGCACGGTGTTTGGACAACCAATCCATGCCAATTACAACATCGAAACTTCCAAGTTTGATTGGCAAAAGATCTATGAGAAACGAGTGATCTTGTAATAGAATAGGACAATTACGGATTACGGTGTTGGTTCCTATTATTTTCCCATCGGCAAGTTCTATTTCATAAGTCGTATCTAAGGCGATTGGGGGTATTTCAAGTAATGGTTCAAAAGTAGTAGATACAAAACTCTTATCGTTCGAATCAAACAAGATTTTGCGAGAATGATTGTTAAGAGAATACGTACCCGTCACAATGTCAGGGTTCAACGGTGCATCTCCATCTCCTAGCATGTACACTCTTGCACGCGCATTGTTTGTTTGAGCGGCATTTAACTTTGGGCATTGACTCTTGAAATGACCTTTTTCTCCACATCCATAGCAGTTCATGTTTGTCACAGTGTTGCCTCTTCCAGGGTTTAGGCAATGCTTACCTTGATGACCTACCTTGTTGCACTTATCGCACTTCACGGTACAAGGTCCAGAATGGTGCATCAAACATCTGTTACACTGGGGATGTGGTCCTACATACCCTTTTCGGCAGATGGAGTGCGGGATAAGCCCTTGTGGCTTCTTGCCTTCGGTTTTGCCGATTGTGATGTTGGTTTCTATTGCGGTGATATTGGTTGTTGTTGTTCCGATTGTTGTTGTTGGACTGATGGTGGTTGGAATTTGAGGTTTTCCGATCATCAAACTTTCTTTTGTTGTCACTTGAGCCTTGTGCATTTGCAAGCTTTAGTATTGGTTCCATAAGGCGGTGGGATACAATGACAACTTCTTCAACAGTTTTTGGCTTCGAAGCGATGACATCTCCTTCGATGCTTCGAGGTAAACCTCCGATCAAAGCTTCCAAAAGCTTTTCATTGGTGGGAAACAAATGAGGACATAGAGCTCTCAGCTCATGGAATCTCTTGAATTATGTCTTGAGATCATTACCTTTAGCGACCAAGTGGTAATACTCATCTTCGAGTTTCTTGATCTCGGTTCTCGGGCAATCTTGTTTCATTATGGTTGTTTACGATCGACCATGAAATCTTATAAGATTCTTCCATTCCAATTGGTTGAGCATGGCCTTTCCACCAAGATAACGCATCTTCTAACAAAGTTCCAGTCACAAACTTGACTTTGCAATCATCTGTCAGTCACTTAGCAGGAAATCTGATCTCGGTTCTCTCAAACCAATGAAATAAACCAATAGCACCTTCAGTGCCCTTGAAGAATGTCGGCTTGAAGTTCATGAACTCTTTGTAATTACACTTGCGAGTTACAGTGGACTCACTTTGATTTGTTGGAGTGTTAGTTGCATTTGAGTTTGCCATTTCAACAAGGCGTGCGCTTCTGCGGCGCGATTCTCTTCAGCAATGCGGCAGCTTCACCTCGCGTGTTGCTTGAGCGTGCACGCTCAGCTTCGACCTCTCGAGCAATTCGGGCGTTCTCAGCTTCTCTTGCAATTTCGGCTTCTCTTGCAATTTCAGGTTCACGGGCCTCTTGGGCAATTCGTTCAGCTTCAACGCGTTCAGCTTCGGCTCTAGCAGTATCAGCGACATGTTGTGCTATAGCTGCGCTAACACTTTCAGCGACCATTTTCTTAATAGCTGCGGGAGTGATGGTGGATGAGGTAGCTTTCTTCTTGACCATTTTTCTAAAATTTCCAAGAATAAATACCAAGATTAAGAAATTATCGATCGATGATAAAACTGATTTCATATTATACATATCATAATAGTCCAGATTACCACTTTAAGTTAATGATATGATATGAATATGATTTTTCTCAATAAATCATAATTTATGTATAAGGACATGTGGATCGGTTCGGCATACATCACCGAGGAATAATATCATAACATCAGAATAATAGAAATACAACCATGGAATTCATCATTACATAGTTTTGTTCACAACCATAGGTTACATCATCATAATTCTTGTTCCAAGGTTACAAACCAAAAAGATACAAGCCTTAATGCCTCATATGGCGGCTTTATGATACATACTAAGATAAAGATGACTAGGATTTACTCATCTCCCGATGCGTCATCCTGACGACGACGAATCTCCTCAACCATAGCTGTCAAGTCTCGGATCTGCGCTCACGCGGGCTCGATCTCTCGCCTCGAGGTCATTAATCCTCTCCTCGAATAGCGTTGTGAGCATGGCGGATGCAAGTTCGTGATGCAGGACTCTCTCTCGACCTAAAGCAGTCTCTCTCAAAGTACTAGCATCTCGGATAGTAGTCTCCAATCTCCGAGTCAAGCAGTTAACAGCCTCTCTCGCCTCCACAATCTGGGTACTCATCATATCAAACACAATCTCAATGGAGTAGCGACCTATCACGAGGTTTTCGACTTCTTCCTCCAAGCTCTCTATCCTAACTAGTGGAATCTCATCATAATGTGCCATGAGCTCATTCAACTGGTCTTCGTGCTTGATAAGTCTCAGTATAGCACAGAGGAATAGTGTGGTGTCTTGGTTCACTGGTAACAGTAGAACGGCTGGAGCTGATGCGTATTGAGCTTTCTCAAGCTCGAACGAACTAGGTGCTCCCTCCTCTTCTCTCCAACGTCGAAGTAAAGGTATCAAGAATGACCATCGCCTAGCACCGGATTTCTTCCTTGGTCCGGTCTCATTATCCACTTGAGTAGGCATGTCGAGGATCAGAGATAGTGATGGTGGATAGCACTTGATGCAAAGCGGTAAAATTGGCTCACTAAAAGTGTCCAAAGGAGGTGATGCTGTAGGTGGTGATGAAACAGAACATAGTAGTCGATGGTAGAACACAGTAAGTGGCGGTGGTGGTGAGGTAGCAGTAGGTGGAACAGCAGGTGGCGGTGATGACTGGCGGGTGGTGGTGGTGATGGTGACTGAGTGGTGGCATCACATGAGTCATAGTGATGGGTCGCACATGCTTCCTAGCGGTGCGTTTGAAGGTCTTACCATTAGGATGCAGTCTATAAGGTACTCCAAAGCGGCTCAGGAGCTCATGAGGCTTAAGAACACGAATCCTACGTCGACGACGACGGATAGCTTGGGAAGATGATCCAGAAGAATCGATGAAGCGAGTCAGTGTTCTCGATGACTTGGATGATCCATTATCCACGGCAACATCTGAAGCGGTAGCCATTGCTGCGACTCATAATCTTGATCTAGGGTCATGGAAGCAAAAGCATTGTACTCTTGAGGATGAGCAGTCATAGCTGGAGCATAGGAGTTGAACGGCAACTTCACCTTCCTCAAAAGGTTCAGTTTTGTCAAACAGTAGGTACTGGTATAACAGGACGGGATGGCCGGCATAGTGACAGTCGTAGAGGACATGGTATCATCCATCTCGGTGTCTGAGGACAGAACAACTGGGTGGGATGCAGACATGGTACTGTAACAACCCATAAATTAATGTAAGTAAATGCCAAATAATATAATTAATTTAGTTAGCTACACATATTTGCCAAGCAAATCTCCATGCCTAACTAAAATGAATGCAATTTACTTATGATCTAGCGATGCATCAATCCTAATGCATAGAGCGGTCACGGAAGGGCGTAAGGCAGTGGTGTAAAATAGTCCTGTTTTAAAAGTGGTTATAGTCCAAATATTTTGAAAAACTCTTTGGTTCTCTATAACCTTGGCTCTGATGCCAATCTGTAACACCCCCGAAAATCTTAATGACAGCGGAAGACTAATTCGGGTGTTACTTGAATGGAGATCATAGTCAATAATTATAGAAAGCGACTCAAAAGAGACGTTTTATTAAAATAGTTATCATTCATCGAAAACTCATAGTTTGATACAAAATATTGTAAATAGATCCAGTGTTTTCCCAAAGAAAGATCATGAGTTTGAAAGAAATGATAACTTTATGTTTTACACCACCAGATAAGCCTTGCCATGCCCCGTTCCGCACCTTGGTCATAATCTTCACTGATTACCTGAGATAACATGCTTAAAAAGGTCAACAAAAATGTTGAGTGAAGTCCATAGGTTTAAAATAAGTTGAACACAAGTATAAGATCATGATCATTGTAAACTAACAATATCATAAGAAAAATGTCACAGATTATTATGCACTAAGCTCATGAAACCAAGACTCAACTGCATACACCGAATTACCGTTATGCGTAAGTATGCCCCAAAAGAGGTAATAGCCAATTACCTAAAGATATTCGATATGGTGCGCCCCGGTTATTTCTCTATAACCGAAACGGGGTTCGTTAATCCCCATAGTACTATTCACGATATCTACGTTCACTCACGGTGACTAATGGTTCATGATCAGGGGACTTGTGGCTAACAACTTAGGCAGTACCAATAATCAAGAGGATCAAGCATTTATGAAAAACCTTGTGTTCTAGTTTAGAGCATGTATCTCCCTCGCGGGGTTTATAAAAATAAAGTAAAAGCGAGGCTATGAACTCACCTTGATGATAATGCACACGCACAAATAGATCAAGCACAATGTAGCGGAGGTTCCAACTCGAAACCTAAAATGATGAGATGGCGAGTCTCAGTAAATGAGCATTTTGGTTCGCGACCAAAATAATAGAGCATTGAATATTTTTATTCAATAGATCATTGGATTATCCAATCCAATAGTGTGCGATCGTGATTAACGTTTTAAGTTAATTTACATGCTACATTGTCTTAACTAGTGATCCTCACTTACGCATAAGTGAAATGTTCCCCCGTTGTGATCTTAGTAAATTCGTTGGGTATTTTAACGTATTTAGACTCCCCGAGTATTTTATCAAAATAAGTATATTTTTACATATACTTTCTAATAAATGTATATTTACATATACATTTATACATGAAATAAGTTTATCATTATTCGAAAATATTACGCTCATGTGATCAAAATACTCATTTTTACGAGGCTATCATGAAATCATAATTTTTGATAAACTTTTCCCAATTTGCACTTTTTACCCTCGAGTTACAAAAAGTACGAGTTTAGCCCCTATACTTTTAGAAAATGACACTTTCCACCCGAATTATATTTCATACCAAAAGTTTCAGAAATGACAACTTTAACCCTTGGTAAAACTGAATTTACAAAAACAGCCCTCTAGGTTCATTTTATACGCTTTAAACCTTTGTTTTCCAAACTTGACACTTTTAACCCAAAAGTTTATTAATACTAGTTTGAGTTAATTACATATTCGATCCTTGTGGTTTTCATGCGTGCGCATGCACGTAAAAGTTGCCCCTTATACTTTCGAAAAAAATGCATATTGGTCCCTTAACTTTTCATGCATGTTTATATACGTAATATATGAACCTTTAACTTTTTAAATGTTACGCTTTTAACCCGAAATTCATTTGTTTTGCAAATTTGGTCCGAAATACTTTTGAAATAAACGAAAACTTTGTGTAACTAGTACAAACTTATTCCTAGCTTATTTCTTTAGCTTATTAGCTTATTTTTGTCATATTGGGCCGGGTTAGATCATTAATGGACTCGGATTGGGCTTAATGGGCTCGGTGTTTGGGCTTAACGAGTTTAGTACTTGGGCTTTAGGCCCGATTGGTTTTGCGTGAGTTTTACAAATGTACGAGAGCTCCTAGTAGTTTTGTGATGTGTTATAAACATTTTAGGCTAGTGTTAACATGTGTTTATGTGTCTTGTTGAGCTATAACATGTATATCTTACGAGTTGGTTTACGAAATGGTGCACACAACATTTAATACGTGTGATAACTAAGTGTAAATGAGAAAATTGGAATGGAAATGAGTTGAAAGGGACTTACTACACTCAAAAAGAGTGGTGATGATACGTGTGAGGTGTGAGCGAGAAGAAATGACCAACGAGGACCCCTTGTTCTCCTTATAATGTTACCCGTATTCCTTTAGTTCACAAATCTCCTAATCTTCACCTTATATCGTTATTACCCCGAAATCCTTTTTACTTTTCCTTTTCTTCGCTTTGACTAGCCTCCACAGTGGATGGTTTCTATGTGGTAGTGAGAGTAGATGTGTGAGAGTTGGGATATGTTTGTGAGTTTGTATGAGCTTTGGTTCAAGGTTTATAAAGTAAAGTGGAGCATGGCTATCTCAATATTTTATGCATGACCTCTCCTAGATTTCAAGAGTACAAGGATAGGTTTTTAGTTTATGTTTGTGGCGTGGGGGTCTCGGCAGCAAGTTTTAAGGGCATGCAATGCCTAGTCAAATCATTTGAAACATTGTATCCATTGGTTTTTAAAGTCAAGACTTAGTCAAGGGGTTTAGCCTAATTATATATATTAAGTTAGGGTGGCTTAAGTTAGTTTTTGTCCCTTCTTTATCATACACACACGCAACCATATATGTGACCAAGTTAGATAGTTTATTTGGCTTATGCCTTGTTCTTGTTGTTGCGTTTGTTTTGCTTCGACCGGTCACAGGAGGAACAAATATTACAAAGGTAGTTTTGTAGTGTGGTGTCGAGGCCCAAGTGAATCAAGGGGGTTGGGCTTGACTTGTTTTTAGTTTAGTAATCCTTGTCTAGTTTGATTTTCGGGTTTGGTTTGCTAGTCTTGGCTCTCGACAGAATTTCACAAAAAGGAAATTAGGAAGGCAAGATTTTACTAGTAATTTTACTAGTTGTGGTGTTGGGCTCGGTATAGAGACAAGGCCCAAGGTGAATAGAAAAGGCTTGTTTGGGCTTGGTTGTGGGCTCGAGTGAAATGTTTAAGCCCGAAGGAAATTAGCACTAGGTGAGCTTGAGTGGTTAACGTGGCCCAAGGTAATAATAGTGCGGGCTCGATCCAGTTACAAGGCCCAATAACGAGTTGAGTTGGATCATGGGATGGTACGGAGTCCAATGAGTTCCGAGGCCATATACGAATTTTATATATTTTTATTAAAATTAAATTCGTAATTTTTACGTATTTATTATGTATTTTAGGATTATCAAGATAGTGGGGAAATTTATTTAGATCACAACGGTATATTTATGAACGCTCAAACTGCGTTGATCATGCATATGCCAAATGATATGCAAATGTGGTGCTTAGAAAATTTCATGACGAAATAGATCGTGTTTAATTCCTGATTAAACCGTTAAGTACATTGAAATTTTCGGGAGCTTACGTACCTACCCCTTAAGAGAACCACGTCCCGCGGTTAAACTCGCAGAGGCTGTCATGGGTGATCTAGATGAACAGGTGAGGATACTTGGAACGCATTATATCCTCGCGCTCCCAGGTGAACTCTGCACCTCGTTTCTTATGATTCCATCAAACTTTAACGATAGGAATGCGGCTTTGCTTAAGCCTCTTAACTTCTCTGTCCATGATCTCGACGGGTTCTTCGACAAAGCTAAGTTTGTCATTGATCTGGATGTCCTTGAGTGGTACGACTAGAGTTTCATCCGAAAGACACTTCTTAAGATTTGAGACATGGAACGTGTCATGTACTCGGCTAAGTTCTTCGGGAAGATCAAGTTTATATGCCACTGGACCAATTCTTTGAAGAATTTTAAAGGGTCCGACGTATCGAGGTTTGAGCTTTCCTCGTTTTCCAAATCGACCATCCCTTTCGGGTGATACTTTGAGCATTACACGGTCTCCGACTTGGAATTCCATTGGTTTTCTTCGAACATCTGCGTAGCTCTTTTGTCTATCTCGAGTGCTTGCAATCTTTCCGGATTTGCATTATCTTTTCTGTTGTCTCTTGGACAATTTGGGAACTGTGAGTTGTACTTATCCAACTTCCGCCCAGCAAACTGGCGATCGGCATTTTCTTCCATAGAGTGCTTCAAAAGGTGCAGCTTTAATGCTTTGGCGTGATAAGCTTATTGTAAGAGAATTCAGCCGAGGTAAGTGCTTATCCCATCCTTTTTCGAAATCAATCACACATGCTCTTAGCATGTCTTCCAGAGTTTGGATCGTTCTTTCACTTTGTCCATCTGTTTGAGGATGGTACGTGGTACTCATATCTAAGTTGGTACCCATGGCTCTTTGAAGCGTTTGCCAAAATCTTGAGGTGAATCGGCTATCACGGTCAGATATGATAGAGATTGGTACACCGTGACGAGAAACAATCTCTTTGATGTACAGTCTAGCGAGTGTAATCATCTCGTCGTTCTCCTTGATTGGCAAAAATGGCGGACTTTGTAAGGCGGTCTACAATAACCAAAATGGTGTCAAAACCATTAGAAGTTCTCGGCAACTTTGTGATGAAGTCCATTGTGATTCTTTCCCATTTCCACATAGGAAGTTCTGGTTGAGTTAAGAATCCAGATGGCTTTTGATGTTCAGCTTTAACTTTCAAGCATGTCAAACATTCTTGGCGTATCAGCGATATCGGCCTTCATGTTAGGCCACCAGTACAAAAGCTTTAGATCTTGATACATCTTGTTGGGACCGGGATGTATGGAATACTTCGATTTATGTGATTCATGCATGATGAGTTCTCGGATACCTCCAAAGAGTGGAATCCAACTTCGATTTTTGAAACATGGCGTTCCGTCCGATCTCTTCACAAATCCATTCTCATTCTCCGGCATGCCATAAATCTTCTCATTCGGCCTATTTTCTTCTTTAAGGGCTTCGATCTGAGCTTCAAGAATTTTTGATGGTAGGGGTGAATTGATTACCATTCCCAAGTGGCTAGCTTGTGTGAGATAACTTGACGGTTTCGACATATCAATGGTTTAGTAGAAAGAGATTGAAATCCTTGGTTTTGGAAGCGTGAGTTGATTACATTGCGTGAGGACACGACAATAGTCTCGTCTGGGGTATTTTGGTATGTGCTAAAACACATACCTTTTCTATATCAAAACTGACCCAAAATAATTAAGAAAGAGCCGTTTATTGCTAATATTTGTGGTTTTCTTGAGTTTGTGCTTGTGCAGGTATGGATATGTAAAAACACGCAAAAAGGAGCCAAATCAGACATAAATCCGAGCACGGGAGATCAAGAGAGCTTTAGCCGAGCCGGAAGATCAGAATTATGCATTTATGAAGATTTCTAATCTCTGAGGATGATTTGTGAAGAATTGATCAAAGTTTGAAGAAATGTCAAAAATAGTCCCTGAACTTTCAGCAAATGACAGAAAACACCCTTGAAGTTTCAAAATTTGCAATTTGGCCCTTGGTCTATTTGAAGATTGGCAAGTGCAGTCCTTGGAAGATAATTTCAGATTTACATGTATGATCCCTCAAAATTCAGATTTCACATCCTTAGTCCCTATATTACCTTTGGTTTACTACTAGTCCAAGTCCTAATCCAACATAATACAAATCCAATCCTTAACATAACTCTCGGCCCAAACTCATCCATTCCAATCCACAACCCACAACCACGTTTTTATATTAAACCAAGACCCGGGTTATCCCAACCCTTTTTTCCCACTAGACCCGGTCAAAGTCCCACACACCAAGTCAAAATATTATAAATAAATCCAACCCAAACCAAACGCGCCTAAACCTGGTAACACCCATTTCTACTGTTACCCTCCTCCCCCCTTTTACCCAGTTACACACCCTCTTTTACCCGTACACTTAAGTGTTTCTAGAAGGATACTACTAGAGTGCCAAGGTGGCAGTTTGGAGGTTTCTTATTGGTGCGAACACATCACCATTCTAATCCAAGGGTGTAGATGGGATTTGATGACAAGATGATGAGATCAATGGTCGCGATTAGAAGCCTAGAAGCATCCCATTGATCAAGCTCGACTATTTAAACCCTCATTCAGTCACATAGAGGATTGTCCAGTTTTTACGTTTTAGAAAACTTAGGCCATTTTCTTTACTTGTCTTTTAATTGTTTTTACTTAGTGTATCTTTTACTTTCCAGCATTGTAATCAGGTTTTTTGATTAATGAAATTTCCTTTCAATTAGTTTCGTGTCATCTAAAGTGAGTAATTGTTAAACTAGTCCTAGAAACTGTTTTACGGTTTTGATAAGCTCAAATAAGCTATTTGACTTATTTGAGTTTATTGTTGGTTAAATTTTCTTAATTCTCAATTTTGTGCAAAAAGTCAACAATAGTCAACATTCGTCAAAATTTCAAAGTCAAATCGATTTCTGGTTATTTTTTAGCTTTAATGTGTTAAAAAGTTGAGGATAATGTTACTTTGTTGGTTGTGATTCAGATTCCATCAAATTTCATCTTAGTTTTAAAATTAAAATGCATTTTACTAGTTAAAGGAGTGTTTGGATTTTGGTTAGTTTTCAAGTGTTCATGCTTTTGGGTGATGCAAATCTGAGTTTCACGAGTCCACCAACTAGTTTTGAAGCTTTTCTAATCAATGTTTCAAGTTTTTAAAATTAGTTTTTGAGTTTTCAAAGTATAATGGAGAGACTGTTTGCACATCAGATGTGTTACGCCAATTCGGTGTTTTCAAGTAAGTTGTCTGCTTAGTCTCTTAAGCTTATTGTTGGATTGTTGGTTTTCTAGGTAGCTTGTAGTTTAGGACTTAATGGAATTGCCTTAGTATCCCCATAGGAGCTTGTAACTAGCTTGTTAAGACTGCAAATCCATTCCAAACCTTTAACTGTCATATCTGTTCTGTGCAGCAGCCTAGTGTCCCACATAGTCCTTAGTTATTGATCTCTAATTTCTTCATGATAAGTCCTCATTGGCTAAAATTTGGTACAAGCACTCTCTGGCTGGTAGACTAGAGATTTCTATCCTTGGTTTTCACTTTAGCTTATTGAATAAGCAGTTACAACTGCTTAAAGTAAGGGCCATATTCACTGTTTTGCTTAAGTGGTCATTTAGCTTAATCAGTTGTAAATTGCTCATTAGGTGTTAGGAGTAGTTTTAATAAGTTGCTTTAGAGTAGATTTAGTGTTATCTAGCTTCAGTAACAGTGTGGTGCATTATTTTGCTTATTTGCTTATTTCAAAGTAGCTTATTTAGGTTCATTTACACTACAGCTCTTATTTCATCCACATAAGCCCATGTTTTTATATTTTTCATAGAACTAGATTAATATTTTAGAATTTTCCTGATTATTTCATAATTTTTGGTCACTGTTCACTATTTTTCTTTATTAAAAACAGTTTTTAATCACTTTTAAATAGCGTTAATTGCAATTAATTCAGAAAAAGTTCCAAAAAATAATTTTTCAATTTTCCCAGTTTAAGAAAAATATAAAAAGCATAAAAAATATTTTTCCTTATTTTTCTCCTTTTATTTGGTATTTTTCACAATTTAAATTAGATTTAAATAGATTTAAATTTGTAGAAAATAGAAAATTAATCTGAAAAATAAAAATATAGTTTTGAAAATTCTCTTATGATATTTTAGATTTTATATAATTAGTTTCATAATTTTCCCCTTTGTTTTTCTAATTTTTAGTTATTTAGTCTTATTTTTATAGTTAAAAATTAGTTTTTAATTAGAATAAATTCAAGAAAATTCCTAAAAATAGTTTTAATTCATATTTAGTTTTCAAATATCATTTTTAGAGTAAAAGTAATTTTAGGATATTTTTAGGAGTTAGAATAGACGTAATTGCATTTTATTCGCGTATCGTTTTAATCCCGAATTTGCGTTTTAGCGTAGAATTGCGTAGTTTGCCTTAGTTCTTAGGTTTTCCCCTTAGATTTTTATCCCTCATGCTTTCCTTATCCCGTAGTTTAGAATTTATCATTTTACCCCCTTCTCTTATTCAAATCCCGATAATCGAGACGTGAGTTGGAAATTCCATTCAACCCTCGTTCGGAACGATCGCGGTGCTCAAACCTAATACGTTTGAGTTACCCACATACTACACACTTCTCATCTAATATTATTGGTCAGTGTCTGAGCCGTTTTAAGTTTCTTACGGTTAGTCATTCACAAGTGGCTAGCTTGTGTGAGTTAAGCTTGACGTGTATTGGATTCTCATATCAAGCACCACTATTCCTCTATTGATTTCCCTTCACCATTTATTTGCTTTTATTTTATATTCTACATTAGTAGTTTAATTAATTAAATCCCTATCAAAACCATTATTATTTTGTGACAATTAGACTTAGTAATAATCCAACACACATTGCTCTTGGGAAGACCTCGGCTTTACCATTTACTACACTACACATGATCGGGTACACTGCCCGTTAGTGCATTAGGGTAGACCATAGGTATAGCGAGACACTATAAATATTAAGACATGGTCGTAAAACACGCATCAAGTTTTTGGTGCCGCTAGCCTGGGAGCTATTTTAGGATTTCATATTAAGTGCTTTTTAATTTTCTTTCGATAATGTCGAGATACAAGACTCGCGGCTCGAGGCCTTTCACTGGCTACCCCATTTATTTGACGGAGAAGCAATTTCGAAAAAGGAAAATCTATTCTCCGGTTCCTATTCACAACATCTTCTCATTTTAAGAGTCAGGACCGGTCGGATCCGAGAACCAGAGGTCATCAATGAATATAATATCAATGACCTAACTATGGAACAGTACTTAGAGCGACCGAATGAGAACTGCCAGCGAAGCTTTACTCAAGAATCTCACACTGAAAAATACTCTGTTGGATCGATGTACTTTAACCAAACTAACTATATAGCTTGTTAAGGGTTTAACAAACTCAGATAAATCCTACGTTATTAACAATGAAACACTGAGCAAACTCTATTAAGTATGCGGAATTTACTTAACAAAGCTAAGAAGAATTAACTTTAACTTTCAACGATTTTATTAATAACTTTGAATCTGCTTGTTATACAGGTTCTTAAACAACTCTAAAGCACTAATATCTAACTCTCTAAAACTCTAATAATGCACGTACGTCTAATGCAAATCTAGGGGTCCTTTTATAGGCTTAAGGATAACCCTAGTCGGTTTACAATTACAAATATTGTACGACAAGTAATCTGAACAAAGAATATTCTAGAATAACAAAGCTTTCCATAAACGAATATAGAAGTTCTTTAGCTTTGAAGTTCTTTGACTTCGTCAACAGTACTTTGACTTTTTCTTTAGCGGTACTTTGACTTCTTCCAGTACTTTGTCATTCTTCAGCACTTTCATATCCCAACAATCCTCCCTAACTTGAATTCTACTTGCTTGACTTCAAGTTCCTTTGTAAATTTATCTTTAACTTTTCCATCTTCAAGGAAAGATTATGTCTTTATTTTTAGATTGTATCTTTGTATTCTCTGTGCTTATATCATCATTATCAAAGTTTTCTTTAGAAATAATTCTTTTACAGCATCATTCAGCAATCTCCATCTTTTCGGCAACTCAGCAACATATGACAATTGTGTACATTAATTCTTTTAAGTTTCAGTCTATTCTCATCACTTCCAGTTGTGTAAACTCCTGTGAGAGGTGAATCATTGAAAATTTAATGGATTTTGATGTCTCTTTACCAAAGCCATTAACTCTGGGGTAGCCAAATGTTTTGGTGTGTAAGACCATGGTACATTGATAACCATATGATTTTTAGCAAATCATCACTATCATGATTTGATTTTTCTTTACCAAAAGCTGTACCCTTTTGTACTACTTAGTTCTTTCATCCATGGTGAACTAATTACCATATAATGGTTTTTCCACAACCTTTACCACAAGCCATTTTCTTGTGGGCTAGCCAACTCTTCACATTTCTTGATATGGTGAGTTGATTACCATACAACTTATTAGCAAGTTGTCGACTATAAAACGGATTTGAGATATCTTTACCAGAGCCGTTTGCTCATGGATTAGCCAATCCTTTTGTAACCATGGTGGATTGATAACCTATTGTTGTTACCATCTCAAAAACCATTTATTTCTTTTAACCTTTGTTTTAAAATATTTATCACTTCACAAAAGTTTTCTTTCAAAATCATTAACTGGTTTAATGCTGCAAGCAGTTTTTTGATGAAAGTACTGTTTGATCAGCAGTACTTTGAATAAAGTACCGATATTTCAAAAATAATTTATTCAATAAAGATTCATACCAATTATTCATCATCATCAGCCATAGTTGTCCATCTGATAAACAATTTGATGACCATAAGTGTAGTTTGATTCATTTCTTCAACTTCCATACCATGCTCTAGCATTCTCCTCATAAGATCTGATGTAAGCGGATATCTTCTGTCTGCTAACATGTGAATTATAGTTCCATCTTCTAACTCTAGAACATGTACTACATATTCTTCAAAAAAATCTCTAGCTAATAATCTCCCAATCTTCTTGGTTTTTCCAAATCTCATCAGTGCTTCATTCTTCAGTTTCCCAAATAGTTGTGAGATCTCCAAGCAAGATTAAACCAACACATTCTGATGGAATATGTTCAAAATATTCTAGCACCAAATGATATAAGTGAAATAAATCCTCTTTATCTATTATGTGCAATAGATCCCATAGCATATTATTCACTCTGAAGCTTTCATCTTCTCTATGAAACATCAGATAATTTCCATCCTTTGATTCTACAACTTCAAAAGTAGTTATTGGTGACTTTTTCTTCTTCTTTTCTGTCTTCTTTTCTGCATCATCTTTAGAATACTCAAATTCTACAACTCTTAATTAATTCCTTAGTTCATCATCAGTATCAGATCGTAACTCAATCTTCTTTGATGGCTGTGCATCTTCAACTTCAGTTGTTCTTTATCTTTTTAAGCTTCCTTTTCTATCATCTTCTTTAAAGCATCATCATCTTTAAAATCTTTGATACTATCAACATTCTTCTGATAAGCTTTTCTAACAGCTTCATATAACTGTTTCATCTCAACATAATTCAGCTTCTACAATCCAATATACCCTTGACCTTTTAAATAAGCCATCATTGCATTTCTTTCCTTAGCACGATTTGGTCTTCTTAGTAGAGCAGAAACATGAATAGGTGTCTTCAATGGTACAACAGCTTCAACATTCAATTCTTCTTGCAATTTCTTAGCTGCTTCTTTATCCTTAGCTTCTTCAATAGCAACTTCAGCATTCAATTCAGCTTGTACCTTTCTAGCTGCTTCCTCATTCCTTGCAACTTCAATTGCTCTTATATCTGCCAAGGTAAGCTTCTTTTTCTTCTTTTTTTCAATCAGTTTACCTTTTCCTTTATCTTTTGGATCTATAGAAGGTTGAGAAGCTTGTGGTTGTTCTTCAGTAACTCCTGGAATGCTAACACCCCTTGGTTTTGACAAATCATGCAATATCTCAGCAATCGTTTCATCATCACTTGCAGTGTGTATTGGTTTGGGTGTATCAGCTTCCTTCTCTGGTATGATAGTTGAAGGACCAGCTTCCTCTTCATATATAACAATTGAAGGACCAGCTTCCTCTTCAAAATCTAACAACCTTGGTGTAATTAAATCTTGCCTATAAGTTCCTTGAAGAGCAGTACCTTGATCATCAGTACTTTTACCATCAGTACTTTGAACTCTAGTGCTTTCTTCCTCAGTACTTTCAATATTGACTTGCACTTCAGTACCTTGATATTGAACATCAGTACCTTGAGGTTCAGCTTCTTCATTCGAATTCCTATCTTCCAATTTCCTCCCCAATTGGAATGAAGATTGTTTGTTGAACCTTTTTGCCTTTGGTGGTCCTCTTAAATTGCCTAACTGGCCTGCCTTGCTTTCTTTGAGACTTGACCCATAAGCGATGATGTTGAAACAATAGCTAGACAAATTTCTTGAATCTTCTAAACTTAAGCTTCAACTGCTTATTCTGTGCAGCCTGTTCTTCAAAAGATTTCTTCAATCTAGTCAATTCTCTTGATAAAGCATAATTGTTTAGAACTGTACCCTCAGATGCCACATCTCCCTCATCTCCTCCAGATGTTTAAAGCCCATCTGTTGAAGTATAATCATTGGGAGAGGTTGGTGGGTGTACTTCTTGTTGAGAATCATGAGCAGAAGCTTGTGGAGATGGTGGAGGTGAAACTGTAGAATCTTCTTGAACATCAGCACCTGGTGAAGCAGTACCTTGTGATGCAGTACCTTGAGAAGCAGTACCTTTCGTTGAAGCAGTACCTTCTCTATCATCACTCTCTTCAGCCTCATCTCGTATTGCTTGAACAACCTCCATCATTGAAGTGGTTAATGGAGTGTTCCTTCTAGTAAATAGATCACTTTTCCTAGCCATAAATGTGAAAATCTTGGCTGGTTGTACCACAACAGGTAGTAGACTTGAAGGCTTTGGTACATCAGCAAGTTGTTTATTCAAGAACACTTGAAAAAATCTTGGATACATCAACCAGCGTAATCTATGAGAAATATGAGATAACATTCCATCTAGAATTAGCCTTGAAAAATTGAAAATTCAATTTGTAGCCAATCCCACTATAGCAGATGCTATGTTAGAACCAAATTGCTCCCATGATGTACTTTTAGCACTAATACAATGAAGCAATACATGAACCAAATACTTCCAGTGTGGACTAAATAAGGGTTTCTTAGAAGTTTGTTTAGTTAAGGACCCTTCATACCCAATGACTCTGAATGTATCCCAAATCAATTGCTTATCAAAATGAACAACCCCTTCTTCATCATCAAACAATAAATCTTCACGAATTGAAGCTTCAGAAACCTTCACTATCCTCCCAGAAACTTTAGCTTGAATATACGAAGCATCATTCTCTATGTGAGCCCTAGCAGTTGCCCAAAACTGTTGAATCCATGGCTCAATTATATCTGGTTCCACTAAAAGTGCATAACTAATCGGAGATCCAGTAAGAAAATCAATGATGTCATGGAAGATGACACTAGCTTCAGTTTTATCTAAATTCGCCACCATGGTGTGTTTCGAAACTGTATTGCGATTTGCCATTGATGATTTGTTTACTAAGAAAGCGATTGAGTGAATAATATAGGTAAAAGAGAGAGAAATATGGAAAAGATTATAAGGTATAAAGATGAGAGGGAAATTCAGAGAGTAGTTATTTATAGGTGAGATTTAAAAATCCACCCATAATAACAAAGTAACCGTTAGTGAAGTTTACCCCTCAATATTACCGTTGGAACAATACTTTGATAAGACAAACAGTTCTTTCCACGTGTGCAGTACTTTCCAAAGCAGTACTTTCAGAGCAGTACTTTAATATAACCAAAAAGCAGTACTTTCCCATTCTCCTCTTTACAATAGCAAACACTTCAAATAAACATGAGATTGCCTCCCCTCAAGTAATGCATAGGACTATACTTATACTAAATAGTCCTCCCCTCAAATGTAGCTCAGTAATTAATCATTCCAATGCTTACCACCAAGTGATTGAATCTTGAAACATCAAAGCCTTTGGTGAGTAAATCAGCGACATTATCATCTGTGTGAACCTTCACAACAATAATGAGCCTATGCTCATAACAATCTCTGATGAAGTGATGCCTAATCTGAATGTGCTTGGTCTTGGAGTGATAAACTGGATTCTTCACAATGCAAATTGTACTCTCATTATCAATGTTGATAGGAGTATTCTTGAAGTTGAACCCATAGTCCAAGAGTTGATTATGCATCCACAACAACTTGCAGCAGCCACATATTCTGCTTCAGTAGAGGATGTTGCTGCAACTGTTTGCTTCTAACATTTCCATGAGACTAATATTCTTCCAAGATATTGGCAACCTCCAGTTGTTGATCTTCTATCATAGTTATCACCTGCATAATCACTATCTCAAAAAGCTTCCAAGTGAAAAGGTGAATCCTTTGGATACCACAACCCCAACTTAGGTTGTTGTTTCAAATAACTAAAAATCCATTTCACTACATTCATATGGGAGACCTTAGGTGAGACTTGATATCTTGCACATAGACAAACAGCAAACATAATATCAGGCCAAGATACAGTGAGGTACATAAGACAACCAATCATGGATCTGTACAGTTTGACTTCCACAGGTTGTCCATCTTCATCCTTGCCCAATGAGTTGATAGATTTAATAGGTGTAGTAACTGGCTTCATAGCATCAAAATTGAACTTCTTAAGTATGTCAAATACATGCTTGTCTTGAATTATGAAAATTCCCTCCTTTGACTGCTTAACTTGAAGTCCCAAAAAGAAAGTTAACTCACCCATTGAACTCATTTGAAATTCATTCTGCATCAGCTTCTCAAACTCCTTGACCATAGATTCTTTTGTAGCTCCAAATATGATATCATCTACATATACTTGAACCAACATGATATCCTTCTTGTCTCTCTTGATAAACAAAGTCTTGTCAATGGCTCCCCTCCTGTACCCATGTTGCAATAAGAAAGTAGAGAGCCTCTCATACCAAGCTCTAGGTGCTTGATGAAGGCCATAAAGAGCCTTAACCACCTTGTAGACTTTGTTTGGATGTGCAGGATCTTCAAAACCAGGAGGCTGTTTGACATAAACCTCCTATGTAATAGTGCCATAGAGAAAGGCACTTTTGACATCCATCTGATAAACCTGAAATCCCATATATGATGCAAAAGCAAGAAAAATTCGAATAGCTTCAATCCTTGCTACAGGAGCAAATACTTCATCATAATCTACTCCTTCTTCTTGTCTATATCCTTGTGCAACTAACCATGCCTTGTTCTTGATGACATTCCCTCTTTCATCTCTTGACTCTGAAAACCCATCTTGTACCAATGACTTTCTTTCCATCAGGTTGATCACACAATACCCAAACTTCTTGAAGTTTGAATTGAAGAAGTTCTTCTTGCATAGCTTCAACCCAACTCTCTTTAGTTAATGCTTAAGCAATATTCTTGGGTTCTTCTTGAGAGATAAAACAAGTAAACAGACATGTTTGATGATCCTTACGATTCATCCTGCTCTGTTTATAGACAAAGCTAAGTAGAGCATTATGAGGTGTAGAAAAACCCTTAGCTTTGGTTCTTGTGAGCATTCCATGAGTAGAAGGTCCAATGATTTGACCAGTAGGATGATCTTTATGAATTTTTAAGATAAGAGTCTGTGGAACTTCATAATTATCACCCAAATTAGTGAAATCAGCATCTTCATTGGAATCTGAGAAAATACCTTCATCTTCAAAATCATCATCAGTATCTTCTAAGCCAGGCATGGTAGGATCATCCAAATCATCCAAAGTCTTTGTCAACAGGTGCAGCAGTACTTTGATCGAAAGCACTATCACCCAAAGTATTGTGATCTAAAGTACTGTGAGAGAGCTTTGTAGTCTTTTTCTTTTTCTTTGCTTCCTCATAAGCTCTTCTTTGTTCATCATTATAAGAATGTGCTAGTACATCTTGAAAAAGCATCGGATTAAGTTCCTCTTGAATTGCTTGATCCTCAGCAGATAGTGAGGATTTTGGTTCATCAATACTTTTCTTTGGTTCAACAGGTATGGGTTCTTCATCAGGAACATCATCAGGTCTAATATGGATTTCATGAACAATGTACTGTAAATCATCTTCTTTGTGAACAGGTTGATTTTCTTCTCTAACAAGCACATAATTCATAGAAGGAGACAAAACTTCAAGATCAAACATCCAATCAGGACCTTTACACTTCTGATTTTCTTGATCTTCTTAAAATTCAACATGAAGACAATCTTGAACCTTCTTGGTGACTCTATTGTACACTCCAAATCCCTTGCTGTTGGTACAATATCCCAATAAATATCCTTCTTCTGACTTGCCATCAAACTTTCCCAGATTATCAATTGTATTTAGAATTGTTAGAGGGCATCCAAAATGCTTCATAAAATGAATGTTGGGTTTGTTTCCCATCATCAACTCATAAGGTGTCTTCATCTAAGGTTTGGTGACTAATACTCTGTTAAGCACATAGCAAGCAGTACTTATAGCTTCAGCCCATAATTGAATAGTTAATTGTGAATCTGCAAGCATTGTTTTGGCTACTTTAATCAAAGTTCTATTCTTTCTCTCTGCAACACCATTCTGTTGTGGTGTTCTTGCAATGCTGAACTCCCTCTTGATCCCTTTGTTGGCACAAAATTCATCCATAAGCTTGTTCTTGAATTCAGTCCCATTGTCACATCTAATACCTCTAACTTTGAGTCTCAATTGGTTTTCAAGTGCTATTATAAGATCATGAATAGCATCAAAAGTATCATCTTTAAATCCCAAGAAAAATACCCAACTGAATCTACTGCAATCATCTGTCACAACCAAGCAGTACTTTTTCTTGTTTAGACTTGCAACATAGACAGGTCCAAACAAATCCATGTGTAACAGCTCCAAAGGTTCTCTAATTGTCCTATCTTCAATCTTCTTGCATGAAGCTTTGTGTTGTTTACCCTTCTTGCACGCCAAACATGAGTGATCATTCTTGTATGTTTTGAAAGTTAAACCTTTTACTTAATTTCCTTTAACCAGCTTGTTGATTTTTTTGAAATTCACATGACCTAATCTTCTATGCCACAGATGTGCTTCTTCAAGTGATGCCTTTGCTACTAAACATGTAGCTCTTGCAGAAGAGTGAAGACTCTTCATATCCAAACTATACACATCATTGGTTCTTGGTACTTTCAGTATCACCAAGTTATCATCAGCAAGCTTGAATTCAGGTGAAATAATGAGACATTCTGTGTCAGTGAATAACACAGGGTGCTTTTAATCATAGATTTGAGAGACTGACAAAAGATTGAACTTGAGCTCCTTCACATATCTAACATTCTCAAAATCTATATGCCCTGCTTTGATGGTTCCTTTTCCAGTGATTCTTCCTCCATTAGGATCATTCCCAAATGCAACTCTTCCTCCACAATAAGATCTAAAATCTGACAGAATCTCCTTGTCTCCTGTCATGCTTCCAGAGCAACCACTGTCCACAATTAGATGATCTTTAAGCTCCTTTTCTGGGTTGCCACGCACAAAGATAAAAGAGTTAGTGTCCTTTAGGAACCCAAGCCATTACTGACTTGTGTTCCCCTTGTGGAGTAACATACTCAAATTCCTTGAGTATGTAACCTTCAGATTTTGTAGATAGAATCAAACATTATCTTTTGTTTTAAAACTTGTGGTGGATGTTCAGCAAAACTTTCTTTTTCAACAAAAATCTCCTTTTCTTTTTCCACAAAATCATCTTTATCAAAAATCTCTATTTCACCAGTAGTTGTTGAAAGTACTGTTTGTTCCTCATCAGTACTTTCTTTCTTAACCCATTTAGTTTTAACTGCTGGTGTAGAGTCCTTATACTTAGCTGCTCTTTTGGAGTTGTAACGTCTTCTAGATTGATAATAATTTGATCTCCTAGGCTTTTCATTCCAAAAAGTGTTTGACAATTACCTTGATTGTGCGAAAATCTAGCAGTACTTGGAGAAGGTACTGCTTGAGTTCTTTGAAAAGTATTTGAAGGTACTGGAGGTTTTGAAAAAGGTCTTCTCTGGTGAGGGTACCTATAGTCTTGTGAAAAGTTGCTATGGTTAACCCTATGTGAATGATTCCAGACTGGTTTATTCTCTCTAGGGCTATGGTTGGTAGTTCTGTTCTTTGGAAATTTTCTTTGGTACTCACGGTGAAAGTCACGATGCTTAATCGGATGATCGAACTATAACAAACAAAACACAATTTTTGACCCAAACTCCCAAAATTGCTTCTTCTATGTCTATGACCAAAACTATTCTGTCTTCTAGGTGAATGATTAAAACTGTTTTGACCAAAATTATCCCAAAAAGGTTTAGCAGTATTTTGAAAAGATTTTCCTAAAGGTACTTGATGCGCTCCAGAACAGTCAAGCTTTATCACTCAAGCCGGCCACTTGTGAATGGTAGACCGTAACAAGCTTAAAACGGCTCAGGAACGAACTCAATGAAGATCTGGGGAGTATAGTGTTTCCCCGGGTCGTTATGTCCCCGGCGTGTGCAATGGATCACCAAACGTATAGTGATCGAGAGATTTGAACGAAAAAGGGATCGGAATTGAATATAACTACAGGGAAAGCCAACAAATTACACCGGCTTAAATGCAAATCAAAGAAAATTAAAAAGATAAAAACTATTAAATAAACGCTATCACTATATTTAAAATGATGTTTTGTTTTTATGTTTTATAAAGCTGAAATTAAAACTACGTGACGTACAATAGAAAAAGTGAAACTTACACAATATTAACCCTAAAAATATGAAAATGATATTTTTACAAACCTAATGATAAAAGAAAATATTTAGAAAAAGAAAATTATTTTTACAACTATTTAATTAATTATTATTAATTAAAAACTATTTTTAACTATTTAATAATACCCTAAAATATAAGAAAATATGAAATAAAGCTAGAAAAGTGAAATTATGACTTAGAAAAATCTAAAATATTATAAAAGTTATTTTAAAACTGAAAACACATTTTTTAGACTTTTTAAATAATTATTATTAATTAAAAACTAATTTAAACTAATTAAAATTAAGAAAAATAACAAATGAACAGTAAAATTATGAGACTTTACAGGAAAATCTAAAATATTATTCTAATCATGGGAAAAATATAAAAAGTTAGATAAGCCTACTAATAAGCTTAATTGGACAAATAAGCAGTTTGAATAAGCACTTGAAATAAGCTAAAAGCTAACTATAAGCTACCATAAGCTACTAAAGCCTAAATCTAACCTAAAACGAGCTAATGCAACTGATTGGGAAGTAAAAGCACAAGCTCAGAAAAAAAAACTTGCAACCAGATTTTAATAACTATATGCCAAACGGCCTCTAAGGCCCTACTTTAAGCACTAATTAAGCTAGCTTATAAAATTCCAAAAAATAAACTAAAATGATCATGAAATCCATGACCAACCAAAGATCTTGTATCCCAAATTTGAGCTCAAATGGACTTATAATGAATCCGTGAAAATTCCACAAAGTTTGGCAAAAATCACGTTTTCACTTATTTTTCTTTTTGGTTTTTGTTGTTGGAAACTGAAATAAGGACTAAGATGGAACTCTTTTGTGAAAACAAATCTTATGAGAACCACTAAATAAGCTATTTGAGACAGCTTATTTACCCCAGCTAATGATTATGAACCGACACACCTTGGACAGCTTTTGTGAGCACAATTAGTCTAATGATAAGCGGATCTAAAGAAAAGGAACAAGCTAAACTCAGATCAAACCCCGATACCAAGCTGAAAGGACAACAATGACAGAAAAGAAAAGCAATGAAACTGGGTGAAATAGCAGTTGGCAATGAGAACTAAACTAGGGAGAGCCTAAACTAGAAACTGGACAGATAAGCAAAATAGACTATAAAAGTATGAAATAAGTGGAAATGCATCTAAACTAATCTTGTATACTAATAGCAATAAAGAAAACCTAAATAAGCTAAATCAATTCACTAATGAGCATAAACAAGAAAGAAAAAAAAAGGTGACTGCTGTGTGGGTAACACAAGCCAACGATTAAGCTCCTATCTAGCTCACAAAGACAATCCAAAGGCTGCAGTTGCAGCTTAAACAGTGACTGAAGATAGTAGTTAAATAAGCATAAACTACGTAAATAAAGGGGAAACTAGGGGCAAGTAAAAGCTACAAGAAGCTTGGGAGATAAGCTAAACCTAACAAGGACCTAATCTAACTACCTAAAAGCAATTAAGGGAGACTAAATAAGCAGTATAAACTGCTATCATCAGCAGCTTATGGGACTAAAAAAAATGACAGATTTTTTTTTTGGACTAAAATCTCTCAAAACTAATTCCTACCACATGCCTTAACCAAGAATGACTTTAAACTACCCAATGCACTTTGACTTCAAAAAGTCAAAGTGGGTAAGAATTATATTGACCCAACTTCAGCTTATTCCAAACATCCCCTTATGGGGGGAAACTGAACTGTTTTTTTAAAAAAAAAAGAATTTAGATCAGAAGCTTCTAACTGATTTGTGACCTTTTAAACTAACACCCAACCTAGCTTTTAAAATTTTAACTAACACTAAAATTCTTTGGCAAGATTTCAGAATTTGAAAAAAAAAATTATAATAGCATAAAACTTGGAATTAAAGACAGGAAATTAAAAGTGCATTCAAATAAAAGGTTTACAAATAAAGTACATAACAGGAAAGTAAAGATGAGCTAGAAATCTGGTTCTAGACTGAAACTTTGAAACTAAAAAAAACGAAGAACTAACTAAAAGAAAACTAACTACTAAAGAAAAAAAACTAACTCTCGCCTTATCTCACGGCTACAACATTTATACTAGAAGTAAAAAAAGTCTTTCTTTTCTCTCCCCTTCTTTGGCTCGTTGGGTCTTTGTCTTCTTTCTCTGTCGCAGGGGGTGAGTAGGTGATGGAGGTTGAGTGGCGAAGAGGGAAAGAAGGAAAAGAGAGGTTGAGTGTGTGTCGGGATTTGGGTTGGTAGTTTTATTTTTTATTTTTTCATGGTGTTACGTGTTGTTTGGGGAAGAAAAAGGAGAAGAAAGAGATGGGCGTTAACTCATTGACTGGGTTAGGGTTTGGGATTTATGAAATGGACCGTGGGTTGATTTGGGTATTGGGCTGGTTAAAGTGGTATTGGACCAGGCTTGGGAGGTTTAGACATAGGATAATTAGCTTGGACTTAGGATTAGTTTTGGATCCATTAATTAATCTAAGGGCCAAAGGTGTATAACTCGAATCTCGAGGGACCATCTGTAACTTCGAAAATGTAGTCCAAGGGCTGGTTTTGCCAATCATCAATAATATAAGGGTCATTTTTGTCATTTTCTGAAACTCCGGGGACTAAACTTGTAAATTCTCAAACTTTTGATATTTTTCACCAAAGGACTAATTTTTGACAACTTATGATTTTAAAAGGACCTTTGGTAATTTTTCTTTTAAATTAAGTGCTCAGGGACTATTTCTGACAACTTTTGAAACTTGGGGGACTGAAACTGCCAATTATGCAAACTTAGCTCATTTTCATCTGATTTTAAACATTTTGCATCTGAAACATATAAAATGCAATTTTGGAATATTTTGAGTATTTTGATGCATTTCGAGCATTTTTAAGCGTTTTGCGTTCAGATTGACCCAATAATGATGAGTATTTACACACTCATCAATCCCCCACACTAAACTATTGCTAGTCCCTAGCAATCTTTTGAAAAAAAAAAACTTAATGGATTTGAATCTCTTTACCAAAAGCCATTACTACTGGAGTAGCCAAATGTTTTAGTTCAAGTAAGAACCATGGTACACCGATAACCATGTGATTTTGAGCAAATCACCAGCTTTCAACGGATTTGATTTTGTCTTTACCAGGAGCCGTTTGCTCTGGACTAGCCAACTCTTAGATAAATTATCAATATTATCTTTGGTGAGTGATTACCAATTATGGATTTTCCACTGCCTTTACCACAAGCCATAACATTGCGGGCTAGCCAACTCTTCACTTTTTAGGATATGGTGAGTTGAGAACCATACAATTTTGGGCAAATTGCAAGCCATATAAACGGATTTGAGAATTCTTTACCAAGAGCCGTTTGCTCCTGGATTAGCCAATCCTTTTGTTTTTTAGACAAGGCGGACGGATAACCAAATGAGTAAGTGCAAAACACTTACTCCAAAAAAAATTTTGGCCAAAAGCGGGGAATTAGTATAATTATATGATAAAATTCGCGAGAATTCCCCCCCACACTTAGAAATGAATATTGCCCTCAATATTCAAAGTACCGGCGGTTATGCCGAAACATAGAACGTAAAAGGGAAATACTACGGCCATTATTATGAAAAAGATTTTTTTTTTTTTTTTGAAGAACATATATACACAACATGTGGGGCAACCCCCCCACACTAGGATGGTACACACGGGTGAAAACCCATGTTAAGCTACTGTTTTTGATTACCGAGTCGCTAGCTTGACTCGACCCCGAATTCATTTGTTCATGGGGAAGCAAAGTGGAAGAGACAATCTCCATCGGACTTTCATTCAAGATGTTTGGACAAACATTTGAAGTACGTGAAAGTTCCACACCGATGAGATATACATAGAACCGGCTCAAAAATGATAAATGAAAATGCCGGGGTCAAAGATAGTGTTTTCATTCCCGAAGGAGTGAAGATGAAGAGAAATCACAAGATATTTAAGGAAAGGAAGAAAGGTTTTGATAACAATCAAGATCCATTCCTCATCCTCAAATGCAGACGTATCGGGAGGAAGGGTGAGGGTAGTGTCATTAATAAGCAAACTCGTATGATAGAGTACACCTTCCTCCGAGCTAATATCATCCTCAAGATCAAAATAGAAATGATCATGTTCCGGAGGAGATATGTCATGAGAGAGTTCACCGGAGAACTCTTCATGAAGAGAATCATTCACATGAAGTGATGTTGTGAACTCTTGTTCCATTGTGGGCTCATCACTATCCTCAGTCTGAGTATCAAAGAGTGGATTCTCAGAAATTGAAGTGAATTCAGAGTCGAATTCAAATAGAGGATTGGTGAAAGTAGCTTTGAATGTTTTGGGAACAAAGTGATCAATATTCTCGATTGGACTGATAGGGTAAGAAGTGAGTGAACGATCATTATCAGTGAGATTTTCAGTCTCTCCTAGATCGGCTTCGAAATCAAAGAGTGGATTGATGTGAGTGAGTTCACCGGAGAACTCCTCAAGAAGATGATCAGCATCAGATTGTGGAAGTGATGCCTCAACGTACTCGATGTTTCCATAGGAAGCACAATCTTCGCTACAATTGGAGAAAGTTTCAAATTGATCATTTGAACACTCAAGAGGGGAAGAAGAATCACACATATGGTCACAAGTTCCCTGTGACTCTCTCGGGATTGGGACAAGGTCCTCAACACTAGACTTTATGAATCCGTCCGATTCCTTTTCAGGAACAGTGTCAAGAAGCTCATCCCCCATGTTCAGAGAGTGAGTGGGAGCTTCGGATGTGAAAGCAGTTGTTTGAGGTGAAATCTCAATTCTTTGGGATATCATCTGATGAACTTGATGAATATTTATAGAATTGGAGGATATCAAGTGTATCCTCATCATCACTGTCATCGAGGAATAAAAGCGGAATCGAGAGCTAGATTTTGCTGCTTTTTGTATTTTAATTAATTCCCTAATAGAGTTTTCACTGGCAATCTGGGAATCTAATTTAGCAGACATTCTTCACTAACAATTCTTCCATGGATCTTGGATTATCTTGGGAGTGTTTACATTCCTTCAAATCTTTCACTAAATCCAAAAGATCAATGAGAAGATTTTGAGGAAGTGGATCAGGCTGGGGTGGTGCCTGATTCATTTGGTACTGTAGAGGTTGGTCATGATACGAAGAGTCGTAATTGTAACAAGGAAATGGATTCCTTGTTTGACAATCAGAGCTAAAGTGAGGACCTCCACAATACTCACAACAGTAAAAGCGATGTGGTACGTAAGTCACATGTGTTGTTGTCATAATTGTTATCGGGAACACGCTCATAGACAAGCGTGTTTCCCGTTGACAATCGAGCTGGAGTGTGAACCACCACAGTACTCACAACAGTAAAAGCTGCGAGTCTCACAGGTGTGGTAGGCGATGGAATAAATCAATTGTGTTATGGTAGGAATATGGATCACGGTTATAGAGCAGACCCGTTTCCGACTCCACCATGCTATAACTAGGGCAATTGCCACCATTATAAGGACCACCACACCATTGACAACCAAGAGGGTGAGGATAAGACATAGAAAGAATCAAATGATTTTAGAGGGTAAGAAATGAAGAATCAAATATGTGAGAGGGTAAAGATGGATATTTTTGGATTTTTGGATAAACATTATGTGGAAACAAAGAATGAAAATCTTTTTGGATTTTTGAATAAGAAAATATAAACACATAGAGATGGTATAGACAAAGAGTGAATATCCAAATCACTAATCTGCTAGACGGAAGATAATCAGCCTGACTCACGGCGTCACGGCGCCAAAATTTGATGCGCTCGAGCAGGTCAAGCTTTATCACTCAAGCCGGCCACTTGTGAATGGCAGACCGTAACAAGATTAAAACGGCTCAGGAACGAACTCAATGAAGATCAGGGGAGTATAGTGTTTCCCCGGGTCGTTATGTCCCAGCGAGCTGTGCAATGGATCACCAAACGTATAGTGATCGAGAGATTTGAACGAAAAAGGGATCGGAATTGAATATAACTACAGGGAAAGCCAACAAATTACACCGGCTTAAATGCAAATCAAAGAAAATTAAAAAGATAAAAACTATTAAATAAACGCTATCACTATATTTAAAATGATGTTTTTGTTTTTATGTTTTTATAAAACTGAAATTAAAAACTACGTGACGTACAAACGAAAAAGTGAAACTTACACAATATTAACCCTAAAAATATGAAAATGATATTTTTACAAACCTAATGATAAAAGAAAATATTTAGAAAAATAAAATTATTTTTATAACTATTTAATTAATTATTATTAATTAAAAACTATTTTTAACTATTTAATAATACCCTAAAATATAAGAAAATATGAAATAAAGCTAGAAAAGTGAAATTATGACTTAGAAAAATCTAAAATATTATAAAAGTTATTTTAAAACTGAAAATATATTTTTTAGACTTTTTAAATAATTATTATTAATTAAAAAACTAATTTAAACTAATTAAAATTAAGAAAAATAACAAATGAACAGTAAAAATTATGAAACTTTACAGGAAAATCTAAAATATTATTCTAATCATGGGAAAAATATAAAAAGTTAGATAAGCCTACTAATAAGCTTAATTGGACAAATAAGCAGTTTGAATAAGCACTTGAAATAAGCTAAAAGCTAACTATAAGCTACCATAAGCTACTAAAGCCTAAATCTAACCTAAAACGAGCTAATGCAACTGATTGGGAAGTAAAAAGCACAAGCTATAGAAAAAACTTGCGACGGTTTTAATAACTATATGTCAAACGGCCTCTAAGGCCCTACTTTAAGCACTAATTAAGCTAGCTTATAAAATTCCTAAAAATAAACTAAAATGATCATGAAATCCACGACCAACCAAAGATCTTGTATCCCAAATTTGAGCTCAAATGGGCTTATAATGAATCCGTGAAAATTCCACAAAGTTTGGCAAAAATCACGTTTTCACTTATTTTTCTTTTTGGTTTTTGTTGTTGGAAACTGAAATAAGGACTAAGATGGAACTCTTTTGTGAAAACAAATCTTATGAGAACCACAAAATAAGCTATTTGAGACAGCTTATTTACCCCAGCTAATGATTATGAACCGACACACCTTGGACAGCTTTTGTGAGCACAATTAGTCTAATGATAAGCAGTCTAAAGAAAAAGGAACAAGCTAAACTCAGATCAAACCCCGATACCAAGCTGAAAGGACAACAATGTGAAAAGAAAAGCAATGAAACTGGGTGAAATAGCAGTTGGCAATGAGAACTAAACTAGGGAGAGCCTAAACTAGAAACTGGACAGATAAGCAAAATAGACTATAAAAGTATGAAATAAGTGGAAATGCATCTAAACTAATCTTGTATACTAATAGCAATAAAGAAAACCTAAATAAGCTAAATCAATTCACTAATGAGCATAAACAAGAAGAAAAAAAAGGTGATTGTGTGGGTAACACAAGCCAGCGATTAAGCTCTATCTAGCTCACAAAGACAATCCAAAGGCTTGCGATTTAAACGATGTGCGAAGACAGTAGTTAAATAAGCATAAACTACGTAAATAAAGGGGAAACTAGGGGCAAGTAAAAGCTACAAGAAGCTTGGGAGATAAGCTAAACCTAACAAGGACCTAATCTAACTACCTAAAAGCAATTAAGGGAGACTAAATAAGCAGTATAAACTGCTATCATCAGCAGCTTATGGGACTAAAAAAAATGACAGATTTTTTTTTTTTTTTGACTAAAATCTCTCAAAACTAATTCCTACCACATGCCTTAACCAAGAATGACTTTAAACTACCCAATGCACTTTGACTTCAAAAAGTCAAAGTGGGTAAGAATTATATTGACCCAACTTCAGCTTATTCCAAACATCCCCTTATGGGGGGGAAACTGAACTGTTTTTTAAAAAAAAAAAAAAAGAATTTAGATCAGAAGCTTCTAACTGATTTGTGACCTTTTAAACTAACACCCAACCTAGCTTTTAAAATTTTAACTAACACTAAAATTCTTTGGCAAGATTTCAGAATTTGAAAAAAAAAATTAAAATAGCATAAAACTTGGAATTAAAGACAGGAAATTAAAAGTGCATTCAAATAAAAGGTTTACAAATAAAGTACATAACAGGAAAGTAAAGATGAGCTAGAAATCTGGTTCTAGACTGAAACTTTGAAACTAAAAAAAACGAAGAACTAACTAAAAGAAAACTAACTACTAAAGAAAAAAAACTAACTCTCGCCTTATCTCACGGCTACAACATTTATACTAGAAGTAAAAAAAGTCTTTCTTTTCTCTCCCCTTCTTTGGCTCGTTGGGTCTTTGTCTTCTTTCTCTGTCGCAGGGGGTGAGTAGGTGATGGAGGTTGAGTGGCGAAGAGGGAAAGAAGGAAAAGAGAGGTTGAGTGTGTCAGGATTTGGGTTGGTAGTTTTATTTTTTATTTTTTTTTCATGGTGTTCTGTGTTGTTTGGCGGGAAGAAAAAAGGAGAAGAAAAGAGATGGGGCGTTAACTCATTGACTGGGTTCGGGTTTGGGATTTATGAAATGGACCGTGGGTTGATTTGGGTATTGGGCTGGTTAAAGTGGTATTGGACCAGGCTTGGGAGGTTTAGACATAGGATAATTAGCTTGGACTTAGGATTAGTTTTGGATCCATTAATTAATCTAAGGGCCAAAGGTGTATAACTCGAATCTCCAGGGACCAATACTGTAACTTCTGAAAATGTAGTCCAAGGGCTGGTTTTGCCAATCATCAATAATATAAGGGTCATTTTTGTCATTTTCTGAAACTCCGGGGACTAAACTTGTAAATTCTCAAACTTTTGATATTTTTCACCAAAGGACTAATTTTTGACAACTTATGATTTTAAAAGGACCTTTGGTAATTTTTCTTTTAAATTAAGTGCTCAGGGACTATTTCTGACAACTTTTGAAACTTGGGGGATGCTGCCAATTATGCAAACTTAGCTCATTTTTCATCTGATTTTAAACATTTTGCATCTGAAACATATAAAATGCAATTTTGGAATATTTTCAGTATTTTGATGCATTTCTGAGCATTTTTAAACGTTTTGCAGTTCAGATTGACCAAAAAATGATGAGTATTTACACACTCATCAGTATTGTTGAACATGTAGCAGTACTTTGAGTTTAAGGTACTGCTTGACTTTTAACATCATTATCCTTAGGGTTTTCAACAGTTTCTTTTGGGTTTCAGACCTAGATTGACCAATAAGCTTTTTCCTAAACTCTAGATTGTCTATTCCAAAACGAGAAACATCAGGCCTAAGAGCTTGAAAACTTCTAGTGGGATGAGGGACGGCATGATAACCATTATCTTTCTTAAAATCAGGAGGTGTTTCACTAACTGATTCCTCATTACTAGATGTGTCTATATAATTAATGAGTTCATCATCACTAGTGGTTATATCCTCAAAATCAAGGTCATCCTTATCACTAGATGGGTTTTCTTCTATGTTATTAAAGTCCATACCAAACCCTAGGCCAGTTCTAATGTAAGCTCTTCTCTGTTTTTGAACATAAGTAACATGAGAAAGACCTGATTCTTTCTAGGCATCAAACTTTGCTAACAGTTCATCTCTTTCCTTAGTAAGCTTCTCAATTTCAGAGATTTTACAATTTAACTTCCATTCACTTAATTTTAACTGATAGTCCTGTTGTTCATACTTTTCTGCCCAAGCCATATCATTATTTTCATGTGTTATTATTTTGGCTTCCATTGATTCTAAAGTGATTTGATAACCAGCTACCTCAGACCTAGCCCTTTGATAATTATCTCTTTCAGTTACATAATCATAAATACTTTTTGATAAAAGTTATGACACTTAGAACATACCTCAGAGATAGGGGTGAATTTGGTGAAGTGGCTACCATAGCAAGTAGAACAGGATCATCTTCACTCTCCATGCTCCAATCAAAACTTCCTAGACCATCTCTGGATTCCAAAGCAGCATGTCCAAGTTTCTCATCAAAAGTTGTGCTATAATCAAACTCTTCCACTGATTCCTCTACAGCTACCATATAATAGGTTATTGGTTCATCATCAAACTCAACACTCCAGTCAACCTCTGATAGATTCTCTTGAGCAACCAAAGCTTTTCAGAAATAGGAATTTCTTTTAGCTCTAGCTTTGGTTTCTCAGTCATCCTGTTTGCTTGATATTTAGCAAACCTGCATTCCCTTGCAAAGTTTCCAGTCTTTTGACAATTGAAACATTCAATCTTGGATTTGTCAAAAGTGATTCCCTATTTTGGTTTGAAGTCAATGCCTCTTCCTGTCTTCTTCATAAACTTCTTGATCCTTGCAGTGATCATAGCAACTTGCCACCTGATATCAATTTCTTCAAGAGCATCCTCTTCAATCTGTGATAGATCTTCTTCATAAGTAACAAGTAGGGTAGCTTGTTGTGCAAAGAAAGAGCATACGACTTCATCTAAGTGGATGTATTTGATGGTGTGGCTTGCTGAGCAAAGGTGGGGGTAGAGTAGGCAACAGTACTTTGAGTAGGAGAAGCAGTACTTTTAGTGGAAGTACTGCCTCTCTTTCAGAAGACAAAAAGGCAATACTGTGAGATTTTGAACTAGTTTGGCCATTCATCTCATGCTCATACACCTTCAAGTGATTATAGGGATCATCAAAGTCCATAACATCCAAACCAGGTTGTCCTCTGATCATAGTAGCAATCACATGCCATGTCGATGGCAAGCTCCTTAAGAACTTTAGATTAGCATCTTCAACTGAAGCCTCTGCTTTGTACAACTCCAGCATGCTGAGAAGATTTTGGAATTTGTCATAGGCAGCATCAAGGCCTTCTCTTTCTCTGACACTGAATGTTTCAAATTGTTGCTTCAACAGATTTCTGTGCATTTTCTTGGAAGCATCATTACCTCCAAACCTTGTCTTGAGAGCAGCCCAGAGTTGCTTTGCATCTTTAGCATCATGGAACTTGAGTAGATGACCATTCAGAATAGCAGACAACAGTATATCAAAAGCCTTCTCTTGATTTCTTATTGTTTCTGCTGGTAAGAATGCTTTAGGTGGTTTAGGTTGTCCAGGAATCTCTACAGGTTCTGGAACTACTTCATTACCATTGAAAATTACATTTCATAGTGCATGGTCTGTAATATCAATGTACTGCCTCATCTTCATGCTCCATAGGTCGTATTCTCCCTTCTTAATGATTGGTACTCTGAGTGAGGTGATGGATGGTGGTGGAACAGCTTCAGTCGACATCTTTAGGTTTTTGTTGTTAACTAGGTTTTAAGGTTTCTTCTTAGTCAGATTTTCCACACAAGCTCTGATACCACTTGTTGGATCGATGTACTCTAACCAAACTAACTATATAGCTTGTTAAGGGTTTAACAACATCGGATAAATCCTAAGTTATTAACAATGAAACACTCAGCAAACTCTATTAAGTATGTGGAATTTACTTAACAAAGCTAAGAAGAATTAACTTTAACTTTCAACGATTTTATTAATAACTTTGAATCTGCTTGTTATACAGATTCTTAAATAACTCTTAAACACTAATATCGAACTCTCTAAAACTCTAATAATTCATGTACGTCTAATGCCAATCTAGGGGTACTTTTATAGGCTTAAGGATAACCCTAGTCGGTTTACAATTACATACCTTGTAAGAAAAGTAATCTAAACAAAGAATATTCTAGAATAACAAAGCTTTCCATAAACGAATATAGCAGTTCTTTAGCTTTGCAGTACTTTGACTTCGACAGCAGTACTTTGACTTTTTTTTCAGCAGTACTTTGACTTCTTCCAGTACATTGTCATTCTTCAGCACTTTCATATCCCAACATACTCTATTCCAGATCATATTATTCGGGAGTTACATGAGCTTGAGTTTTCTGGAAACGATGATGAGGACGCTCAGAACCACGTAGAAGAAGTTCTCCCCTTGTCCTCTCTTTTCAACATCAGAGGTACTCCCGGCTATTCATCATCAAGGATTTTTCCTATGACCCTTTCTGGGACAGTGAAAAGATGGTATAACAAACTCCCTCGTGATTGTAAAGAAGCATGGGATAAACTTAGAAAAGAATTCGTCTTACAATTTTGCCCTCCTTCAAAGATGGCCAAGCTTCTTGGGAAAATCTATCAATTCGTTCAGGTTGGAGAAGAAACGCTCTACCAAGCATGGGAAAGATTTAATGAGCTTCTCAATCGATGCCCTACTCATGATTTAAACAAACATCAGATCGTATACGTCTTCTACCATGGGATTAATGCTCGAACACGAGAACTTCTCGATTCACAAGACCTATTCTAGCATGACTCATGATCGGGCCTTGGAATGTATTCATTGGATTTCTCGAACATTGCTACAAGTGGCACATGGACCAGGGTGGGGTACCAGAGATAATTTTGATCATAAGGTAATGAAGACAATAACGAAACAAGAATACAATTCAGGGAAATTTTTGAAAGACGAAGGTTGGAAAGAAAGCTTTGAGCATGTAGGGTTGAGAAGGTTAAAAGTGTATTTGAGACCAACACCGAGAACAATCTTGAGAAAAATATTCTTGACCACATCAAAGAATCAAGAGAGCGCGATGATAGGATAGAAAAAATGATGAAAGCATTCATGGATAATATAGTCTCTTCTATTAAAATTCACGATGATAAGATAAAGAGATTAGAGAGAAGTTTTAGTTCATGTTCAGAAGCCATCTCTGATTACCTAGCAGATCGGGAGGAAGAAGTTGTCCACACTGTAGAAACTATCCTCGAAGAACCTCTGACCTTTTCAGAAAAGGTTAAGCGATGAATCAGCATGGAGAGACAATCACTTTTGGACCAAACTTTGCTGGAAAACCCTCCAACTAATGATTCTGATAATACTAATCATCATGATATTACGCGAGAATTAAGTTATGATGAGACTATTCGCCTCAACGAAAGATGCCCAGCGGTCTTGAGGAACGAGCTACCATAAAAGGAAAAAGATCCAAGATGGTTTACTCTCCCTTCCTATATCAGGAGCCTAAACATGTGTAACACCCTGGCTGGTCTTGGAGCTAGTATTAGCATAATGCCTCATTCGATGTTTTTGCGTATGGGAATTGGCAACATAAAACTGGCCAAAATGAAAATTGAAATGGATGATCGATCCATGCAATCGCCATTAGGAATTGTTGAAAATGTATTGGTGAAGATTAAGAGATTCCTTTTCCCAGTGGATTTTGTGATTCTTGACATTCCGGGAGACAACAGGATACCTGTAATTTTAGGAAGACCCATGCTTGCCACTTGAATCAAGCTCCCAATTCTTCCATATTTCAAAAGTAAAATAAAGTTTTTACAAGATAGACCCTCCCATACAGTTTAGGAATCCAAATGCTAACTTATTTTTATATCACTGTGTGCATATGCAAGGCATTTAACTGCGATCAATGTTATTATTCACAGCATGCATTACAAATAAATGACCTTATGCAAGATAGTTAAAGGCAAAGAGGCCTTGAGTGGCATGCCTTGCCTAGGGACAAAGTTGAGAGGTGAGGACTCGAGTGAATACTAATAACACACAAGGAATAGCCAATAATATTGAACTTCTAAAGAATTATAAAAATGGGATTTGTAGTTAAACTGAGCTGGACATTGTAAAATATGACTTCTTAAGGTACCCTGAAACACAGGGAATCTGGACCAAAGAGCATGTCGAAGAATGTGATCGGGAAACCAGTACTCATGAGGCCTTTTAAACTATTGGCTTCTCATCATCTTCATGTAGCTTTGACTATTCCTTTATACAAATCGAAGCTTCCTCCGAATGCATCTATCCGAGATCGGATTGAAGGTATTGCTGGGTACTAATTCGCTTCGTCTTTTGTTGTGTTTGGTAACTATAGTTAAGTTAAACTAACTACGACGTTGAGCTTTGGTACTGCTTATCCAAGTCCTTATCTGTTATTGTTTTAGTAAGTAAGCATTTTGTACTCTTTGGATAAAGCTCAAATACGTATATTAGAGTAATGAAAACCCTGATGCTCATTTATGCAGGATCATGAATTCAGCTGACAATGTTCTCTTAATTATTGGCAAAGCACTAGCCTTTCAATGCTTGGATGATGATACATATGAGAGGCCAGATGCAAGTAAAGTGGTAATACAACTTAGAAAGGCATTGGAATACCATGTAAGTGTTGTTTCGCAAAGTGAAGTAAAGAGTATAAGCTGGGTTTAAACGGGTAATTATTTAGTATGGGTCATAATACGCTATGTTGGGTTAACCTACACTCTTTTTCTTCAATATTAAATATAATTATAAATTGTTTTTTGTCAAATTGTTGAATAATTAATAACGGTTAACTAATTTTCATGTTTAACGCATTAACAAACAAGACCTACTTAACTAATATCTTACATGAATTCATTCATCATATAGATTGGCAAAACGTGTTTGACAAAATCCAATATTTATAACACAATGTTATATATACTTGCATAGTGCATGGTTAGGTAAAGATGGATACGAGCCAATTGTGTTTGTGAATGGTCCTATTTCAACACAAGATAAAGTTGCGGAGATTTATTCATATTAAATTGCATGTAATATGAGTACTAAACAAATTTGCGCAGTGTGTCATTGAGATCAAACTTTGATGTAAATTTGCATAAATTTACTTTGTAATTTTTAATTGTTCTATAAATTTTATCGTTCATTATAGTTTTATTCATATACTATGTTGTTACAAAATATTTGTACAGTTTAAGTGTGCTATAAATCTTGATGTTCATATATTTTCATTGTTATGCATTCAATATAAAAACGGGTACGTTTATATCTTATTTTTCGTTAACTTAATTTTTTCTAACAATATTCATAAGTGTAAACCGCCCATTGGGCGGGCCAATTTTCAACACGTTAACTTTTTGCAACCATTCTTTAAAACCCTTCTTACGCTATACAAACGTATGTCAATGATAATTATAATCCATTCTTCTTCCCTCCTCTCAGAAAAAACCCTAACGTGCTTCATTCATTTTTTTGAGTTAATTGCAAAAATCATCCCAGAGGTTTACCGGGTATAACGAAAATCGTCCCTAGACTTTATTTTTAACGAATCATCTCCCCGTGGCTTGTGGGGTGTAACGAATTTAGTCCCTATTTTTTTATTACATTTTTATTCGTTTTCATCCGTCTTTATACATTGTCATCCATTTTTATTACGTTTTTAGAGCGTTTATTATCTGTCATTATACATTTTCCTATGTTTTAATAGGTTTTTATCCATTTTTCGTAAGTTTTCACACCTTTTTATACGTTTTCATCCGTTTTCACATGTTTTTATATGGTTTCATCCGTTTTTAAACGTTTTCATCCGTTTAAAATTTTTATTAAAAAAACATTGTCAGATTACGAGAATTCTAAAAACACATACTCGAGCAATCTTAATCGTGTATCTTGATTTATAAAATTTCGTTTAAAAACTAATTGAAAATAAAACCTTATATAAAGACTAACTACGTCATCAAAAAAATAATTAAAAAACGTAAGACACATAATATAATTATAATGTAAACTAATAAATTAATGATATCAAATTTAAACAATAAAATTTAATAACTCTGAACAGAAACACTAACACTGCTCTAACTAAGTAAATGGTAGTTGGAGCATCCTTAAAGAAGCCGTCGTTTTGAATACCACCTCTAAAAGGATTATATCATCATTATAAAAACCATATAACCACAACCTTTTTCCCCTATTCCTGGTAAACACACAAACATCACCACTTAACAAACAAATGATATCAACAAAAAAAACTCTAATTGTAACACGACAATACATATATATTTTCATCACAACAAACATCAAACAAAACCATAAATCCATTCATAGATAATTCATATTCGTCAACATCATATAAATTTGGTAAAATAACAGCTGGAAGCACCTATATACAATAACTAAATAAACATAATTAACAAAAGCAAAATAATAATAATAAATGTTAATAATATTATCAAATGTAAAGATGTTCATGATTAATATTGTTTATAACAGAATGTTAGAAAGTAGTTACCGACTTTTAGACGTTTAATTGATTATGGTAACATCATTTATACTTCTTAACCATTTAATTTAACTTTTAATAACTTTTAACTATATATTTGTTACACTAAATTATAAAAATAAAAACCACAAATCAAAGTACTTACCTGGTTTTAGTCGTTTAATGGATTATGATAACATCATTTATAGATCTGAACCCTTTCATTTAACTTTTAATTACTTTTTAGTATATATTTGATACACAAAATCATAAAAATAAAAACCACAAGTCATACCCGTCCATCGGACGGGTTTTGACCTATATTATATATATATATATATATATATATATATATATATATATATATATATATATATATAATTAAATTTATGGTTTAGTTCTTATTGATAAATGTGCAAATTGTTATAGCAGTGTGTTATGTGATTCTATGACATTAGTATCGAGGAGGCCACCTCGATCACATTTGAAGATTAGAGTTGGTCAATGTACCAACGTTTCGAGGAGCAGGAAATGTATTCATCATGGGGGTCCTATAATGGTGCATTCCCCTGACGCATCATGATCCGGTTTCTGTACCTTGAAGTTGAACTTTGAATGAACGATGGGCAGTGACGACCTGGTTTTAAGCTAAGGTCATTTGTTTTCTTTTTCACCCATTAAGTTATCCCATATCTTACCTTACCGTTTTTGTCATGAAGCATGTCTAGGTGATGAAGCGAGCAATCCTTGGTATCTTGGCCATGGATTTGGTCATGTATCATTGATTTTGTCCACTTTGTTGTGGCACGTTAGTAATGACACAACACCTTAAACCTTTGAAACATTATAACCCAACATTGCCTTCTAAAAATTGTCTTGACCTTAGCTCTAGTGGTGGAGATGTGTGTTATTGTAACACCCCCAAAAATGGTTTGCAGCGGAAGTAAATGTTATTGGGGTGCCACTCGATTGATATCACAACACAAAGTATAGAACAACATATTTCCTTAAAAGATTTCATTTATTGTAGTAAAACAAAGTTTACAAAGTTGAATTGTTGCGGAAAATGGTTCATTAACAAAATGTGGTCCCCTTTTGTAAATCAGAGTCATCTATGACCATACCATGCTAATGCCCAAGCGCCTCCAAAGTTAGCTATCGCCTTTTTAATACCTGAGATAAACATGCTTAAAAAGTCAACACAAAGGTTGAGTGATATTCATAGGTTTAGTAAATAGTTGAACACAAGTAAGAGATGATAATTTCTTCAAAGACAATCACCATAGAAAACAGAGATTATTATTATGCACTAAGCTCATGACACCAAACTAACTGCATACACCTTAATTACTGGTGTACGTAATATTGCCCTCAGATGGAGTTGCCAATTCCATAGTTACCAAAATATAGTCTTATTTCGATAACCGAGTCGGGGTCGTCAATTCCTATAGTACTATCCACTATATTCGCGTTCACTCGCAAGTGATTAATGGTTCATGATATAAGGGACTTTTGGCAGGCAACTTAGGCTATAATAATAATGATCAGGTAAGCAACCATTTTAAGAAAAGACTTGTATTCTAGTTTATAGCATGTATCTCCCCCAAAGAGTTTATAAAACAGTTAAAAGAGTAAAAGTGGGGCTATGAACTTACCTTAGTGTTACGGTAGGAAATGCACAACAATAGTAAGTACGATATGACAGCGGCTTCAACACGAAACCTAGATATAATATGGCATGTCTCAGAATAATAATATACGTTTGGTTTACTACCGAAAGGATAGAGTATTGAATATAAAATTCAATAAAGCGTTATTAGCGTTAATTTATAAATATGACGAAGTTACCGATAGTTTAATTTATTTACTTTAAGACATGTTGCTATTTTATAGCATTTTCATATATTTATTTTCTTATAAATATATATATAAATTTAATTAGATATCGATGTGATAATTCTCGTTATGAATAATAGGTCGCCAGAATACTCGTTTTTATAAAGTTGTTATGAGTTTACAAGTTTTCTAAACTTTTTACTAAATTTACACTTTTTACCCTTGATTTACAAAAAGTACGAGTTTAGCCTCTAAACTTTTAGAAAACGACACTTTGTACCCATAAATATCATATGCTTAAAGTTTCCAGATTTGAAGCTTTTGGTCCCTAGAGAAATCTGTTTTTGCAAAGTATTTAAAAAAAAATTGGATTTTTATACTTTGTTTTACTTTAGCTATAAATGTATTTGAAGTGGAGGGGTGAGAGTTTTGTCATTCAGTGATAGTTTCAAAATAAAAGGGAAGGAAAAAGGGTGCCACTGTGGGATTCGAACTAAGGCCCTCATGCCTAAACCCGCACGCTCCAACCAACTGAGCTAGGTTCATGTTTGTGTTTTACTACAACGTACTATGCTTCATATATTGTAAAGTTTCTGTGTTCCAATTTTGTATACATGCTACTGCTAATGTCGTGGCTTGCATGGTGACATATTCTTGTTTTCCTTTCTACTTCTTCTTCTTCTCAAGCTAGCCTAAGATGCCATGGTTTTTAAGTGACAAAAGCAAGTTTATCTGTGTTAGTTTTTTCATAAACTACGACATGTGAGCGTGAGTTTTGCATGCATCAATGTTTTTGGTTTCAAACCTTTCTTAGTAGTAATGCAAGAATGGCTAAACTCATAACTCTTCTTCCATAACATATACCCTTATGATCTTGGTACTTTACTTATGTGCATATATATAGCCTATCAATATGTTTTGGTTATTAAGTTTCTTACAACATCTATATTTACGTTTGCAAATAAATGCTAGATACTTACGAGGGTGAGAGGAGGGTACGAGCACTTGAACGAGAAGAGAGACACCAAGATAGACACAACCGATTGTAACCCAAATATTCACAACAATAAACCCAAGTAACCTCCTAGTTTGCTAGCAACCCAAAATTTCTTTTCTTCCCTTTTCTCCTTCTTCGACAGAAACCAGAAGAGAGAATAAAATGAAGTGAAGTGTTTTGAAGTCTTTTTATTTGAAAAGGTGAGTGAATATTATGTAAGGTAAGTGGAAATTATTAGGTAAAGTAAGTGGATTTATTAGGTGGTGGTGGGAAAAGAAACAAAAAGAATTGAGTGTTATTGTGAGTTGCAAATATAAATGGGGTACTGCTGGTCCACTGGAGAATGATATTTGTAAATATTTTGTTTTGTTTTGCAAGTAAAATATGTGTTTTGAGCTTGAATGAGACTCGTTTAAAATGAGTGTACAAGAGTGGAGTTTTTCTTGAGTAGTTTACAATATTTAAACAAGACCTATGCTTTAGCCTAGATATCAATTTAGATTGAATGTATGATGGTGACTGCTCCAATGGCAGAAAAGCAAAAAGAAAAAGGGCATGGCTATATTCAAGGATGAGCAAGAGTTGTCATGGTTTTATATAAATAATATCATCCTAGTGCATGTAAGTAACCAAAAGAAAGAAAATATGGTGGGCTTGCATGATTGTGTATTTGTGTTGTCCAATATATTAAAAGGAGAATTTATAATAATGATTAAAAGGAGAATTTGGTGGAGATATTAGTTGGAATTTGGTAAGTATTGCATATATTAGAACGCGTAATAATAGTGTTTATATAAAACTTGAAAAATAAAAATTTGTAAACTTAGAAAATGTTATTGAAATCGTTATATGACATATATTTCATGTAGACTTAACTTTATTTAATGTTGATTTACGTTAAATGCCATTTTCCAGTTTCCACGATTTAAGTTAACAACTACACGTAAAAATAATTATGTAAACTTCCAAAATAAATAAATTTGAGTTTGAGGTTGAGTAAGGACCTGGAAAAGTACGGGTTGTTATAGTACCTACCCCTTATGGGAACCTCGTCCTCGAGGTTAAGTTTGTGTTAGTCGCTTATGTGACAAAGAGAAATTTTTGAAATTTTCTGGCTTTGTTCGCAAATGTGAGATGATAAATTTATTCAAATAAAAATAATATTTCAAGAGGCACAAATTCTTTGGAATGAAAAATTGGGTAAGAGAAAATATCGTAATTCAATAAAACTTTTTTTTTTTTACACGTGATGCAAGTAAAACAATTTCGCACAGGTCGATGTTTTGATGTTTCTTAGCATAAGAAGTTTTGACAAGGTTTGACCAGAAGATTTTTGACTCGTTAGAATAAATCTTTTTAGAAAAATATCACCACGCATTTTGTTGTCGGTACAATTGTTATTGAAAGAAAAGTCTTCGAAATTTAAAAATGTCATAGAAGAAAATTTGGTTGGGTATGCATGTTTCCAAAAGTTTTAGGCGTTTATGGGCATGATTTAGTTGTTAAAGTTATGCTTCTCGGTATATATAAAAATATAAGGTCTTTAAAATTTTAAGAGAGAACTTGTATGTAAAGAAAGTTGCGAAATTTCAGTTTTTGACATGAAAACTTGTTAAATAAGGTTTTAAGCGACAACATGGAATCGGTTCCAAGTTTGAGGTTTTTATGTGAATTCAAAAGTTATTTCTCAAAATAATTTCAAATACCTTAGCTTTTGTGGATGATGAATCAGTTTTGTTTCTTAGCATTTCTCATTATTGTTTTTAAAACAAAACGCTTATTATTATTATTATTATTTTTACATCCGAAAATATGATTTATTTTAAAGAAAATATCGGTTATCCTTTAAAGTTTTTTTTTACCGGTGAACAGTAATTGTCAATTATTGTGAACAGTAGCCTAACGGCTACTTTTATTCCATTAATACCACACATTTTTTTTTTAAATTTCATTCTTCCATACACTACTTAACCTTTCACCTACATTTCTCTCATCAATACTCCAAGATGCCGCATGTTATAATCATTATTGCTATCGTGTATTTTGTAGTAGCATCTATCTACTATGTTAACCTCTCAGAAGAAGAAAACAATCCGGTTTTGTTGGTGATTTTGGCGATTCTTATTCCACTCGTGAGTTTTGCAATATGTGTAGATAAGTGTTGGGGGTAATAGTTAGTTTTGTGAAAAAATTGTAATAAAACTTTGTTTGACTACTGTCTTTGTGTAATTTTTATCTTATTCCTGCAGTAGTAACAGAATATGTATGAATAATTATATTTATCCTTAATTTGTGACTTGTTTGATTTACTAGATATGTTTAACTTATTTGAAGAGGGAATAAGCTTATGAAAAAAGAACTAGTTGTTGACACTCGGATTTATGTTAAGATGTGACCAAGTGGTTACTTTTAGTTATGGTCTCGCTAAATGGCTTCGTGTGGTTTTATTTTGATCAAGGGCCAACGCCTGTTAAGTATAGGGTGCGTTTGGGTTAAAGTGTGGTTCGAAGCCCACAATTAAAATAAGGTGTGGTGGTAGATGAAATTGAACATTTGCAGTAAAGATGTGGTTTGGTATTGAAGCAACAATTTAGTAAGGTGATTTTTAAACAGCTCATAAAGTAATAGAAATGGTTTATCAATGGTAGTGAAATATTTTGGTAAGACATAATTCAGTTTATAAAATAACTCGTGTAATAATTTGTAAAATAGCTTATAAGAAAGTACTATATTGTTTGTCAAATAGTAGAAAATTTCGTAGTTCCATTAATATCAAGATGGTTTATAGGGTGGTAATAAAATAGTCAGTAAAGTAAGGAGAAATAGTTTGTGAGGTAAAAGTACCAAGTTTTATTTTTAAATCACAAGAGCTAAAGCGACTCACCAAAAGGGGTAAAACAGTTCGTCAGGTTGTAATAAAACTTGTAGAAAATTTGTAACATAGTTTACATATTGCTAATGAAATTGTTTGTTATTTTATAAACAAGAGTAAGGTAATGAATCGTTTATCACATTATAAAAAATAGTTTTCAAAATATTAGTAAGGTCATTGTTTATGTATTCAGAATTTTGGTTTAATGGCACAGTAGTAAGACTTTTTGTAAAATGACCATGAAATAGTCGGTAGAATAGTTGAAAGCAGTTTGCGTTAGACAACGACAATGTTTATTATTTCATAATAGGGAAGGTAGGACAAACAGTTGGTATTACAATAACCCAAAACTATAATCTAAACCTAGAGTAATGTCGTGCGGTAATTTAGAATTTTTTTTGTTAGTCGTTCATAATCTACCAAGCAAATCTAAATGATAAATATAATCATTAACTCGTATCACGCAACTTTTCACTGGTTATGTATTATCTGCTAAGCAAATTTTATACACGAGTCACTGGCGCGGTGAAGTGGTAGCATCATCCGCCATGCAAATCTCCATGCACTACTAGTAAGATGTAGACGCAGAGGCTTAAGGTAGTGGTGTAAAATGGTCGGTTTAGAGAGTAGTAATGAGAAAGGCTGCCCACTTTCAAGAGAAAAGTATCGTAGTGAGAAAATGTTGTGACGTCAGTGTGTAATGTGTAGAAGTAAACTTTTATAACTCTTATGATGAAAATTTTAATCTTTTTAGAATTCAATCAGGAGGTCAACTAGACATACCACTATTATAACTACTTTCAGTATTGCAACATTCACCACTGAGTTGGACATAGGTGATCAGGCTATGTCCCATTGTCCCTGGTTGAATATAGGTGATCAGGCTATATTCACCCGAGGTTCAATGAATCTTGCAATGCTTAGCTTAGTTATACTAGTAACATGACCTAATGTCTTTAAAGTTTGGTATGAAAGATTGAACAAATATTTCATTTATATGGGGGAGAGGGCATAGCTAAAGATATATAATCATACATATAAGTAAGGCAATCATAGCTAATAGTGAGACTAAGTTCTCGAATAAAACACATATCTTATCAAGTCATAAGTGAGGCAATCAGCTTTAAGGTGCATGTGTACGTCATAGGGTTGTTTTACAAAAGTGGTTATAGTCTAGGTTTGAAAATACCCATTCTATAAACCAGTGGCCTGATACCAATCAGTAACACCCCCAAAAATGGTTTGCAGCGGAAGTAAATGTTATTGGGGTGCCACTCGATTGATATCACAACACAAAGTATAGAACAACATATTTCCTTAAAATATTTCATTTATTGTAGTAAAACAAAGTTTACAAAGTTGAATTGTTGCGGAAAATGGTTCATTAACAAAATGTGGTCCCCTTTTGTAAATCAGAGTCATCTATGACCATGCAATGCTAATGCCCAAGCGCCTCCAAAGTTAGCTATCGCCTTTTTAATACCTGAGATAAACATGCTTAAAAAGTCAACACAAAGGTTGAGTGATATTCATAGGTTTAGTAAATAGTTGAACACAAGTAAGAGATGATAATTGCTTCGAAGACAATCACCATAGAAAATAGATATTATTATTATGCACTAAGCTCATGACACCAAACTAACCGTGATACACCTTAATTATCGTGTAATGTATTATTGTTCCTATGGAGTTGCCAATTCCATAGTTACTAAAATATAGTGCTTCCTATTTCGATAACCGAAGTCGGGTCGTCAATTCCTATAGTACTATCCACTATATTCGCTCACCTAAGTGATTAATGGTTCATGATGTGGACTTTTGGCGTGCAACTTAGGCTATAATAATAATGATCAGGTAAGCATCCATTTTAAGAAAAGACTTGTGTTCTAGTTTATAGCATGTATCTCCCCAAAGAGTTTATAAAACAGTTAAAAGAGTGAAAGTGGGGCTATGAACTTACCTTAGTGTTACGGTAGGAAATGCACAACAATAGTAAGTACGATATGACAACGGCTTCAACACGAAACCTAGATATAATATGGCATGTCTCAGAATAATAATATACGTTTGGTTTACTACCGAAAGGATAGAGTATTGAATATAAAACTCAATAAAGCGTTATTAGCGTTAATTTATAAATATGACGAGGTTACCGATAGTTTAATTTATTTACTTTAAGACATGTTGCTATTTTATAGCATTTTCATATATTTATTTTCTTATAAATATATATATAAATTTAATTAGATATCGATGTGATAATTCTCGTTATGAATAATAGGTCAGTGAATACTGTTTTTATAAAGTTGTTATGAGTTTACAAGTTTTCTAAACTTTACTAAATTTACACTTTTACCCTTGATTTACAAAAGTAGCAGAGTTTAGCCCCTATACTTTTAGAAAATGACACTTTGTACCCATAAATATCATATGCTTAAAGTTTCCAGATTTGACACTTTTGGTCCCTAGAAAAATCTGTTTTTGCAAGGTATTAAAAAAAATTGGATTTTTATACTTTGTTTTACTTTAGCTATAAATGTATTTGGCTGAGTGAGAGTTTTGTCATTCAAAGGATAGTTTCAAAATAAAAGGGATGGAAAAAGGGTGCCACAAAGGATTCAACTAAGGACCTCATGCCTAAACCCGCACGCTCCAACCAACTGAGCTAGGTTCATGTTTGTGTTTTACTACAACGTACTATGCTTCATATATTGTAAAGTTTCTGTGTTCCAATTTTGTATACATGCTACTGCTAATGTCGTGGCTTGCATGGTGATATATTCTTGTTTTCCTTTCTACTTCTTCTTCTTCTCAAGCTAGCCTAAGATGCCATGGTTTTTAAGTGACAAAAGCAAGTTTATATGTGTTAGTTTTTTCATAAACTACGACATGTGAGCGTGAGTTTTGCATGCATCAATGTTTTTGGTTTCAAACTTTTCTTAGTAGTAATGCAAGAATGGCTAAACTCATAACTCTTCTTCCATAACATATACCCTTATGATCTTGGTACTTTACTTATGTGCATATATATAGCGTATCAATGTGTTTTGGTTATTAAGATTCTTACAACATCTATATTAACATTTGCAAATAAATGCTAGATACTTACGAGGGTGAGAGGAGGGTACGAGCACTTGAACGAGAAGAGAGACACCAAGATAGACACAACCGATTGTAACCCAAATATTCACAACAATAAACCCAAGTAACCTCCTAGTTTGCTAGCAACCCAAAATTTCTTTTCTTCCCTTTTCTCCTTCTTCACGTAAAACCAGAAGAGAGAATAAAATGAAGTGAAGTGTTTTGAAGTCTTTTTATTTGAAAAGGAGATAATATTATGTAAGGTAAGTGGAAATTATTAGGTAAAGTAAATTATTGTGGTGGTGGGAAAAGAAACAAAAAGAATTGAGTGTTATTGTGAGTTGCAAATATAAATGGGGTACTGCTGGTCCACTGGAGAATGATATTTGTAAATATTTTTGTTGTTCCCTCACACTATTGTTTAAAACAGTTTTAAGTAAATAAACAAGTTAATAATGAACTAAGACTGAAATTAATATAAGTTAACACACACAAAGTAATTTTCAACGTATATATTCTTATTAGAAATTAACCAAAGAATACATTACCCAAGTACTTACGGAATAGTACTTGGGATTGAAATGACAAAGTTTGGGGTGACTCCTCTCTAAGCTTAGGCTAAGTCTAAGCACAACTCTTAGAACCCATTGAGCTAGCTCAAGGATAAAGTCGTATTTGGAGGAGTGAAAAGTTGGCTTGTGTGTATGTGTGTTTTTACAATTCACAAGCTTAAACTTTTCACTCAATTCTCTTATGCTATTTATACAAGTATGATATTTAACTTTAACCTAGAAGATAAAAACTTCGATCACAGAATCAAATAATATGAAGTATTCGCTACTATTTGCTTTTCTATTTGTAGGTGACGACCACAGTCTTCTTTCCTTATCGGAATTGCCGCCTATAATTGGGAAGATACGATCTTGATAGATTGAGACTGTGTAGAGACTGGATAAACACTTGAGACACATAGATTTATCTGGACAAAGCTTTCCCGCTTAATCCAACTCATTCTTCAGCCTTTAACTTCTTCGTCTTCTTCTTCGCTTTGTCTTCAAGATTGAGAGTTGGTTGAGAGGGATTCAGGAGTTATTGTCATCACCACCAATCCACTATCTTCTTCTTGACTTAGTCTTCACCCAAGTCCCACCTTGCTTGAGTGGAGAGGCTTCATCATCGCCTCATACTAAGTGTCTCGAAGATAGCTCATCGAGAGGCTATGCGCCAAGGACTGACATGCTTAATGGATTAAACACTTAGGCTATTTTCTATTCAAATCCTAGATTAAGGGGTTTGGGTATTTACGAACCCAACAGCCTCTATTTGGATATACAAATAGCCTAAGTGTTTGATCAAGGTAAGTGAGCAAATGGCTTCTTCTCACACTGAATGCACTAATGAATACAATATGGAACACTGAGTATTTTAACAAAAACATGCATCTTTATTAATTCTTACATGGTTCCTATCACTAGTACAAATAAAAAATAACTTGATGTCAGTCCAGATGAATACCCATGGCTTCAAGTTTCACTTTCTTAGAGATGACTGCTTTCTCTCAGATGGTCTCTATCTTGGCATTCGTGTCTTGACGTAACCCGATGTTTGCCGGGTTTGATTTGAGAGGCCATCGAATATAGCTGATCATCGCAGCCACCTGTACCGATCAATGTCACTCCATCTTTGAAATGCAGGTTCCCATAGACATCAATGTGGAATAGCTCTTTCAGCTTTTCAATCGTGCGCTTACAAATTTAACTCCTCGTGCAGTCTCTATTACATTCAAGGCGGCACTTTGATCTCTCGGGTTGGAACTCAACTCTTTTCCTTTTGCCGCTGGAAGTTTGGGTGAGATCCTTGAGGTGGAGTCAAAGGAATCCCTGTTCGGGGCTGGGCATTCCTCGCCTTTCATATCTTTTATCGAAAGATCATCGATCTTGACCACCTTGTTTTGCTTCTTCCAATGATCGGAAAGTTCATCAAGTTCTGATCCCAAAGTCGCGAGTTTTAAGGGATCATGAACCTCAAAGTGTCTTTTGTCATCCCCTGTAGAACATTCATACACGGGTTTGGTGTTGGGAATGATTTTGACATCGATTTTTTCATGAAGCCTTCGCTGCTCATTGTCCGCTATTCCTTGATTCTCGCCTCGCCTGAGAGCTTCAGCTTTCTCGTTTCTTTCTTCATACTGCTTTCTCATTAACCATTTCGAAGCCCGAGATTCCTTGAACTTTGTCCCTGCTCGACCCTTTTAAGCTTGGTTGCATCTATTCCCACATTTTCTTCTTCGCAATCACTTTGGCTGCCTCTTTATTCTTCTTATCATCCTTAGCTTGTTTCAATTTCCTTTCTTCATTGGCAAGGTGTTTGGTTAGTCGTTGAGGTGTGAAGAGATACCGTGTCACCGACTTTGTAGGGAATCCTCTCAGGCTCAATAGTTGTCAGTATGCCTTTGCCTTTGTCCAGGCCTGAAGAGGATCATGCAACAAGGGGAGGAGTTGTTGTTGTCACTGCCAGTGTGGTTATTGTTGATGATTGGGGTGGTAGTGAAGATATGGGAATTGGAGTGGACCGGAGATGATGGGAGCCACCGATATCGGTGTTTCTCCCCTCGGTGAAGAGGAGTTTCTTCAGAAGATTCTCCCCTCAACTGCTGCCTGAGCCGCTGAGGGCAAGAGTTGATGTTGTTGCTAAGGGGACTGAGCAGTTGACCTTTGAAGGCTTGATAGATTTCATCATCATAGCCTTAATCTCTGTAGTGTCCCTCAATACCGTAGAGACTTTTGATCCAAGTTAGTGAGAGAGCTCTAAAGGCCATCCGGGACCAAGATTCCATGCCGTGGAGGATGATGCATGAGCCATGGTCGCCACTGTGTATTCGAGAGTCCATGGTAGCTTGAAGAGACTGGACTGAAGATGGAAGACCCTGAACATTTGCAGTCTTGAGCAGATCTAACAGTTCATGAAGACTTGAAGATTGCTTTAAGTATGCCTCAGTAGCCTTTAGCACTTGAGAGTTAAGTGCTGGATCTTCTTTGACAAACTCTTTGATCTCATCAACCTTTGTGCCAACTTCCTGAAGGTGTCTTAAGAAGATAGCCAAGTTTTCATCTAGTCGAAAAAGTCTGTCATACATCAAGCCCCTGTGCTCATGAACATTTTCATCGAAGCCCTTTAACTCTGCCCTTAGATCAAAGATAGCCGCCAGCCGTGTTGTTCCAAAATTGATCAGTGACCCCAAGATACTTCCGAGGCTTTTTGATCCATCAACCTTGCCGTTGATACCAAGAACTTTGTCAAAGCGTGAATTCTCCAGAGCCGGATGAGGAGTCTCGAGTCATTATCTTCGTGATGGAACGGTGACTCAAGATGCTCCTTGGGATCAGGTGAGGCTCTTGTTCGGATTGAACCTCAGCCCACTTCTTCACGGTCGATAGAATTTCATCATCAGATTCAGCAAGATCATCTTCTGAGAACAAAATACCAGTGACATCTGCAATGGTTAGAAGGGGTTTGTTGATGGGTTCCATATCAGCGGGTGGTATTGATCCCTCTGAGTCTTTGTCCCTTGGGACCCTCTGGACACGGTGGGAGTTTCCAGCCTTCGGGAGTCGATTGGTTTTGGTTCCATATCGGGCGGGTGTTTCTTTCCTCCGAGTCTTTGTCCCCCGCGACCCTCGAGACACGATGGGTTTTTCCCCTGCCTTTAGCGAGTCGCGATTGTTGTATCCCTATCGCTGGGTTGTTTGTGTCCCCCGAGTCTTTGGGATTGATCTGTGCCCTCGCACAAAGACTTGGATTTGTGAATGTCATCATGCGTATAGAAGGCGCCCCTACCGGGTTGTTTGTTTCCTCGGATCTTGGGAGTAGTAGATGTGACCAAGGGCACTGACCGTGATGTATTAGTGTCCTTCGCTGTCACGGGTGGTTGTTGCCCGTCAAGGGTGTCTTTTGTCTCGTGCTTTGTGCCTCTTAGGCGGTGCTCCGATGTCCCGTGGCCCCGAGACTGGGTTTAGTCTTAGTCCCACCAGACTTCCCTTTCTTTTTAGGAGAGTGGTTTGGAGACACGATCCCTCCGTTGTTTACAGCAACCATATGGGCCGCCATCTGATTGGTGTGACAAGGGATGGGTCCTTTTGAAAATTTGAAGGACTCAGATGCCTGCAAAGTCCCAAAGCTTTCATCCCGAGTATAATTGGCACCCAAGAATCGATTGAATAGCACAAGAGACAAACCTAGGATATGAAATGTATTTGGTCCTAGTTTTGCTCAGAAGCCGCTACAAGATCACCGTAAATGATCTCCCTATGTCCAAAGGACCCCATTCATCGTGCAAGTATATCATCAACGAATAGAGTTAACTTATTCAGTGGATGAGTGGTTCCCGCCGAGGACCTGAATCACAAAAGTGAATAGGATCCTCCAAGCCACGAGGAATGAACTTTTAGTGACTGGGGTCTTGTCCAAAATGATGGATCTAAACGATTTGTTTTAACCCATCCTTAACTATGGAAGGTTCGTGATGGGCTTACATAAACTCCTTTGTTGTAATCCAACCCCGCTGAAGTGCAAAAGTTTTATAATCAGTGTGTATTGTTGCCCCCTTAGACTAAACCATGAGATAATCCCCTGAGTGGTCTAAGGTTATTTCATCAGTTGAAGGTGTCGGGTCATAGGCTCTAGCAGCTTGCCCAAAACTCCCCGAGGTAGTTAGGGTACACCACCGGACATTTAACAAAGGCCGCTTTAAAGGGGCGCTTGAATAAAAATTTTACAATGTCTTTATAGGTTGGGACGCTGGTATTCAAAATTACCTATGACATTGTTTGTTTTGAATTCAACATTTGTTAGATCCCCACTCCATCGTGAACCGATGTTCTCATTTCCATTAAAGATTTTTTTGAAAAAGAAGTTTTGACTGAACAATCAAGGTTTTAGATCTCAAGTTTGATGAAAACTTCAGAATGTTTACAAGAATGGTTTTTCAAAAAAAATGTTTGAAGATGGAGCACACAAATATTTCTGTTTGAGAAAGGATTTTGACAGTTTTGTTGCGTAAATAGATTTGTGTGTTTTTGATGATTTTGAAGAGGGTTTTGAGGGTAGTTTTTGCATAATCGTGGATGTGTAAAGACTAATTTTGAAATCGCTTTATTCCACATTTAATGCCACCCACCCCATCACGCAAAGAAAAACCCGCCTGGCGGAAATCAGCTTGAAAAAAAAGTGCACTTTAACATCATTAAAATATACATGATATTTTATGTGGAGAAGGCATTAAATTGCCGAGTGATGAGACCCAAGATAAGATATATTCCTATAATAAATTGGTGGGATTTCTAACCTAGGACATTTAAGTAACCAATACTTAAAGCATTTAGTAACTCATTCAATGTATATCGGGACCTCGATTGTCTAACTCATTCAAGGGATTGATTTTGGATGCTCAGAGATGATCTAGTTCATTTAACGGAGATTGGTTTTCGATGCCCGACTTTCAATGTCAAGCATTTAACCCCACTTTTTACCAATAGGTTCATCCAAAGGTTTGGTGAAGATATCGCAAGTTGATATTCAAGTAGGATGAAATGAAGTTCTATGTCTCCTTTCATTATGTGATCCCTGATGAAGTGATATCCGATATCAATGTGTTTGGTTCTTTGATGGAGAACGGGTTGTTGAGATTGCAATAGCACCGGTGTTGTCACAAAGATGGGAACCATTTTGTAATGGATGTCATAGTCACTGAGTTGACTTTTCATCCATAGAACATTGGCACAAAGATCCCAGCAGCAGCTCACATATTCAAACTTCGGTTTAAGACATAGCCACTAATTGTTGCTTCTTAGCACTCCAACAAACTAGTTTCCCTCCAAGGAATTGACAGACCCGAGGTACTTTTTCATGTTAAAATGCATAATCGTCGAGTAACCTTTGAGATCAAACCCCGAGCATTTAGGATAATAAAGTCCAGGCTTGGGTTCCTTTCGAAACCTGGAGAATTATTTTGGCCGCATGAGGTGGGATTCTTTAGGATTGGACTGATATCCGCTATGAGACATCGAATTGAATGTCCGGTCTTGCGCTAGATACATCTGAGCCAACAATCTCTCGAATGGGTTTGATTGACTGATTTGCCGCTGAGATCGTGTCCAAGGTTGTTAGGTGGAACCATTGGTCTTCTTACCGAGGCAATGATCTCATATCTTCAAGAGATTTCTTGTGTATTTCTCTTGACCATGGAGATTCCTTTCTCGCTTTGCTCGATTTGTAGTCCAAGGAAGTATGTAAGTTCACCCATCATGCTCATTTCAAACTTTTTGTCAGCTTTTTCAAACTGCTTGCAAAGTTTGTAGTTTGTTGAGCCAAAGATGATGTCATCAACATATACCGACCGTAATCACATCTTGTTGTGTTCTATAGACAAACAAAGGTGTTGTCTATCTTTCCTCCGACAAACTTGTTTTGTATCAGCGCCGAGAGAGTTTCATACCATGCCCCTGGAGCTTGTTTTAGTCCATAAAGGGCTTTATCAAGCTTTTGGACATAGTCAGAATTCATCGCCTCAAAGCCCGTGGTTGTTGAACATAAACATCTTCTTTGAGATCACCATTTAAGAATGCACTTTTTACATCCATTTGGTAAACTTTGAAGTTCATGTAGGTAGCAAATGCAAGGAAGACCCTGATGGCTTCCATTCTTACAACAGGAGCAAATGTCTCATCATAGTCAATGCCTTCTTGTTGACTAACCTTGGCTACAAGTCCGCTTTGTTCTTAATGACTGCGGCCGCTTATCATTTGCTTCAAAACCCACTTCATTCCAATGACAATGACATCCCGAGGACATTTGATCAAGGTCATGACCTTGTTTTTGTCAAACTGTTGAAGTTATTCTTGCATGGCCCGAACCCAGCGGTGTTTTAAAGCCTCAGGACACTCTTTTGGGTTCTATGTCCGATAGGTAATCAACATATAGACATTCATTGGTCGAAGTCGTTAGCATCTAGCGTACCATGCTTCTGTGATGCATGTCACCGGGTTCACCAATGATGTTTACAAGCTCAATGTCCTGAGATCTTGTCTACCTACTTTGTGGTCTAGGATCTAAGCTTGAGGTGGTCACTGAGAGTTCAGGTGAGAGTGCCACTGGATCATTTAGAACATTTGTTGAAATGTCCTGTTCTGGTGGAGGTTTGTTAGGAATTAGAAATTCCCGGTATTAAAGAGTCGGTCACCTCAAGTATATGTAATCGTTAGAAAGCTCGTAGTCGTAGTTCCTTTTAGTTAAGTAGTATTTAGTTATGTAACACCGTGGAGGACTGGACTGGTCTTTACCCATCAGATGCCCGATCCACCCGATGTGTGCGCTTTTATGTAAGACTATTAATACTCTCTACCTCCCAAGGTAGAGAGTTGGAGCTCATAATAAGAATTTTCTTTCTCTCACTAAAGTTCCCTAAACCTCTAACTTTCTCTCTCTAGAATTCCATCTATATGCTACTTTGTGTTATGGTTTGATGTGTATGTGAAAAGTTATATCTTACAATTGGTATCAAGAGCCATGGTTAGATCATATCTTGCACATCTTTGAATTTATAGTGATTTTTAGGTGGTTTTTGAGTTTGAAAAAGTTTAGTGGTTTTTGCATCATTTGGTTGATTTCTTGAATTTTGTTGGTAATTTTATGTTTAGAATCATCAAAAGTGTTTAGGTTTTCATTTGGTAAGCTTGAATCATCTTGGTTGGGTTGTTTTGGATTGAAAAGTGATGTTTATATGGTTTTTCAAGCTAGCTTAACTTAGCTCACGGAATATTTTCTTGGTAGCGACTTGCTTCACATTTTGTAGTTAACTTACGTTGTTGGAGCTAGCGAAGTTAGATCTAGCGACTTAAAGTACAAGTAGTGGACTCTCCACTACTTAGCTTAATGGTAGCGATTTGGTCTCAGAAGCAGTTGCTCTTTAGCTTAATTTGTATTCTAAGCGACTTGTGTAGCTAATTGTCAGCCAAAATTTGGCTAGCTTAACTTGGGTCAGAAGGAAGTTACTACTTAGCTTACTTTGCTTTTCTGTCTAATGACTTGGGACTCTAGCGACTTAGGGGTGTAGCTAATTAAGGTTAGCACTTAGTGCATTAACTTCTAGCTTAACTTAGTGCATTATCTTCTAGCTTATTTAGTGCCTTATCTTCTAGCTTACTTGAGTGATTGTTTACGTTTTTCTTGATTTAGTAAAACCCGAAAGAATCTATTTCCGTTTAATCATAGAGTTATAAAATCGTGATAATCTGCTAACATGTCTACCAACGTTCCTACGTCATCTCCATCGTTGTCGGGATGTTCAAGCAAATGTCGATACTGCCCACCCATGCTTGACGAATCGACTACGATTCTTGCTCAACGAATCGATCGTATTGCCTTGGAAAGGAAAATGGTGTCAACATTCTCAAATCCATTGATGAGGACCATATCGAGTTGAGACGACTAGAGACATACTTGATACTAATGAAGATGGTACTCTGCTACGGAATGGACACCTAAGATGTATGATGAGCTTGATGATAAGGATAAAAGAGATTTGATGCATATCGTGGCTTCAAACATTGTTCTTCAAGGTCTTCCTAAAGACATCTACAAGCCGCATCAATCATAACATCATGCAAGGCGCTTGGGATAATGTTAAGATGCTTCTCTCAGTTCGAATTAACTATGGAAGACAAAGAATCCAACTCTATGACCTAATTTGAGCACTTCAAGATGAAACCAGATGAGAATGTCTATGAGTACTATGTGAGATTTCATAATCTTGTTAATGACATGAGGAACATCAGAATGACTATGCCTAACATACGCTTGAACTCAAAATTTGTGAACAACATGAATCCCTAATGGCACAAGTTTGTACCATCACGAAGCTCACTAAAGGATTGAAGAATACAAACTATGAGCAACTCTATGCCTTCCTCCTTCGGAATGAGAGACATGCTATGTTTGAAAATTAATTCTCAATCGCTCAAAACTAACCAGAGAGACAAGCTCGCCTAATGACTCTACAACTTTCTACTCAAACATCGAATCACAACAAAGCATCACAAGTCACACCTTGGGTAATGGTAATCACAAACTCATTCCTCGATCCTATGTACAAACAAGCCGATGCCGATGCTCACGCTGGTAGCTTCATTAATAAACTAGCTCTTCTCATCAGTCAAAACATGAATACTCTCCCACAAACCAACAACAATCGCTTCTAACCCACACAATCAAGCCACTGTTAAAGATGGAAGGATCGTGGTGCAACCAGCTCAGAAAGACAAGATGATCGTGGACGGTGGAGCGGAGAGGTTATGTTGGAAACCAGAATCGAGGAAGGAATGGTAACCAAGGTCAAGCTAAGCCAATCAAATGCTATAATCGGTGGTGGTGAGGGACAAGGAACCGCACACATCTCCAAAGCGCCCACGAATGCTAAATACTTCGAGATAAGATGTCGGCCACAAGCTCGTGATAATGGTGCCGCTGAATGAAGAGGAATTGTCTGCTTTGCCAGGGCAATGCCAAGACCTATGATGCGATGTAGATGAGCTATTCAGAGATAGGTCACAATCATCAAAATGCCTTTCAAGTCGGTGACTGATGCATAATGACTCGATGTGGATGATGGACCTACTGCACACACAATCTTTATGGCTAGCATTTCTCCAATGGTTTCTCCCAAGGTCTCTTCTTCACCACCGACCGCCCATCCCATGACAAGCTAATCTCGAGGTATTAAAACTATACGATGAGGTTGATGTGCAAAAGATGCATGACAAAGTACAATCAACTGAAACTATTGAATCAAATATTGAAAATATGGGTAATATCGATATTGTTCCATATGATCAATATGTGAAACAAAGTGAAAGTGAAGTTGTACCAAGTGATGCATCTTCAGCAGAATAATGACTATGTTTTTGATGAATACACGCGATGTGCCCCCGATGATTCGTAACTGAACTAAATGCCTATAAAGAACGTGGTTGCTATTTATGAACAACGGTTAAGTTTGAGTTGACCACTCGTGAGCAGGAAATGGATGACCAAGTGTGTACAGAACGAAAAAGTAAGTTTAGAGAAGAAGTATTGAAACAAGAATTAAATTACTTGCAAGAAAAACTTTCTAAAACAACTAAACAAAAACAAGAACTTCAAGAAAATGTGAAAATGCTTAAGCAAGAATTTAATGCAAAGGAATCAAAACTCTTGAGAGATTTTTCTAATCTGAAAACTTTGAAAACAAACTTGAGAACAAGTTGTACATACAAGGAAACACCATTCAGACCGCTCACATGGTCACTAAACATCGAAGTCTTAATATAAGCATAGCATTCCACTTGTTGAGGAACCAAATCCAGAGGTAATTAAAAAGGCTAGAAATGCTCATAAGGTGCTCTATGATGGTGATGAAATCCTAAGCCTAGGGTAAACCTAATGCTTGAGTGCACCGAGGAAGATAAGAAATCAAATGAAATCACTAGGGAAAAGATGAATATGAAACAAAATGATCCCAAATGCAAAGAGAAACATAATTATCTCCTCGTGACTACAAGAAGGAAAACTGGATTTTTGAACAAGTTTAAGCCTCGACTTTGTTGACTCCCTAACAAGTCTTCTCGAAAAAGGATTTAGATAAGCGTAAAGCGGAAAATATTGTTGAAACAAACCCTCCCTTTGAAAATGCCTAGAGCGAATCGGTATCCTCCTAATACACCATCTTGTACCTAGAACAATTGCCACTAAAAGCAAGACATTAATTAGCCAATACGTTATATTTCAACTATTTGTCGATTTTGAGAAAACTTGCAAGAAAAGGATTACACCCACTGGTATAACTGAAGGAGAAAGGGGTTTTGAACAAATGAAAGAATGTTACTTAACTGTGGTCATACCTTTCTTTAAACTTCTGAAAGATCACTTTGAGAGTCTTAAAAGGGAATAGAAACCGATATCAAGGAATGGAAAAGGAATTTGATGCAATGGTATTTGAAGTTAGTGATTATGAGCGTGCACTAAAATATAATGAGATTGAGAGGAAGAACTTGCATACCTTAAATGAGACTCTTATTACTGAATGTGTTGCTCAAGATATTTTTTTCACCGCTTCAAATTGCTCTATTAATGCTTCCAAATTTCATGAACTATCTCTGTCCCGAAAGTTTCCCATGATCGTGTCATTGAGCTTGAAAAAACTAATTCTAAACTAAACGAGAAAATTGAACTCGATGATCACGACACTTTGGTTAAACATTTTTCTAAACTAGAAGTTGAGTATTTTAATTTACAACTAAAATATCAACATCTCAAAGAAAATTTCAAAACTTCAAATATCAAGACATCTTCAGATGCTCCAGAGTTTGATGCGGTTTTTCAAATTAACAAACGTGATGAACAGATTCAAGCTCAAGCAGCAACACGATCGAAAGTTGAAAGCCCAAATCTCTCAATTAAAGGGTCAAACTAACAATATATGTGCTCCCAAATGCCTCCTCCTTTAGATTCTCGATTTCAAACGCTTCATCTTCAAAACCTAGTAAATGCTTTACAAAAGGAAAACGAAAGTTTTCTAGAAGAAAATGAAAAGGTTAAACGCCATTTCAATGAGTTATTTGAATCAATAAAGTCACTGAACAAAAACAAACGAACAAATAGCTTCATTGTAAAAGGAAATTGAGAATCAAGAGTCGTAAAGGGAAATGCCAATGACAAATGGGAGAATATTGTATCAAGGTTCACTCTTATAATAAATATGCTTTATCTGATATATGTCCTCATCTAAGGAACAACAATTGCCATTCAAACATACTCTCATCCCTTAAGGATTGTAGAATGTCTGCGGAGATTGTTGAAGAGGATAAGCTAAGAAACCTCATGATAATGCAATTGGACATGCTTGCTATATGCCAAACGATCTCAAGAAATCTAGAATGCTTGATCACAATATGCCCAAAGTCATTAGGTGAGAGAGTTAATCCTTTGCTTCCATGCTCAATGCCTAAAGCTAAGTATGATATGCATTCGATTCCCAATGTTTTGAAAGTGAACTAGTGCCTTCAAATGCTCAGATTCCGATATGTCAATGCTAAGAAAGAGAACTCAAGTGTGCCTCTAGGAGTACAAATCACGCTGCTCTAGTTTTATGAAAGTGAACCTAAGTGCACCTGCATGTAGTTCAACTCAAGACATCAAACAGATGCAAAGAGAGTTAAACCAACTAATGTTCCCATTCTACAGAGTAATCAAGGACATTAAACGGAGCAGGTCAAAGTCTCAAGACAATACAAGGAATGATAGGACCTCTCAAGCTAAGAATGTGCACCGAAGAGAGTAAGAACAATCTAGGAACTTTAAGCTTGAATTGAATAAACTAATCGCGGTTGATTCTAGTATTTGCCATAGCATCAGAATTAATTCAATTCGATACTATTTGCAAACCTTGTAATGATGTCCTTGAATTCTCGCTTCTAATCATGAATGTGGTGTTAATGCTTTGCCTAATGATGTTAATTGTCCGCAATATTGTTAATGCTAAAATTCATGCTAAGAAGGCTAAAAGGCAAAACCGAAAGAAAGTTAGAAAACAAAGGAAACCCACAGAAGAAACATTCAAGAAAATAAGCTTTTATTGGACACCTGGTCTTTAAGACTAATCGATAATGCCCACTAGAAAATGGATGCCTCACGGTAGAACTATTCCCTTAAGAAGTGATCATCACTTTGAATAGGCTAAGGTCATACACTAGTACGTGATCTATTCACAACGATTCCATTGTCTCACCGATATGAATGCTTCTATTTCGATGGGTGTTCCAAACAATGTTACTAACCAAATGGAACCCATTCTTGCATGGGGATCCCAATTATCCGCTTATCCATTTCAGGTTCAACCGCAGATCGTTCAAATCGCTATGTGGTACCGGACTCGTGCCGTTCAAGCATATGACTGAGACCGTCGCTCATGAACTTTGAGCAAATTCATCGGGATCTAGAGATTGGTAATGATCATTTCGTGCAATGGGTTATGGGTGATTATGTTGGTGATAGTGTCATCTCTAGAGTTTACTATGTAGAAGGTTTCGTCATAATTGCTCTCGCTGGTCAATTCTCAGACTTGATCTAGAAGTTGCCTTCAAAACATATACCGCTTTGTTAGAGATCTTAATGGTAAGGAACTAAAAGGAACCTGGTCAAATCTTTATACCATCTCTATTGATGACATGATGAGGCTTCTCCAATCGCTTGTTATCAAAGGCTTCAAAACAAAGTCATGGTTATGGCATCGCCGCTCTCAATCACTTGAACTTCACCATCAACGATCTTTCCGAAGGACTTAGTGGTAGGTTTACCTAGACTAAAGTATGAAAAGGATCATCTTTGTTCAAAGATGCCAATTGTAAAAGCAAGAAGTATGCCCATAAACCCAAACCTACTAACTCGTCTTTAAGTTCTTCATATGATTCATATGGATTTATGTGGACTATGAGTGCAGTAATATCTTTGGGAAGAAATATGTGTTAGTTGTGGTTGATGATTACTCTAGATTCAACTGGGTCAAGTTCTTAAGGACAAAGGATGAAACTCCTGATATCATCATCAAACTCATCAAACAAATGCAGTTACTTAACAAAACCGCCGAATTGTCCTCAACATAATGGAACCGAAGTTTGTCAACAAACAACTTAATGAATTCTATGAAAGCGTTGGAATCAGTCATCAAAGAAGTGTTCCAAGAACTCCTCACACGGTGTAGTTGAAAGATCTAAATCGACTCGTTGAAGCCGCTAGAACAATGTTGATTTACTCAAAGGTTCCAATGTTTCTTCGGTCAAGCAATCGCCATGCGATATGCTACACAAAATCGCTCCCTAATCCACATTATTCATGAAAAACTCCATATGAACTCGCCCAAAAGAAAACCTAATCTCTCTTTCCTTCGTGTATTTGGTGCATTGTGCTATCCAACTAATGAGGGTCAAGACTTAGGGAAACTTAGGGCTAAAGCACATTGAGTATTTGTAGGATATGCAACAAACAAAAAGGGATACCGAATCTACAACAAAAGAACCCGAAATATCATGGAAACAATTCACGTTACGCTTGATGAGTCGACCGTCAAATGGATCCCGGACACTTCCCTCGTGACCGCACTTCAAGACACCCCATTGGTTCATCTCTTGTTCCAAACTCTACTCATGAAACTCCATATGTACCTCCATTTGAAGATGATGTAAAGAAATTGTTTGATCCTATGTTTGATGAACTCAGATGATTCAATTACTAATGAGGTGATGATCCCCACAACGAGGATGCTCATATTCCATGAATGAAGTCAATCCCTCGCCTCAATATCTTTAAGTCATGAAGCACCACATCCTTCGCCTCATCAACAAATCAGCATTCTTCAAATGTACATCATGGAAATGTTTCTGGCATCAATGATGAAGTTAATCCTTTGCAACTCCTCAAGATGCTCCATTTGAAAACATATTTGCTACCTCAATCATCATCGAACCATCTTCGTGAGAGACATCGACTCACTTCGCTCTCAACCGCCACATGAACACTTCGAAAATGGACTCACGATCATCCATTAGACAACATCATGGAAATCCTTCCGTCAGATCAACCCGAAACAACTTGCAACCGATGCCTTATGGTGTTTCTTCAACTGCACTATCTAAGATTGAACCAAAAGATGTTAAAACCGCCATGAATGAAGATACCTGGTTCAATGCCATGCAAGAAGAAATTCATGAGTTTGATCGACTTGATGTATGGGAGTTAGTACCGCTTCCGCATCGCTATGATTATAGCTCATAAATGGATCTTCAAAGTGAAACTTGATGAGCATGGTGATGTGTTGAAGAACAAGGCTCGATTAGTTGCTAAAGGATATCGTCAAGAGGAGGGTATAGACTTTGAAGAATCTTTTGCTCCGCTTGTTCAATCGAGGCAATCGAATCTTTCGCTAATGCCGCGAGTAAGAACATGGTAGTTTATCGATGGATGTGAAGACGCATTTCAACGGAGATCTTAAAGAAGTCGCTCACGCCGACCAACCGTAGGATTTGTGAATCAAGAGCATCCTACTCACGCTTATCGCCCGAAGAAGGCTCTATACGGTTTAAAGCAAGCTCCAAGGGCATGGTATGATACATCGCCAAAGTTTCTTCTATCAACCGGATTCAAAGAAAGGAGCTTGATCCTACATTGTTCACCGTGAAGTCGTGCAAACATTTAACTCATGTTCAAATTTATGTTGATGATATTATTTTTGCCTCTACGCACCCAATGGAATGTGATCATTTTTCTAATGAAATGAGTTCAAAATTTCAAATGTCAATGATGGGACAAATGTCATTTTTCTTGGGATTACAAATTTCACAAAGTCCCGAGGCATTTTCATAAATCAATCTAAATATGCAAATGAGATTTTAAAGAAATTTGGATTTGATTCATGTGACCCTGTTGACACTCCCATGATTGATCGAACCAAACTAGATGAGGACCACTCAGTGATCATGATTGACCAAACTATATATCGTAGTATGATGGATCCCCGATGTATCTCACGCCTAGTAGACCGCATATCTTGTTCGCCGCTTGCATGTGTGCTAGATACCTGGCTAAGCCTACTAAAAAGCACCTTGAAGCAAGAAACGGTCTTTCGGATTCCCAAGGAACCATCAATATGGGACTATGGTACCAAGGACACCAAGATGTCACTAACGGCCTATTGCATGCCGATCATGCAGGTTGTCAAGATACACGTCAAGTACATCCGAGGTGCTCGCTGGGTAAGCTTGTGAGTCGGTCTTCAAAGAAGCAAATGAGTACTTCTATTTCTACGAGGTCGAATACATAGCCATGTCATCTTGTTGTGCTCAAATCTTATGGATGAGATCTCAATTATCCGACTATGGCTTTGAATTCAACAAAATCCTCTCAGATCGCGGATAATAAAGTGCTATTGCTCTCTCATGCAACAACGTACAACACTCAAGAGCAAAGCATATCGACATTCAACATCATTTCATCAGGGAACAAGTGGAAAAAGGTGTGGTGGAACTATATTTTGTGAGGTCCAATATCGCTTAGCATCTTCACCAAAGCTCTTCCAAGAGAACGCTTTTGAGTTTATTCTTCCTACTTGGTTTGAAAAGCCTTCAACCAACTCTCAAACGCCTTCGTGAGGAAGACGAGGAGTAAAGGTCTATTCATCTATCTCTTTGTAAATATTTATTCTAAAACAAAATACAAAATTATAAAACTCTCAAAAATCAAATAGAAAATTATAAATCTTTCAAAATCCATAAAATCAGAAAATTCAAAAATCTTCAAAAATATTGTCAATTTGTCTTGTTTTTTCTCGGCTCGATAATATCTACGGTCTTTTGTGATGTCATTCAAAGAATGATAATGGTCTTTAGATGTTGTTCAATTCTTAAAAAAAAAAAAAAAAAAAAAATCAAAAAATCAAAAATATTTTTGGGAGAAAGAGAAAAAATGGTTTATTGTCATTTTCAGCAATAACCTGTTTTAAAAGAAAGAACAGAGCCATGTTTTATCATGTTTTCAAATTTCATGCTCTGATTCTATAATCATTTATCTCACGAAAACTAAATGCTTGAAAAATAACTCGGCCTCTATTTTTGATAATCATCTGGACTTATTTGTCAAAATATCTATCTCTCAATCAACAACCTATGTCATTGATTGAGGGGAGAATGATTTCAATTAAATTAAAAGGTTATTTGTCATTCAATTGTTTTCAAAAGATATACATGCATGTTTTATCAATGGAGTTTAAAGTCTTAAAATCCGATCATTATCAGTTAAGAAGCTTTCATAATCAAGTCACATTTCTCCTTAAAAGCTTTCAAAATCAATTTAAATCTATAAGAGATCACAAATCTCAAATGATTTGATAATTGTGATCGGGGGAGAATGTTGGATTTAAACTGATAATTCGGTAAATGGTTTTATAAGGATGTACATGCTGTCCTTCTCACATGTGACAAACGATTTCAATTTTTCAATGCACATGTTGAGAGGGAGCACCTATTTTAAACCTATGATTTGAAACGTGATCATTTATCCCAATGTGCAGGTTCCCTCTAGTATGTGCAAAACTCTTTTCAAACCTCGAGGCACATATTGAGGGGGAGCAAATTTATGGAAACCTCATCCTTCCCCAAAAGGCTTTATCTTCTTGATTTAATGTGGGAAGTGATGTTGATATCTTTTAGAAAATGGTAATCAAAGAAGTTAATTCTTTCTCTTGCCTCCGTGTGCAATACATTTTCAATACTTGATGCACATGTTGAGGGGGAGTTCTCGTTCTAAAATATCAAAAACAATTCAGGTACAAAATGCTTTGATAATATATCACAAGTATCCGAATTGATTTTCAAATGGTTTTCAATTGGATCCAATGGCATGAACAACCAATAGACCGACCAACTTTACTTTATGTATTGTGATATAAGGATGATAAGGTTAGGTATTTGTTCCCATGATCCGCCAGAACCGAGGGATCTACCCAGGGACAATCCACTAGTTAGTGTAGAAGTCCTTAGGTATGATGATAAAAGGAGAAAATGAGATATGGGAAGAGTGTGACTAAGACTCTAGCTAGTAATCGAATAAACCCAACAAGGTTCTAGTTATGAAGTCTCGTAAGCAATCGGGGTTGAAGAATTAAAAAGAATTGAATGAGAATAGGGTGAAACAAATAGCCCTCCATTTATTCAACCTTAGGCGTAAAACCGGTTCAATTCATATGCTACCGATGGTAACATCGGTATTGAAGACACACGCCATGGACCCAAAGGACGACCGCACTTCAACTTCACAAACCACTCAAGTTCCTCTTAAAAGGACTTGTTTCATTCTCACGGGGAACCACATTATTCTATCGACTTTCTCTTAGAGATTGTTGATATTGAAGAAGGAGACCCTCTCCTAGTCTCCGACATAGGAACCAAATATGCACAAATTGAGTCTAGAGCCACGAGATCATCAATAAATCTCATTAGAACACTTTCAATGAAGACTTCACACAATGTGGAAAGAGAGATTATATCTTGAGTCCCACGATTATCCTTGTGGTATTGCCGTAACATCTGAAAGTGATGTGTTTACACTCACAATGAAGATGGAAAGCCTTCTGGAGCCAACATCAAACAAGCTCCGTAGGTGGCATGGATCTATTATATGGATCAACCATGTGACAAACCAACAAAACAATGGGGCTTATTCAATTTCTTGAATCAATCCCGTTTAGGTTAGGGATGACTCGATACTTTGAAAACCGGTGTGCTTAACAACTCTTTTCTTTAGCACATCTAATCGGGTACTATATTTCAAATCAAAAGGTGTTTTATGATTGATAATTGATTTTCATTAAAAACCTTCGCTGTATTGCAAAAAACAATTTCTATTGAGCAATACACGATTGTTTTTTTAAATCTCTTTTCATCAATCATGGACTTAAAATTCGCCGTTCACTCAATTCGTGTTATCTTCTTTGAGATGTTCCGGTTTGAGAACAAATAGAGTACCAAACCTCACAAGGAAATTCTTCGAATTATACCCGATCACGGCAGTACATGTACTGATTAACAGGGAACCGTGGGCCTGTATCTTATTCAACGAAGTGATCAAAGACACTTTCGCGGCGATTTATTGCTAATCGCTATGCGTACGCCCGACGCTTTGCAAATGATCGTAATGAAGCGGTCAATCCACGTACCGATGCTCACTTAACACATTCAACTCAAATGAAATCATGATTAGTGCATCAATGACTCTGATATTTTCACTCCATGCTTTTGCTACGCTGCCGCCAATATCATGATTCAACAAATGCTTCCGCTACTCGATGGAAGATATCATGATTCACGTGAGCATGTCGGTCCCTAAAGTCACAACATCACATATATACCAACACCACAAAGGATGTGTCGAGATTGTTGATAGCCGATGATCTCAAAAGATGGCTCAAAATTATTATCACGCGGATCTGAAAGACCTCCACTTGAAGTAACCAAACATGCATTGTGAAGAATCAATGACTACGAAGCCGAGCAAAGGACTACATCAAGAATGCAAGAACAATTGTTAATGTAGTATCCGGGTTGTATTCAATGTATTTTTGGTACCGATTGAGTGACCTCCTTGGGAGATTGTTAGAATTAGAAATTCCCAGATAAAAGAGTCGGTCACCTCAAGTATATGTAATCATTAGAAAGCTCGTAGTCGTAGTTCCTTTTAGTTAAGTAGTATTTAGTTATGTAACACCGTGGAGGACGGACGGTCTTTACCCACTCAGATGCCTGATCCACGTACCACATGTATGCTTTTATGTAAGATTATAAATACTCTACCTCCCAAGGTAGAGTTGGAGCTCATAATAAGAATTTCTTTTCTCTACTAAAGTTCCCTAAACCTATAACTTTCTCTCTCTAGAATTCCATCTATATGCTACTTTGTGTTATGGTTTGATGTGTATGTGAAAAGTTATATCTTACAAGGTTCATGAGTTGCGTGTTCTATCATTTGGATCTGTTACCTATCCCAAGATCGATCGACAGATTATCAATGAATTTCATCGATAGTTGGTTACATGACAAGTGAGGTAAGACATAATATGAGATGTCGCAAGACTTTGGTATGAGGAATTTGTTTCAAGGATAAACCATCGAGGATATCTTTGGTGAGTTATCAATTCCTATTTTCATCAAGAGTTTGTGAACCTGATGCTTTCAACACTTTCATCAAAGGTGACATGATAGGTTTCCTCAACTTGTTGTCTCCTTGTATTAAAACCCCTAAGTCTTTTGAGATCGGGAGTAACCTAAGAAGTATCCATCATCGCCGCAGATCAAACTAGCCAAGATTATCCTTTGTGATTATGAAACACGTGACATCCAAACACATGAAAGTAGCTGATGTCATGAAGTCTACCTTTGAATATCTCATATGGGGTTTTATTATGTCTTTTGACAATGATTGACCTGCTTTGAGTATAACAGTCGTTTTTATCGCTTCACCCGTAAATGCTTGGAGAGCTGAGCCATTTAACATGGTTCTTGCACTCAATGAGTTCTATTTTTCCTTTCAAAATTCCGTTTTGTTCAGGGTATAAGGAGATGAGAAATTTTGGGAGATTACTTCTCATCACGTAAACTCTCAAGCTCGCGATCTAAATTCAGCACCATTGTCATTTCGATTTGTTTTAATTGAATGTCATTTTGGTTTTCAATGTTCGATGAATGACATTATGGTATCAGCTGCCTGACTCTTTTTTGAAAGAAAGTATACCCAAGTGTATCTTGAAAACTCGTCAACAATGACAAGTGTATACTTTCATGTTGGATTGATCTAGACTCGACCGTCCAAAGAGATCCATATGCAAGAGTGAGGCAGCTTTTGATTGAGAAGTTTTGCTTGGTTTTGAAAGATTCTCTTTTATGTTTGCCTTTTTCACAAAGTAGAGCATGGCTTATATTTAGCAAAAACTAGTGATGGTAAGCCAAGGACTTTGTTTTGTTTAGCCAAATTGTTGATGTTTTGAAGTTTAAGGTGAAAGTCTCTTATGCCACATCCAATTGATAGTTTCAGTGGCTTTGGCAAAGAGACAAGGTTCCATCTTTGAGAGGGTTGACATGTCAAGGACATATACATCGTCTCTCCTAGGAGCAATTAACACAACTTCCTTGTTACATTAAAATAGTACCTTGCTTGTCATTGAATTATACAATGTACTTAGCATCACATAGCCACCGGCACTGATGAGATTGTATTTGAGACCATTGACATAAGCTATTCTAGAGAAAACTATTCCATTGTAGCTTTCATCGAACCATAACCTTCATTGGGGCATGATGAGTTATCACCAAATACTACCTTGGGTCCTGGTTCCTTTACATACTTGTGATATATTCCTTCACACCAGCCATGCTTCTTGAGCATCTACTGCCTAGATGATAGGCCTCGGCATGTCCTCTACAAGTAAACTAATTGCTCTTCGCGGACCCACCAGTGGCTTGGATGGTCTCTTTGAATTGAGCAATCGATTCATGGTCGGGCTAGGAATGCACCGTGCTACCACAGATTTTGCATTTAGAGACCGAGGATGACCTGGATTTCGTTATTGAACTTCTCCTTGCATGAATAACCGTCATGCCGAGATGTCTCATGAGTTGTGTTACCGCAAATATCACGCAGCAGATGTTCATAAGACAATCATCGTATGATGATCATTAAAGCCACAAGAGGGAAGTAAGGAGAAAAGGTTTAGCTCTAGACTTTGAGTGACTTGATGAAGAAGTGTACCGATGACCAACTTTGGTGTAGTTAGCCTTATCGAGAGAACTCACATATTGCAAGTGGTCACAGCTTCGCGGATCATCCTTTTAGATCACAAAAAAGGATTCTATATTGTCAAGTGGTATGATCTGTATAAGTGACACGCATCACACTTCGCTTGTTTTTCTTGGTGGATTTTGACTTTGAGAACTAGAGGAAGCTGATTTTGTTTCCTTGATCACTTCGTGGACCTTTTCAATGGATTCCATTTTGTCGCTAGCTTCCTCACAAGTTCACCAATTGCGTATCTCGATCGCTTCAGTTGGGACCGAGGATGGATGTTTCAGTGGGGTGGATTCTTCTTGAGTTGGTTTCGATGGTGGTCTCTTCAAAATGGTTCTACCAAGTCCAGACCTTTCTGTAGGTGAGTGTGGATTGTATTGAAGTGGAGTAAGCTCAGAGCTAGATCAAGACTCAAGAGGTTCCAAGGTGGAAGTGGTGCTTGAGATTCATCTTCGCACTCCAAGATGTGTTCAGCAAGCACTGGCACATCCTGGAAGTCCAAGCATGCTCTTCAGAGCTTGACTCTCGTGCTCTAGAATCTTTCCAGTCAAAGTTGGGAAGCTTACTATCGATTAAGCCTTTCAATCCAATCAATCGGTTGAATAGACAAAGTTGGAAATCATGCCATCGATACAAATGGTTTAGGACTCGTCTTTGTTGTGAGAGTCATGAGACGATGTTCACCTAAGACTTTTTTGCTCGGGAGCACCCACATCATCAAAGACCCTTGGATTTTTGGTGGTCCAACTATTAATGATTTCTTTTTCTTTCTTAAGTTCGCCTTGAAGAGCTCCCATTTCTTTTAACTAACTCGTTGTTTTGAATTGTAGGTGATAGCCTCAATCTTGTTTTGTTTTAACACAAGTAACTCATCCCTACACTTATTCAATTCAAAACTTAACTTGTTGTACTTAGAAAAAGATTGAGTCTCGCTTCTTTCTACAAACTTAAGATCTACATTGATATAGTTCATATAGGACTCGCCAATCAGTCATCATCCATAGAAAGTAGAATATTTACCTTTTTCATTGTGATGTTAACCCATTCTCCATTTCGTGCATGATTCTTTCCAAACAGCAAGCATATCTTCTTCGAGAGCCATCGTATGCCGACATGTACCATTTCATCATCTGATGAGACTGCTCTTCATCCCAAATAAAGTTTCAAAGAACAAGACCTTTGTTCTACCACGATTGAACACTTTTTGGTTCTCGAGGACTGGCCTCAAGTAAAGCAAGCTTGGCTTTGATTTTCCTATATTTAGCTTCAAAATCAACTGCTTTGTTCTCGTCGATTTATTCTAAAGTTTTGATGAGACCTATAGATTTTGGGTTGAAATTTACTAAAACCTAAGGACTGATTTGAACTTGATGGTCTGTAGAGGTTCGTAAATTGTTTTAGAAAAACGCCTTTTGCAAAATGACCTCTTTTGTGATACTTGAAGCATTCATGTCCCTTGGCTTTAGCAGAGAAAAACCTTTATTTCTTTTAATAAACCTTCGAGAGTTTGCAAGGAGTGCCCTTTCTTGAAATTCAACATTCGGTCATCGGTACTCCTCGCTGATCTCTCATCGTGCTCATCGTAATTTTCTTGGAAATCTTGAACCACATTGTTAGAAAAGAAGGCACTTGATAAGGGTGAGGTGATGGTCAGGACTTCTTGACTTCCTCGAGACTTCTTTAAGTCGTAACGCGTCTGATGATGAGTTTTCTCATGCATCAATTCCCATAAATTTCAGTGGAGTTCAAGATTTTGAATGTGATTTATTTCTAAGTCCCCAGAGAAGTTTAACCATTTCTGTGGAGACAATTAACAAACCAACATTTATTTCATGCTTGGATAACTTAACAATCACATTAGCTAGTTCATTTAAAAGAGTTTTGTAACGGGTGTAAGTTTGAGAGAGTGTTTCAGAGTCCCTAGCCCAGGTATTGTACTCAAGTTTCGTGTCCATTATCCTGCTTTTCCTTGGTATCCTAAGGACCTTCATGGCTATGGACGTGTCATCCTGTGTTTGCTTAGCAAGATTGTAGCTGATGATCCACTCCATTATATCATCGTGAGGCATGATATAATGATACTTTTGAGTCTTTGGTCCCGTCACCACTTCCTTTCATCCGAAGTTCACTGAGCTCGTGTTTGTCCAAACCTTCTCCAGTTTTGGGACAAATGGACCCTCATTAATACACTTGATGTAATAAGGTTCCATCCCAATCAAATAGCAAAGCATGCTTTTTCCATTTGTTGAATTTGCCAACTTCAAGTCTGGAAGCAAGAAATGAAGCTCCCTTTTATCTAGTTGGGGTACATCAATTTCAGCCATAGGGATCCTGATTTAAAAACGTTTTTAGAGCGGCTAAAAAATGGTTTTATAATCAGCCTCGCTCTGATACCCCTTGTTGTTCCCCGTTCACTATTGTTTAAAACAGTTTTAAGTAAATAAACAAGTTAATAATGAACTAAGACTGAAATTAATATAAGTTAACACACACAAAGTAATTTTCAACGTATATATTCTTATTAGAAATTAATCAAAGAATACATTACCCAAGTACTTACGGAATAGTACTTGGGATTGAAATGACAAAGTTTGGGGTGACTCCTCTCTAAGCTTAGGCTAAGTCTAAGCACAACTCTTAGAACCCAATCGAAGCTAGCTCAAGGATAAATTTGTATTTGGAGGAGTGAAAAGTTGGCTTGTGTGTATGTGTGTTTTTACAATTCACAAGATTAAAACTTTTCACTCAATTCTCTTATGCTATTTATACAAGTATGATATTTAACTTTAACCTAGAAGACAAAATTGATCGACAAGAATCACTTAATATAGAAGTATTCGTTCATCGCTTGCTTTTCTATTTGTAGACAGCGACAGTCTTCTTTCCTTATCGGGAATCGCCGCTGCTATAATTGGGAAGATCCGATCTTGATAGATTGAGACTGTGTAGAGACTGGATAAACACTTGAGACACTTAGCTTTATCCGACAAAGCTTTCCCGCTTAATCCAGCTCATTTCTGCATTTTAACTGTCTTCCTTCGCTTGTCTTCGTGATTGAGAGTTGGTTGGTTGAGTCGGATTCGATCTGAGTTATTGTCATCACTCACTGAATCCACTATCTTCTTCTTGACTTAGTCTTCACCCGTTAAGTCCCTTGTTGAGCGGAGAGAGGCTTCATCATCGCCTCATACTAAGTTTCCGAAGATAGCTCACCGAGAGGCTAGCCAGGGACTCGATTATGCTAATGGATTAAACACTTAGGTTATTTTCTATTCAAATCCTAGATTAAGGGGTTTGGGTATTTACTGAACCCAACAATTTTGTTTTTTTTTTTGCAAGTAAAATATGTGTTTTGAGCTTGAATGAGACTCGTTTAAAATGCGTGTACAAGAGTGGAGTTTTTCTTGAGTAGTTTACAATATTTAAACAAGACTTATGCTTTAGCCTAGATATCAATTTAGAATGAATGTATGATGGTGACTGCTCCAATGGCAGAAAAGCAAAAAGAAAAAGGGCATGGCTATATTCAAGGATGAGCAAGAGTTGTCATGGTTTTATATAAATAATATCATCCTAGTGCATGTAAGTAACCAAAAGAAAGAAAATATGGTGGGCTTGCATGATTGTGTATTTGTGTTGTCCAATATATTAAAAAGGAGAATTTATAATAATGATTAAAAGGAGAATTTGGTGGAGATATTAGTTGAAATTTGGTAAGTATTGCATATATTAGAACGCGTAATAATAGTGTTTATATAAAACTTGAAAAATAAAAATTTGTAAACTTAGAAAATGTTATTGAAATAGTCATATGAATTATATTTCATGTAGACTTAACTTTATTTAATGTTGATTTACGTTAAATGCCATTTTCCAGTTTACACGATTTAAGTTAACAACTACACGTAAAAATAATTATGTAAACTTCCAAAATAAATAAATTTGAGTTTGAGGTTGAGTAAGGACCTGGAAAAGTACGGGTTGTTATAGTTATTGCCAAGCCTATGATAGAATACTTACTATATCTTTGCAATATTACCTCGAAATTAAACACTTAGATTAGGATGAGCGTAAGAGTGTTTCATCCCCGTTTCGTGAGGTGTTCGACTCTTAAAATTATTCTAGCATGGGAGCTCTTAACTGCATGTTCCTCAATTTACTCAACGAATATATTATTTCTCTTATAATCTAAAAGTCTACTTAAGGGCAAGTAGAGTTCAAGTGGGGGGATATTTGATAACATCAAATTATCCTGATATTCTAAGTGTTAATTTCCCCCTTTATTGACATATTATGCTTAAAATGTTATTAGAATCATCCTTGTTCCTTCTTATTTCATTTCAGGAATAATTTACCATGAAGAAGCGGCATTTGGACAATTCTGAGCTCAAGGGTGGATTTAGTTACTCCGTAATCATATTTACGAAGACTATGGCGTAACAAGCTAATAGAGTTACGCCGTAATGAGACTACGCCAGAGCAATCAGATTATGATACGGCGTAATTGATATTTTATAAAGACTACGGCAGAACATCGCCGTTACTGCAACCACGGATAAGCATCAGGTATTTCTGTTCATGAAGAACTACGGCGTAACTATCATAGTGTTACGCCGTAGCTCAAACTAGGTTTTTACGCCTATAAATACATGAAGATTTCCGCATTTCAAATCATCTCTCCTTTCCCAAACCTTTCTAGGGTTTGAGGAGATCAACCACGTAAGAAGAATTATGGCTTAGAGCTGAGGAACTAAGTTCTCGTCTACGGTTTCCTTTGTATTCGAGTTTGGATTCTTTTACGTTTTTTTAGAAATCATACTATGGATTCATGTTATTAACTCAAGTTTATATTTATGTTATTTATCCTCTTTATCTTTCTTTAAAGACTTAGTCTTATCATAGAACGCTAGTTTCGGTAATATTATAAGCTTGCTAGTATCTAGCGGGTTGGGAAAATTGGCCAACTGACCTCAACTCACTAGGTTGCGAAGTATGAAGGAATTGGCCATAGTACAACCATTCTTCGTGTGCGGACTGACCAAATGATCACCTATCAAGTGAAGTGATGCGCGCGGAAGGCGCGTTTGGGTTCAAGGAAACTTCCTTTTATTTGAGCAAGTTTTTCAACCTCCTAGGCAGTGAACCTAATTGTTGTAGTGTAGTATGGGGTAAGCCTCAGGGATTGATATCGCTTTCTAGCGGAATGCTAGTAAGAAATATATGACGAGAAGGTGAGGTTGAAGATGATTTTTTTTAATCTTTTTTATGGTTTTTAGAAAGCTAAGGTAAATATCTCGGGGCAATTGGTTGGGGGATGGTACTTCTACCGATTACTCTACTTTAACTAATTATCTAATTACTACGGATAGCTATGTCTAATTGAGGTGTGCTCGTATGATGATAAAGATGTGTTGACTTAGATGTTATTACTCCCTAGTTATCTTTTATTGGTTGATTGAGTTGTCACGTCCTTTATCTTAACGCGTTGTATTCCTAAAGGTCGTAGGGTATGTGTGGTCCCTAGTTCTTTGAGGTTATCTCTCGTATATGACTCATGGAGTCAGCAAGCCTAAGCGATTTCATCCATGAACCATATCATCATAAAGCATACTCAAGCATTAAATACAACCAAAAGCCTAGTTGCACTCCTAAGCCAATTTCAATTAAGACAAGAAACAACCTAACAATAATCAATAACTAGGTTTCATAGATCTAAGCAAACACACAAGTAATTTAGCGAGACATGATAGACATGCAAGCATACACATAATCAATCGAATATGGGTAGACATAAGACACACAAAAATTGAAAAACAAAATAAGCAAACAATTAAGCAAGGGTTGCCTCCCACGAAGCGATTTTCTTTATTTATGTGTCTTGTAGCTAGACTCGAAGTCGTGTTCTATGTGACTTCCCACCATCTTCTTCCCTCATGACTCGATCTCTATTAGGTTTTCCATGGTATAGTTATGTCCTATCATGCATCTTTCTAAGAAGTCATCTTGCCCCCAATTGGTTCTATATTCCGGTCCTAGTTTCAAACAATCTTTATAGACCCTAAATATCTTATTCATCACATAGTCTACTCCTCTCTTCTTCCTCCTCGTTCCTATAGTAGACCGATAGCTTAAGTTCCTTTTCATCATTGGATAGTGATGAAAATTTCTCAATCTTAAATGGCATTTGGCAAGCAACGTCATCAGTCTCATCCTTGAATCTAACTAATCCTAACGACAAATCATAAGTCATCTTGGTGTTTTCTATGAATGGCTTTCCTAGAACTACATGGGACAAGCTAGGATCTATAGCCGTACTAGTATCCTCCATACTCACAAAATCCGTAAGGTACGTGTAGATACCTACATAGATGGGCAATCCCTTAACTCAACCAAGTAAATTACATCTAACTCTAGGATCATTGGGGTCTTGCCTATTTGGGATAGGTTTTTTCATCACCCAATTATAGTATGTGCTAGTCATGATGTTTATTGGAGACTTGCGATCAATGTAGGCCTTTGCCACGAAAAGATGTCCTATTGGTATGTTGAGATTTCTAGGATTTCCAAAGGTGATTCGTTGGCATCTCCTAATATACATGTGACGAAGGTCACACACTAGGTGTGGGTGGCATGAGAGTTCCTCTTCCATAGGAAACTTATTGAAGTATTCATCACCTACTTCGTTTATTTCATTCGTTGATTCATCCTTAGGAGTCTCACTAACCTCAAGTACCGTGATATGTGCAAAAACACATATCATTTCTTTATCAAAATAAACCCAAAATAACCAAGAAAGAGCCGTTTATTGCTAATATTTGTGGTTTTCTTGAGTTTGTGCTTGTGCAGTACGGATATGTTAAAACACACAAAAGAAGCCAAATCGGGACGTAAACTGAGCACGAGAGATTAAGAGAGTTTAAGCTGAGCCGGAAGGTCGAGATTGTGCATTTGTGAAGATTTTATTCTCTGAGGATGATTTTTAGAAGATATGATCATATTTGAAGAATTGTCAGAATTAGTCCCTGAACTTTGAGCTTTTGGCAAGAATGACCATTCAAGTTTCAGAATTTACAAATTTCACCCTTGGATTATTTGAGAATTACATGTTTAGTCCTTGAAAGAGATTTTCAGATTTACAGATTTGGTCCTTGAAGTTTCAGTTTATACACCTTTGGTCCTTAAAATACTACTTGGGTCCTAAATACATCCTAATTAAATCCTTTGGTCCAAGTCCAAAATAAATCAAAGCCCAAGCCACATTCAAAATACCCGGTCCAATCTAATATCCAAATCCGGTTCACCATCCAACCCAATATCTTAACCCGAAAACAAATACCCCGGTCAAACCCACTTATACCCGGTCAAACTAAACTCGAAATATAATAAAAAAATCTCACGCGCCCAAAACTCACCCCCCAAATAAACCCAGGAAGAACCCTAAAATACCCCTTTGCATCAATTGACCAATACACTCAAATTAAGGGCAAATTAGTACTTTAACCTGACACATACTGACACACGGATGCCAGGTTGGCAATCCGTGTGTCATTCCACCCTCTCCTCGTCTTCATTAAGGACGAAACGCTGGCTGTGATGATCCAAAGGATGAGATTGATTGATGATGTATAAGGATGATCCAAGGGACAGAAACGCTCAGAGAAAGCACACCTGATAGCTTCCAGATCCTTCTGATAGCCTCAAGCTCAAGTATAAAAGCACCCTGACTCTACAGAGAAAATCATGTAGAATAAGAGTAGAGTAGGAGTAGTGTAGAGAGTAGCTTTTGAGTGGTTTTGTAATTTTCAAATGTTTTAGATTAAATTCAGCTTTGTTGTTTCTATTTTGTACTTAAATTTTTATCAATAAAATATTTTCAACTTAAATTCTCATCATTGTTTCATTATTACATTTCAGCTTATTGATATTCTAAGTGGTTACTTGAGTTCTTATCAAATCCATTTCAGTTTGTTTACTCAGAATTTACTCAGAATTTACCACCGGTAAATTTCACCTCGTATTAAACTAATATAATATTCTAACGAAAGAATACATGTCCATTTTCTAAGTCCAAATTTTTTTTTAAGAAACAATATCCTTTTATTTGATCTCAAAAACTAACCAATGTGATGAACTCACATCTTTAATAAACATAAACATCTTTATATGTAAAGGTTTTCAACTTTTATTTACCACTTTACGTTATTTCGTTAACATACTTATTAAACTTTTGAACTAAACGTTAGCCATTTATTAGAGTTTTCACGAAGCCCTAATTTAATTTAGCTATGATTTTACACAACTAAATCATAATTCCTAAAGTACAACATTTTATACCTAGAGTACAAGTCATTAAAGCATGGAACCTAGCTATACTTTAATTATGTTACAAGCCCTAATATAGAACTCTATGATTTTATGTACATGATATATTTTCAAAATACTAATGTACAAGTCTTTCAAGCATAAGTACAAGTCCTTAATGCATAAAGTTTAATGTTTACATAAAATCACATTATAAACCTCAATGTACCTACCTTAAAGCACATGATACAAACCTATATTGCACAAGCCCTTAAAAATATATTTTTATTTTTAGTAAGTACAACTAAACAATGCTAATGTACAAACAACAATGCACCTTTTACTTTTATTATTTACATGTAAATTAACCTAAACTATATTTTACCTAAAATAAATTACCAACCTAACTAAGTACTTACATTACTACACAATAGGTACAACAATAAAAGCCCTAGGTACTACCCCTCAATGCCAACGCCCCTCCCCTTTTACCTAGTTAAAATTTAACTAAACTAGTTACCATTTAGTTACCTAGTGTTACTTGTATAAACCTTAGCCACAACTACTTACTTGTATCTAATGCTTACACATCACTCTTTTACCAAAGGTTTTTACCATGGTCAAATATTGCGGGAAATAATCTTGGCTTACAGTTCACCACATCACGCCACCAACATCATCACCACACTTCACCTCACAAACCCTTATGAACACTTCATCATGAAATGTGTATAAATATTAACCATGAAAACCCTTGTTTCCTTCCCTATATAAATCAACACCATTCCATCTTTTTCTTTATCATCCATTCGACACACACACACACCCCTACATTCTGAGTTGGAGTCCCAAAGTGAAGCAAAAGAAGGGTACATTAGAACCTATAAGGAAGGAAGAAGTCTTGTTCAACTTAGAAATCCACCTTGTCTCATTTTGGTTCTTGTCAAATTCCAAGTTTGTAAGTCTATTAAACTCAACCTATTTCGTTTTAACTTTTAATATCATTTGCATAATCTTAAAAAGGATTTTATAAGGAAAACGTAGCAATTTGAATCACTTAAAACGAGTACACGAGTCAAAAGTTATGGTCTAAAGAAGTTACTAAAAATATGTCTGAACTTTCTGTGGACAGAACACTCGGGCACGCGAAACGAGGCATTTCTGGTCCGTTTCATGAAAAAGTTAAAGCACGAAAGTTGTCCGGAACGATGTTTTCTTCAAAAAATCTGGAGCACGGGTCTAGAAAACGCATAATGAGGCCAAAATTTAATAAAAATCCGAACAGCTATTAGGTATATCTTACAAAAACAGCCAACACCCCCCTACTTGCGCCCCATTTATTTACATCATGTCAAAGGTATTAGGGTCAACCAAAGTACCATTGTAAACACTACCTAGGACACTATACAACGCCCCCATAACCCGGTTAAAAAGCCTAGTCGTTATGTTTAAAAACAGCCCATCGTTTTGGTCAAAAGTCCTAAACGTCAAAAAGCTTTTTACAACAAGTATGTGGGAAAACACGGAATTTTTGATAAATTTGATTAGGAACTATCTTGGAAACACTAGAAATGGGTAGAACAACATTTCACAAGGTCACATGCAAAAGATATAGAGTTTTATGGTTTGAAAACGAAAATTGTCATTTGGCAAAAATAGCCTAACTACCCTTTTCCGTAATCAATATCTTGCAAGTTAAAAGGTTTCAAAGTACCAGGTTTACACCATCTTAAAGGGCTTGCTGCAAATTTGTTACCTATAA
>OU343217.1:211451699-211616945 GCA_910596185.1 Chrysanthemum makinoi | reverse complement strand
TCAAGTCAACCCCACTCACCACTAAAAGAATCAACATTACTCACCCCTAATCCAATATTATTGGTGATCTTCCGGGCACCTTAGAACTCAAGGGCTATAACTAGTCCTGTAACGGACAAAGCTACTTTTCTCTTTATGTCTCAAAGAAAGAGACAATCACATGACTTCAAACACGATCAGTCATTTCCATGGTTTCTTCTCTGGAACCAACTAGTGTTACTCAAGCCCTCAAGACTCAAGTTGGGATGAAGCAATGCAAGAAGAGATGCGTCAGCTTCAAAATCAACAAGTTTGATCTTGGTACCACTACCACATGGCAAGTATGCAATCGACTAAATGACTCAAGAACAAAGAGAGATGCAAGGGGTGTTGTTATAAAAACAAAGAAGATTAGTTGCTCAGTGGGTATAGATAAGAGAGGGATCGATTATGATGAAGTATTTGCACCGCCATTTTGTTGCTGATGAGCCATACATGGATATTTTTGGCTTATGTATCTTATAATGGGTTTCATGGTGTATCGGATGGATGTTAAAGGTGCTTTTTCTGTATGATGAAATAGAAGAGAGGTTTATGTCACTCAACCCAAAGTGATTTGAAGACCCAGATCATCCCCATCATCATGTTTACAAGGTGGTTAAAGCTCTATGGACTACATCAGCACCAAGAGCATGGTATGCTAGATTTCATCATTTCACGGATAAGCATGGTATATAAAGAGTGCCATTGATAAGACACTTTTCCAAGAAGAACCCACGTGACATCATTCTTGCAAGGTAAAAGTGTATGTGGATGACATCATTTTTGGATCCACTAAAGAAGCTTGGTGCAGGAGTTCGAGACTGGGATGAGGAGAGTTTCAAATGAGTGTTACGGGGAGCTTACATTCTTTTGGGTCTCCAAGTTCGTGAAATATAACCATGATGGTATTTTTATAAATCAGGAAGAAATATGTGAGGGACATTTTGAAGAAATTTGGTATGGAAGGTGTCAAATCGCCACAACACCTTATGAAGCTCCAAAGACAAAGACCAACAATGAAAGTCGATCCTCCATGAATGTTCACTTATATGATCTATGATTGGCTCATGTATCTAATGCCTTCAAGGCCCTGATATTATTTTTTTGCTGAAAGTGTTTGTTCTAGACACCAAGTCACTCCAACTTACTTCTCAAAATTCTCAATGCGTACAAGAAGATCTTTAAGTACCTAAAAGGTCAACCTCATTTAGGCCTTTGGTACCCAAAAGAGTCTCTTTAAGTTAGCATATAGTGATAGTGACTATGCCGGGTAAACTGGATAGGAGATCCACAACCGGAGGTCACATTCCTTGGAAAGAGATTGATTTCTTGGCATTGCAAGAAACAAACTATTGTGGCTACCTCCCATCATCAAGTAGTATGTTGTCACTGCGCAAATTGCCGGACAAAATTTTAGATTCAAAATCTACTTTTGGATTATGGGTATAACTTCATGAACACAACAATCTTTATTGATAATCAAAGTACCATGCATTGTTAAAATCCGCTTTCAAGGTAGAACAAAACATATTGAAATCGCACACCACTCTTATAAGAGATGGCATGAAAAACATTTGATAAAAGTGGCTAAAATTCATACCGATGACAATGTGGCGATCTGTAACTAAGGGCTTTTTGATGGACCAAGGTTTCAACACCTTGTGGTCATTGGGATGCTAACCTTAGCGCAGAAAGTTTAAGGGGACGATAGGCCTGTGGGAGGCATATGCCTCGGGGAGGATTTTGTAGTAAACTTTGTATATTATTGTGTATAATTTGTGCTAACACTAACTAGCTAATGATAATTGTAGTTTGTTTGTCTTGTTTGGTTTTTTTTGTGTTTATTGCATGTTTGTAGTATGCCTATTTCTGGGCCAAGTTCATCAAGTGTATCTTGGTAAATGGTCAAGTAAGCTTAAAAGCTTGTTTCTACTGAAAGCTAAGTCCTGAAGTGATCAAATTGCATTCACTGAAGACAAGTACTCAAGTCGATTGCTCATTCATTCAAGAACAAATTACACTATACCATACCATGCTTACAATCCCAAATGGAAATAAAAGATTCATATCTATACATGATCTACTAAACCTATTCTAACTCCTATCATCAACTAGCTCAGCTGTTAGATATGCATGATCGCTCATATCTTCAATTCCAACTGCTGGATATGCATGACCATGATATGCATAACCACCCATGTCTTCTATCTGGCTATCGATATGCATGACCAGTACGATGAAGAAGCTAAGGATCAAAATGGGAAGGATGGATTAAGGAAACCGTAGGTGATGAAGATGAATACACATTGTCCTTTTGTGCCATCCATCGTTTCACCAAAAGCAATAAATCCATCTTCCTTATAATTCCTTCCTTATATCGATATGCGAGATGAAGCACCAAACCATGGCTAGGAAGATCGAAAGCACCACCTCTCTTTCTACATGGCCTGTTGAGGCCGAGGTGCTGAAGGTTGGGAGTATGATGTTCTATCCTTGTAGGAACTACTCAATCATGTAAGATTCACTGGATTTACTACACTATCATCAATAATGAAGAACTGAGAAACGGGATTTCTTGCAAGGTCGCGACACATTACATGACCAAACCAAGGAAATCACTAGATGATGATGATGATGGAGAAGAGGTTCGATCAACAACCTCTGGTTTAGTATTCATGGTTAATTATGGTTGATTGTGGTTCATGGTGAAATTAGGGTTTGTGGTGAAAATTGGGGGTAAAAGATATGTATTAAGTATGCATTGGGATTGTTATATAGACGGATACAAGGGTTAATGTAAATTAATGCGAGTTGGGTGGCAGAGTAACGCTCTAGATATTTATCGATGATATTTTTATCTTGGGGTTTCTGCCTCACGGGCGTATTACTCGCCAGATTGACCGTGTCACTGCCGCTAATTGGTCTTGTTAACGCTAAAGCATGATATGTCAACAAAAGTTCCCATACTTTTGACTATAATTTTGGCAACTTCTACCATTCCACTATTCGCATTTCTCTACTTCAAAATAAACCGATTCCCTCTCCTCTTACGTCCAAAACACTTACAAGCTAACGAATATAACCCTAAATCACAATTTCCCCTACTCAGCTTTCCAATTTAAGAAGGATCACAACAAAGTTGATTTTCCGGAAAAGCTAAGGGTAGTGAACTGTATGAACCAATAGTGGAGTTCTTGAAGAGGTCCAAGATTCATTATATACTTTAACACATTCTCCCAATGCGATATGTGAATTGTTGGTTACTCAGCCTCGGGCACCGCTCAAACGAATGAAACAGAGATCGTGGCTATGGTTGATGATGTGAGTATGTTGTAAATGCAGGAATTGATAAGAAGATCACTTCATTTGGATGATGAGAATGGGGTTTATCAATTAATACAATGGATATACTTACTGGGCTGAGAGCTATTGGATACCAAGGTACAAGGACAGACATGTGGCTCAAGAACTAGCTTTGCTTGAATGTGGAGGTTTTGCTGACATTGCTTCAGTGCATACAAGAAATCAGCAGCATGTGGATCAATTCTCACCCAATTGGGATGTGGTATTGTGTACTTTCTCAAGGGTTAACTTATAATTTTTCTAGGTTTATTTTTGATAACATGGTTGAGAATATTCAAAGGAAAAGCATAAGTTTTAATGTACCCTAGGTTTTTGCAAATGATATTAGACAATAATCTCGAGCCCAAGTATTTTATCCCATAGGAGCTTTAACTCGCTAAATTGTTTGGTTTTAATGAGAACTAATTATGAAGGGGCACATCATCCCTTGCTAGCAGCCATGTTCCCTCATGGCAATGAAAAATAACATGAGGAGAATGTTGCTAACGACCCACCTTCTATTAAATGTTGCCACCGATGGTAATCCATCACAACATTGATGAGGGCCCCTCAACAATCACATCCTATGCTGTTCTCTGACCAACCTCCACATACACCTTCACCTTGTCCTAGTACTCCCCCTTCACAGGCTACTCATGGTGATGAGTTTGAGACTGAGCTTAATAGAATTCCCACACCTAGTCCAATTAGAGTATCATCTAATGAAGATACTCTTAATGTTGAGCATGACCATATTTCTCCTTAAAGGTCCAATGAAATAAGCACTACACCGAGCAACCGATGGTGGAGCTGAGGACCCCATTACTCTTACATCTGTCTATGCTCTAGTGAACAGGTATGTGACTGAGATGGCTGATCTCAAAAAGGAGCTTGCAGAGACTAAATCTTCTTTTGGTAGTGAGATTGTGAAATTGAAAAATAAGGTTAAGAATTTGGAGGAACAAATTGGGCATCATTCCAAAAGGAAGCTAGTGGTTTCTTCTGATGAGGAGCAAGAGGATTCTCAGTTTGGTTCTCTTAAAATCTTGGCTGATGTGGCTCAGAAGACCAATGTTCCTTCACCAGTTGTTGTTGAATCTTCAAGGAAGAATGAAACCATTCAATTTGCTAGAAAAAAGAGAAGAACTTATTTGAATAAGGAATCTACTGAAGCTTCAAAGGAACAAAGTGCTGAGAATCTTTCAACTACTGAAGATGTTTATATGGAAGATGTTGGTTCTGTACCTGGTCAAGATCCATCTGCACAAGAACCACCATGTCCTACACCTTCAGTAGATGATCCAGAAGTGTTTCTTACTGGAAGAAACTTTAATTTGGATCCAACAGCTGATGTCTTGACTTCCCCTGCTGAAGATCTCTCTCAACATGTTGATATTCCTCTAGCTAGTTCTGCTAAAGAGTCTGCAGACAAAGAGAAATAAGCAATAATTGATGAAGAGTTTGGTCCAGAGCTGGTTAATGAATAGGAGTTGCAAGAACAAGAAAGAATGTTAGCTGAAAAGTGTAGAGTTAAAAGTAGTGAGGATTTGGCTAAACATCAGCAGTCAGCTTACTTCAAATTTGCCTCCGGAGACAAAGGGAATCGATGAAATGCGGCTCGTGATCCCCTGATGCACATTGGGATGCTTATACTCAAGAAGCTTTTCAAATCCTACACTCTGCCAGAGTATCTTGGGTGCAGACTTCGATAGTGAGACTTTTGTGGCTCAAATGGTGGCTCAAAGACAACAAATAAAACAAGAAGCAGCTGCAAGGAGGAAAGCCCTTATTACTCAAAAGAATAAGGCAAAGAGAGAGAGACCACAAACTGAAGCACAGAAGAAAGCAAATATGAGAATTGTGGTGAAAAATCAGAGTTCTTCATTGTATAACTCTAGTTTAACAATGAAGCAAGTCTTGGATTTTCCTGATCATGTCTTGATTAGTAAGTATAATCAGATTATGAAGTTTTCTTCATCTTCTTCAACACATTCTTCCTCCTTGAAAAGGATTGCTGGGAATGCAGTTGCTCCAAAGGCCAAAAGACCCAAGATTGTTGAGATTGTGGAGAATTTTGATAATCTTCCACCTAAGGTGATTTTCCAAAGGTTACTTCAAGCAACTACTGAAGCTACCATTCACTTAACAGGTATCTTCTCACTGAACCTTCTATTATCTCTCAAGCAATCCATCAAGTTACTCGCTCAACCGACAAGGTTCTTCACAATGCGAACCTTCAGTTGTTTCTTCAAACACTGACAGCTGTGCCGACCTACTCCATCCGTTGCATCTATTGATACTGTATGAGGTGATATGGTTAAGGAAGTCAAACAATAGTCGCCAAATCTAAACAGTGACAGAAAGGTGCTTGATGTAATAATGCATTACGTGGTGTTTCTCAACTAAGTCTCCTTCTAATTCCTCTTTTCCTACTACAGGTGTCTGAGAAGAATCAAGATTTACCATCTCGGGAATTTATAATGGTAGGGAGGATGAAGATGATGTCCAAAAGAAGACACACGTCTCTAAGGAGATCTGTGAGATTAGCAAGACACACGCGCCTAAGGATAAGACATCTCCCAAGCATATTCCTCTTTGATCTAAAGCTGATGAGTCAACCTTTATTAAAGAAGGATTTGCTACTATTTTTCCTGAGGGATCCCATGATGTGTTGATTAATTGGACTTTGAAAGATGATGAGCTTAATGTCATTTATCGATTGGCTCAATATTATATGCAGCTCAACTTTTTGAATGAGATATTCCATTTGGTATACAGGGCAGATTTGATTACTCTGTATAGTTTTGTCACTAAGTATTACCATAATCATGCACCACAGGGTTCTGGGTTATTCTTATTGGGAGGTCTTCATGTTCTATTTGATTCTCAATCTCCAGAGGGTAAAGGATACTTTATTTGGAAGAATTCACATTTGTGGTAGGTTAAGACTTGGAGATTTTATCCTGCATCTTATGTGGTGGAGACAAAGGGTGGAATTAATCAGATATGTTTCGTAGAGGACTTATCCATTATCTAAGAGGCTTATGGAAAGAATGCTTAGACAAAAGTTGGAAGTTCCTCCGTGATCCAGTGGGGAATGATAGGTTATATGCTGAACAACTGGTTGGTTTGATAAATACTCAACTTCTGCAAAAACAAGCTGCATCTTCATCTTGAAAGTGGTAATCTACATAGTCTTTTGTATTATTTGCAGTTTTTGTAATATTTGTTATGGTTATTAGTCAAATATATATATATATATATATATATATGTATGTATATTCTTGCTTCTATCTAAACTTTCTTGCAGGTTTGTTGTATATTGCTGATGGTTATTGACTCACCAGATGTGCTTTGTGCATATCAAAGAGTTGGCTAGTCCGAAGGGTACAGCTTTGGTAAAGACACATCAAATCTATTGATAGCTATAATGGTTTGCTCAAAATCATAGGGTCTGCAACCACCCATGCTTATCATTTGAGGGTTGCATGGTCATCAATTCACCATGGTTTATTCCTTTTTGGAATCCAAGAATTGACTAGCCCACATGTATATGGCTTGTGGTAAAGGCAGTGGAATACCATATTTGGTTATCAATTCACCAATTCTAAGAATTGACTAGTCCCGGAAAAACGGCCATGTAAAGACATTTCAAATCGTTGATGGTTGGTGGTTTGCTAATAAATCGATGGTTATCGTGTACCATGGTTTCAACTTAAACATTTGGCTACCCAAAGAGTAATGGCTATTGGTAGAGACATCAAATCCATTATTTTCAATGATTCACCTCTCACAGGAGTTAACACACCTGGATGTGATGAGAATAGTATGAAACTAATATGTTTTGATGTACATGTTGTCATTTTTTGCTGCAAAGATCTGGAGTTTCAAAGTGTTGTCATCATAGAGGTGTTCTTCTTTTGAGTCTTTGTTGCTGATGTTCGAGTACAATCCTCTAGTTCTGAAGTATTAAAGATCTATCAAGAAACTGGAACTTAACCAAGTCAAATTCCAGTTTAGGGGAGGATTGTTGGGAATTATGTGAAGCCATGGATTCTACTGAAGTGAAAACGCATCCGCCGAATAATCAAGGCGATGCTGCAAAGCTAGCAAGTTTTCGCTGAATTAAAGTCGCATTGCTTCTGCGTGTAGTGATGCGTAAGGATTCTCCTCAAGTCGTGCGCATGAGTTTTTATTATTTATAGTGAACTGCCCAAGGCTAGCATGGGCTTATTCTTGTACTGCCCAAGGTTAGCATGGAATTATTCTGTAATGCCCAAGGTAAGCATGGGCATGTTTATGGGTAAAACATATATTTTAGTTAGATGTTTGTAGGTTTCCCAAGAAACATATTAGGGTTCCTTGTCTATAAAAGGAACATTAGAGTATGAGTTATGAAGACGTCAAACACGTTCATAACGTGAGAAAAACAAATTTTAGTATCAATATAAAGATCCATAGAGGATCAATGTGTTCTTAGTTATATATGTACTTGTGTTTGATTTCCGCTATAGAATACAAGTTGTAGAGATTCTCTATTAGTTTGTTTGTGATTACATAAGCAACACTAACGATCTACGAGTGCTCAAGATCTATCAAGGTCTGCATTTATAACAGAAATCAAAGAAGTTAATTCTTCCTCTTGCCTCCGTGTGCTGAAACAATTTCAAACACATGAAGCACATGTTGAGGGGGAGCCCTTGTTCTAAAACTATCAAAAACAATTCAGGTACAAAATGCTTTGATAATATATCACAAGTATCTGGATTGATTTTCAAATGGTTTTCAATTGGTTCCAATGGCAGATGAACAATACCAAATAGACCGACCAACTTTACTTTATGTATGGTGATATAAGGATGATAAGGTTACGTATTTGTTCCCATGATCTGCCAGAACCGGAGGGATCTACCCAGGGACAATCCACTAGATAGTGTAGAAGTCCTTAGGTATATTAAAAAAAAAGGAGAAAAATGAGATATGGGAAGAGTGCAGACTGAGACTGAGCTAGTACTGGAATAAACCCAACAAGGTTCTAGTTATAAAGTCTCGGTAAGCACCGGGAAGTGCTGAAGAATGAAAAAGAATTGAATGGGAAAAGGGTGAAAATAAATAGCCCTCCAATTATTCAACCTTAGGCGCAATGTCACGGGTGATTCATATGCTACCGTGGTTACCAAGGTAACATCGTATATTGAAGACAAGCATGGACCCAAAGGACGCAATCGCACTTCAACTTTCCAAACCACTCAAGTTCCTCTTAAAAGGACTTGTTTCACTCTCACGGGGAACCGACATTATCTATCGACTCTATCTTAGAGATTGTTGATATTGAAGAAGGAGACCCTCTCCCTAGTCTCCAAAATAGGATCCAAATATGCACAAATTGAGTCTAGAGCCACGAGATCATAAATAAATCTCATTAGGACACTTTCAATGAAGACTCTCTGTTTCACACAATATGGAAAGAGAGATTATATCTTGAGTCCTACGCATTATCCTTGTGGTATTTGCAGAACATCTGAGTCATATGCAAACATATTCACAATGAAGATGGAAAGCCTTCTGGAGCCAACATCAAACAACCTCATGGTAGGTGGCATGTGAGATCTATTCAATAGATCAACCATGTGACAACTGAACAGAAACAATGGGGCGATTCAATCTTTTGAATCAATCCTGGTTCAGGTTATGGATTGACGGATACCTTTGAAAAAACGTTCATTGTGCTTAAAAAAAAATTTCTTTAGCACATCGACTGTGTAGTTATATTTCAAATCAAAAGGTGTTTATGATTGATAATTGATTTTCATTTAAACCTTCGTTGTATTGCAAAAACAATTTCTATCCAGCTATACACGATCGTTTTTCAAATCTCTTTTTATCAATCAGTGAATCTCAATTGGCCTTGCACACCTTCGTTGTCTTCGAGACGCTCCGTTTGAGAACAAAATTTAGAGTACCAAGAAACCCTCACAAGGAAATTCTTCGAATTATACCGATCACAAAAGCAAGGCATACATGTAATCGATCAACGGGGAACCGGGCCGCGTAGCTCAATTCAACGAAAGTGATCAAAGACACTTTGCACCTTTATTGCTAACTGCAGTACTGAGCGTTTTACAGTGCAAACATCGTAATGAAGTGTCAATCCATAGTCAGCATGCTCACTCAACACATTCATCTCAAATAAATCATGATTTGTGCATCAATGACTCGATATTTCACTCCAAGCTTCATGACACACAATATCATGAATCAAATAAAGCTTCCGCTACTCTGATGAGAATATATCATGATCCAGAATGTGAGCATGTTGGTCCGTTTGTCACAACATAACATAAAGAGTCGGTCACCTCAAGTATATGTAATCGTTAGAAATCTCGTAGTCGTAGATTATTATAAGTTAAGTAGTATTTAGTTTAAGTAACACCGCGGAGGACCTGGACTGGGTCTTTACCCACCAGATGCCCATCCATGCCCGAGGTGAATGCATTTATGTAAGAATTATAAATACTCTCTACCTCCCAAGGTAGAGAGTTGGAGCTCATAATAAGATTTTTCTTTCTCTCACTAAAGTTCCCAACCTCTAACTTTCTCTCTCTAAAACCTCTTATACGCCTAGTTGATCTTATGGTTTAGTGTGTTTGTGAAATCCAATATGCTACAAATTACTACGAATAGCTATGTCTAATTGAGGTGTGCTCGTATGATGATTAAAGATGTGTTAACTTAGATGCTATTACTCCATAGTTATCTTTTATTTGTTGGTTGAGTTGTCACGTCCTTATCTTAATCTGCATTCCTAAAGGTCGTAGGGTATGCGTGTCCCTAGTTCTTTGAGGTTATCTCTCGTATATGACTCACGAAGACGGCAAGCCTAAGCTATTTCATCCACGAACCATATCACCATAAAGCATACTCAAGCATTAAATACAACGAAAAGCCTAGTTGCACTCCTAATCCAATTTCAATTAAGATAAGAAACGACCTAACAATAATCAATAACAAGGTTTCATAGTTCTAAGCAAACATACAAGTAATTTAGCTAGATATGATAGACAAGCAAGCATACATAGTCAATCGAATATGGGGTAGACATAATGATAAATTGCAAACACTTTCTGATACGAGCTAAATCAATCGCTAAAAATCAAAGTGATATCGGAGACTCTTGAAAATCGACAAGACGTCTCTAAGGTTCTACTTAGAATATTTTGAATCCATGAATGAAAGAAAATTTATTTTAAAAGGAGTCCTTAGTTAATTATCATGGAGGGAATCCAAGGTAATGATTACAGTTTATTAGAAACAAGAAACATTTCGGGGAAATGTTGAGTTCCATATGAATTTGTAGAGTAAATGTTGGACGTGACCATGATCGAGAATGACCACATGGATCATTTATATTGGCGTTCTATGATCATGACAAACTATCCCAATGACTTGAGGATGTAAGCCATTTGACTTTATTTCTCATTGAATTTGACTTAGTTTCCAATTACAGCATAAAATCATAATGTTGTGTACTAAGGTCAAGTTCAGTAGGAGGTAAAGAAAGACAAATTATTGGCCGACATTGTAATTTGCAGCTCTAAGTTGAAATAGACAGGAGAGAAGTATATTTTTTCTGGGATCCTCATGTGAAAATTATTTGTCAAAAGCATGGCTATGTGACAAAGTGTCTAGACACTATGAGAGTACAAATCAAGTATTACTATAACAAGATAAAGAAGAAAGTATTACGATAATATACATCCATTTCTGGTACTTTCAAAAATATCAACAAAGTGCAAAGGGATATAATCATATACCCGACTCGCCTTGAGTTGTTGCCAAGTTGCAGAATCACTACCGAGTATTGGATGGTTTCGTGAGTAGGTAATAATTACAAATAAACCGTAAACGCTTTTATTTACATTTTAAGATCTTCTTATGTTTTTTCTATAAAAATTGTAAAATTATTTTAACGAAATAAATAAAATACGTAAAGCTTTGAACAAATACTTTATTAACATATTGTACCAAGCATATAAACCACTAAACATGTTTAGTTAAATAGTTTATATAAAATCTAAACAACTTTTATAAAACACTTACAAGTAACTTTGGTTACTTACAATTTATCAAAATACATACTAGTTCAAATGTAACTTGTAATATATATGTGTTGGGTAAACCATGATCCATAACCCATGCGGATAACCCATGCGGATAACCCATGCCCATGATCCATGAGCATTTACATTATGCATGAAATCATATTGGGTTAACCCATGACCCATGACCCATTGTCTATATACATTGTATCTAGTCGGGTACCCATGACCCAAAGTCGATGACCCATGGTGCATTACCCATAAGGCCATAACCAATAATCTGTTTTGTAACCCACGACCCGAACTTTTTTCATCAGACAGCCAGATCTTGGGTGTGTACTAGCCGGATCCCTTTGGGAAGGGATCCGGTGGATCCGGGTGAACTTTAGGCATAATTTCCTTTAAATAGTGAGTCATTTCTTCTTTGTTGCTCATCCCTTTTAGACATATCTTCTCTTTATATTCTAAACTCTCTAACCTCAGATCTAAGGATCTTCTATGTAGCTTCTCTCTTTGTGATTCTATAGTTTCCTCTTAAAGGCGAGAACACGACCTCTTGAAGACTTTCAAGCTCAAGGTAATGAGTTGCTAAGCTTCATATCCATCAAGACCACTAAATTGAATCCTCTTGATGTTTCTTCTCTTTCTCCATTAGTGTATTGTGTAGTTGAAGGTGTTGGTGTGTTGTACTAATAGGTGTATTCGATATGGGGTGTCGAAGTGTGTTGTGATACTTGGTGTGTAGGGTGTTGGTTCCTCCATTGAAATGGAACCCGGTATCTAGTCTTGTACAGGATAAAGTATAGGCGACGCATGTATGGTTCTACCTTGTATGAAGAACCCGGTATCTAGATTTTTACTGGATAAAGTATAAGCGACGTTAGAAGGCCTCTCATGCAGTTAAAGGAGCTTGTGGTGTGTAGTGATTCCAAACTCTCGAGTTGGGTACCCGGGCAGTGGAGTTAGGCAAGGAACATGTCCTTGTAGCCGAACAACTATAAATACTTGTGTTGTGGTTGTGTAACTATCAATATCCAACACACACTCAAAATAGATTGACATAAGTCGATTTAAATACTTTAAAATGAATTTTTAATTGGTAAAACTATTCAACCCCCCTCCTTCTAGTTTTCTACAATTGGCATCACAGGCAGTACATGTACTGATCAACGGGGAACCGTGGGCCGCTGCATTCCAATTCAACGAAGTGATCAAAGACACTTTCGTGCGCTTTATTGCTAACTCGTTGTATGCGTACTGATGTTTGCAAATGATCGTAATGATGCGGTCAATCCATAGCCGCATGCTCACTCAACACATTCATCTCGAAATAAATCATGATTTGTGCATCAATGACTCTGATATTTCACTCCAAGCTTCTGCTTCATCTGGGCCATCATGAATCAATAAAAGCCTCCGCTACTCTGATGAGAATATATCATGATCCAGAATGTGAGCATGTTGGTCCGTTTGTCACAACATAACATAAAGAGTCGGTCACCTCAAGTATATGTAATCGTTAGAAAGCTCGTAGTCGTAGATTATTATAAGTTAAGTAGTATTTAGTTTAAGTAACACCGTGGAGGACGGACAGGTCTTTACCCACTGTATGCCTGATCCACAGCCCGTAGGTGGCGATTTATGTAAGAATTATAAATACTCTCTACCTCCCAAGGTAGAGAGTTGGAGCTCATAATAAGATTTTTTCTTTCTCTCACTAAAGTTCCCAACCTCTAACTTTCTCTCTCTAAAACCTCTTATAATAGCTTGAGTTGATCTTATGGTTTGAGTGTGTTTGTGAAATCCAATATGCTACAAATTACTACTTAATAGCTATGTCTAATTGAGGTGCCCGTATGATGATTAAAGATGTGTTAACTTAGATGCTATTACTCCCTAGTTATCTTTTATTTGTTGGTTGAGTTGTCACGTCCTTATCTTAACGCGTTGCATTCCTAAAGGTCGTAGGGTATGCGTGTCCCTAGTTCTTTGAGGTTATCTCTCATATGACTCACTCCGCAAGCCTAAGCTATTTCATCCACGAACCATATCACCATAAAGCATACTCAAGCATTAAATACAACGAAAAGCCTAGTTGCACTCCTAATCCAATTTCAATTAAGATAAGAAACGACCTAACAATAATCAATAACAAGGTTTCATAGTTCTAAGCAAACATACAAGTAATTTAGCTAGATATGATAGACAAGCAAGCATACATAGTCAATCGAATATGGGGTAGACATAATGATAAATTGCAAACACTTTCTCGACACGAAGCAATCAATCGCTAAAAATCAAAGTGATATCGGAGACTCTTGAAAATCGACAAGACGTCTCTAAGGTTCTACTTAGAATATTTTGAATCCATGAATGAAAGAAAATTTATTTTAAAAGGAGTCCTTAGTTAATTATCATGGAGGGAATCCAAGGTAATGATTACAGCTATTGTGAAACAAGAAACATTTCGGGGAAATGTTGAGTTCCATATGAATTTGTAGAGTAAATGTCGACGTGACCATGATCGAGAATGACCACATGGATCATTTATATTACGTCTATGATCATGACAAACTATCCCAATGACTTGAGGATGTAAGCCATTTGACTTTATTTCTCATTGAATTTGACTTAGTTTCCAATTACAGCATAAAATCATAATGTTGTGTACTAAGGTCAAGTTCAGTAGGAGGTAAAGAAAGACAAATTATTGGCCGACATTGTAATTTGCAGCTCTAAGTTGAAATAGACAGGAGAGAAGTATATTTTTTCTGGGATCCTCGTGTGAAAAATATTTGTCAAAAGCATGGCTATGTGACAAAGTGTCTAGACACTATGAGAGTACAAATCAAGTATTACTATAACAAGATAAGGAAGAAAGTATTACGATAATATACATCCATTTCTGGTACTTTCAAAAATATCAACAAAGTGCAAAGGGATATAATCATATACCCGAACTCAGTTGAGTTGTTGCCAAGTTGCGAGAATCACTACCTGAGTATTGGATGGTTTCTGTGAGTGAGGTACTGTTAATACAAATAAACCGTAAAAACGTTTATTTACATTTTAAGATCTTCTTATGTTTTTTCTATAAAAATTGTAAAATTATTTTAACGAAATAAATAAAATACGTAAAGCTTTGAACAAATACTTTATTAACATATTGTACTAAGCATATAAACCACTAAACATGTTTAGTTAGATAGTTTATATAAAATCAAAACAACTTTTATAAAACACTTACAAGTAACTTTGGTTACTTACAATTTATCAAAATACATACTAGTTCAAATGTAACTTGTAATATATATGTGTTGGGTAAACCATGATCCATAACCCATGCGGATAACCCATGCCCATGATCCATGAGCATTTACATTATGCATGAAATCATATTGGGTTAACCCATGACCCATGACCCATTGTCTATATACATTGTATCTAGTCGGGTACCCATGACCCAAAGTCGATGACCCATGGTGCATTACCCATAAGGCCATAACCAATAATTGTTTGTAACCTAATGCCCGACTCAATCTGTTTCATACTCCATGCCTGGGATCTTGTGTATACTAGCCGGATCCCTTTGGGAAGGGATCCGGTGGATCCGGGTGAACTTTAGGCATAATTTCCTTTAAATAGTGAGTCATTTCTTCTTTGTTGCTCATCCCTTTTAGACATAATCTCTTTATATTCTAAACTCTCTAACCTCTCTAACCTCAGATCTAAGGATCTTCTATGTAGCTTCTCTCTTTGTGATTCTATAGTTTCCTCTTAAAGGCGAGAACACGACCTCTTGAAGACTTTCAAGCTCAAGGTAATGAGTTGCTAAGCTTCATATCCATCGAGACCACTAAATTGAATCCTCTTGATGTTTCTTCTCTTTCTCCATTAGTGTATTGTGTAGTTGAAGGTGTTGGTGTGTTGTACTAATAGGTGTATTCGATATGGGGTGTCGAAGTGTGTTGTGATACTTGGTGTGTAGGGTGTTGGTTCCTCCATTGAAATGGAACCCGGTATCTAGTCTTGTACAGGATAAAGTGTAGGCGACGCATGTATAGTTCTACCTTGTATGAAGAACCCGGTATCTAGATTTGTACTGGATAAAGTATAAGCGACGTTGTGAAGGCCTCTCTGCCGGTTAAAGGAGCTTGTGGTGTGTAGTGATTCCAAACTCTCGAGTTGAGTACCCGGGCAGTGGAGTTAGGCAAGGAACATGTCCTTGTAGCCGAACCACTATAAATACTTGTGTTGTGGTTGTGTAACTATCAATATCCAACATACACTCAAAATAGATTGACATAAGTTGATTTAAATACTTTAAAATGAATTTTTAATTGGTAAAACTATTCAACCCCCCTCCTTCTAGTTTTCTACAATTGGCATCACAGGCAGTACATGTACTGATCAACGGGGAACCGTGGGCCGCGTACCTCAATTCAAAGAAAGTGATCAAAGACACTTTCGTGGCGCTTTTATTGCTAATCGTTGTATGCGTGTACCGATGTTTGCAAAATGACGTAATGATGCGGTCAATCCATAGCCGCATGCTCACTCAACACATTCATCTCGAAATAAATCATGATTTGTGCATCAATGACTCTGATATTTCACTCCAAGCTTTCTCAAGCTACGCCGGCTGTCAATATCATGGTGAATCAGCTAAAAGCTCACTCACATGAGAATATATCATGATCCGAATGTGAGCATGTTGGTCCGCTTTGTCACAACATAACATAAAGAGTCGGTCACCCTCAAGTATATGTAATCGTTAGAAAGTCCTCAGAGGTCGTAGATTATTATAAGTTAAGTAGTATTTAGTTTAAGTAACACCGTGGAGGACGGACAGGTCTTTACCCACTGTATGCCTGATCCACAGCCCGTAGGTGGCGATTTATGTAAGAATTATAAATACTCTCTACCTCCCAAGGTAGAGAGTTGGAGCTCATAATAAGATTTTTTCTTTCTCTCACTAAAGTTCCCAACCTCTAACTTTCTCTCTCTAAAACCTCTTATACGCCTAGTTGATCTTATGGTTTAGTGTGTTTGTGAAATCCAATATGCTACAAATTACTACGAATAGCTATGTCTAATTGAGGTGTGCTCGTATGATGATTAAAGATGTGTTAACTTAGATGCTATTACTCCCTAGTTATCTTTTATTTGTTGGTTGAGTTGTCACGTCCTTATCTTAACGCGTTGCATTCCTAAAGGTCGTAGGGTATGCGTGTCCCTAGTTCTTTGAGGTTATCTCGTATATGACTCCTAAGACCAAGCCTAAGCTATTTCATCCACGAACCATATCACCATAAAGCATACTCAAGCATTAAATACAACGAAAAGCCTAGTTGCACTCCTAATCCAATTTCAATTAAGATAAGAAACGACCTAACAATAATCAATAACAAGGTTTCATAGTTCTAAGCAAACATACAAGTAATTTAGCTAGATATGATAGACAAGCAAGCATACATAGTCAATCGAATATGGGGTAGACATAATGATAAATTGCAAACACTTTCTGATACGAGCTAAATCAATCGCTAAAAATCAAAGTGATATCGGAGACTCTTGAAAATCGACAAGACGTCTCTAAGGTTCTACTTAGAATATTTTGAATCCATGAATGAAAGAAAATTTATTTTAAAAGGAGTCCTTAGTTAATTATCATGGAGGGAATCCAAGGTAATGATTACAGCTATTGTGAAACAAGAAACATTTCGGGGAAATGTTGAGTTCCATATGAATTTGTAGAGTAAATGTTGGACGTGACCATGATCGAGAATGACCACATGGATCATTTATATTGGCGTTCTATGATCATGACAAACTATCCCAATGACTTGAGGATGTAAGCCATTTGACTTTATTTCTCATTGAATTTGACTTAGTTTCCAATTACAGCATAAAATCATAATGTTGTGTACTAAGGTCAAGTTCAGTAGGAGGTAAAGAAAGACAAATTATTGGCCGACATTGTAATTTGCAGCTCTAAGTTGAAATAGACAGGAGAGAAGTATATTTTTTCTGGGATCCTCGTGTGAAAAATATTTGTCAAAAGCATGGCTATGTGACAAAGTGTCTAGACACTATGAGAGTACAAATCAAGTATTACTATAACAAGATAAGGAAGAAAGTATTACGATAATATACATCCATTTCTGGTACTTTCAAAAATATCAACAAAGTGCAAAGGGATATAATCATATACCCGAACTCAGTTGAGTTGTTGCCAAGTTGAGAATCACTACCGAGTATTGGATGGTTTCTGAGTGAGGTATCATAATACAAATAAACCGTAAAAACGTTTATTTACATTTTAAGATCTTCTTATGTTTTTTCTATAAAAATTGTAAAATTATTTTAACGAAATAAATAAAATAATTAAAGTTTGAACAAATACTTTATTAACATATTGTACTAAGCATATAAACCACTAAACATGTTTAGTTAGATAGTTTATATAAAATCAAAACAACTTTTATAAAACACTTACAAGTAACTTTGGTTACTTACAATTTATCAAAATACATACTAGTTCAAATGTAACTTGTAATATATATGTGTTGGGTAAACCATGATCCATAACCCATGCGGATAACCCATGCCCATGATCCATGAGCATTTACATTATGCATGAAATCATATTGGGTTAACCCATGACCCATGACCCATTGTCTATATACATTGTATCTAGTCGGGTACCCATGACCCAAAGTCGATGACCCATGGTGCATTACCCATAAGGCCATAACCAATAATCTGTTTTGTAACCCACGACCCGAACTGTTTTCATCAGACAGCCAGATCTTGGGTGTATACTAGCCGGATCCCTTTGGGAAGGGATCCGGTGGATCCGGGTGAACTTTAGGCATAATTTCCTTTAAATAGTGAGTCATTTCTTCTTTGTTGCTCATCCCTTTTAGACATATCTTCTCTTTATATTCTAAACTCTCTAACCTCAGATCTAAGGATCTTCTATGTAGCTTCTCTCTTTGTGATTCTATAGTTTCCTCTTAAAGGCGAGAACACGACCTCTTGAAGACTTTCAAGCTCAAGGTAATGAGTTGCTAAGCTTCATATCCATCGAGACCACTAAATTGAATCCTCTTGATGTTTCTTCTCTTTCTTCATTAGTGTATTGTGTAGTTGAAGGTGTTGGTGTGTTGTACTAATAGGTGTATTCGATATGGGGTGTCGAAGTGTGTTGTGATACTTGGTGTGTAGGGTGTTGGTTCCTCCATTGAAATGGAACCCGGTATCTAGTCTTGTACAGGATAAAGTGTAGGCGACGCATGTATAGTTCTACCTTGTATGAAGAACCCGGTATCTAGATTTGTACTGGATAAAGTATAAGCGACGCAGAAGGCCTCTCTGCCGGTTAAAGGAGCTTGTGGTGTGTAGTGATTCCAAACTCTCGAGTTGAGTACCCGGGCAGTGGAGTTAGGCAAGGAACATGTCCTTGTAGCCGAACCACTATAAATACTTGTGTTGTGGTTGTGTAACTATCAATATCCAACACACACTCAAAATAGATTGACATAAGTCGATTTAAATACTTTAAAATGAATTTTTAATTGGTAAAACTATTCAACCCCCCTCCTTCTAGTTTTCTACAATTGGCATCAAAGTCTCGTTACCAAGTCTATTAAAGTATATTGTACTTTAAAAACTTGAAATGATCCGTGTATGTTTGAAAACTTCAAAGAAGGATAAATCTTTTGCAAAAATTGACATTTAGCTCATTTTTACAATAGTGATAAAACTTTCTATGTTTGGATATTGATAAGTTTATTATTATCTATTATATTCTAACAAATCTTCTTTGAGAAATCTCTAGTTTAGGAATCTTCAAGAACTTCATCCTATCAAAGGATAAATGGATTTTGCACACAAAAGAAAAACCTAAAGAGCTATCAACCTACTTTACTAAAAGGCATTAAGGTATTTTAAAATCTCGTGAAGTATTTCGCGTCTATGGTTTCAAAAACCATATAAAGAGATTATACCAAAGGTATGTTTTCTTAGTTATAATTAGTCATTTAAAATGTGCTAATTGCTTATGGCTAAAATGTGAATTTTTATGTGTCTTTTTCTTTTAAGGATGTGTTAACATATGCTTGAGCTTTTTTTTTTCTTTTTCTAAAACCATATTTTTTTTATTGGTCATAGTTTTGATGTGTGTCACCTAAGTTTCATACCTACGTGAATTATGTGTTAGACACCAAATCATAATTTTCAAAAGTCTCTCTTCACAAATTTCCACATTCTTCAAACCATCAGGAATAGTATTCCACCAATCCCTCCTCTCTTAAACAGAATTCATTTACAATCATTGTTCAATGAAAAAGTTAAGTAAACACAAGGAAAATTTTTCCACTTCTTGATCATCATCTCAATCACACTTGTGATACACATCTATTCCCATATCAAACACCACACGATGATTTAACTTTTTTTCATGTATAACTACTTCTCGTCTATTCATCTATGTCCTTTTATTGCCTTATGCATTAAAGAAAATGGAAATTAAGCATTTTCTTGTCAAAATCTCTTAAACTATAGTCCTGGTTACTTAGGATTATCAACCATATACTCTTAAGTTATCTCAAAAGATTAGTAACAACCAATACATAGTAAAACCAAATGGTCAAAACCTTTCTCTATTTGTTGTCTACTCGGGTCCCTTCATTATATGGGCCGGCTCTTTTTTAAAATGGATCCATAAAAACGAGCTTGACATTCATCAGTTTAACATCTCACCTTATTTTCCTCCTCTCCCCAAATGACCAAAAATGGATACCTCTTCATTTTAGGCTCTCATCTTCCTCAATCTCAGACTTCCAACCACCTTCAAAAATAACTACATCTTCCCGATACCTCTATCTTTTGAGCAAGGTTAATTAAAACATTCCTACCAACTTATGTATGTAAACTTAAATTGTCTCTCATCTCATACGGACGATATTTTGAAATAACATATTAGTATTGTTAATACAAGTAAAATCATAATACTTAAGCAATCAATCAACTTTTTTTAATGTTGTTAGAAATCTCATGAAGCACCTTCAACCAAAACAAGTCTTGATCTTAATACATAAAATATTCTTTTGATCCACTTGTATAGGTCTCGAGTATGACATACTATCCCATCTTCTTCTCCATGATCACATTCCAAGCTTCATAGTAGGATTGACATCTTGATTATTTCATCCGAGATACTCAAGTAAATTATTTTGCAATGAAAATATAATTGGTCATATCCGAAAATCCAAACTCTAGTTTTCCAACAACATACGTTGATATTGCTCGTCCAACCACATTTGTTCTCTATATGTGTTCTCCATACTTGTTCTCCTTATTTGTTCTCTATAATCGTTTTCCATATTTTTGTCCATATTTGTTCTCCATTTTTGTTCTCCATATGGACTCCTTTAAATTTTCTTCACCTTAGTTATTATACATTAAATTGAGTTTCATTAGATATAATAATAATAAAACGAAGCCAAGTATCATCATTGCTACTCTTTGATAGGCCATTGTAGGAATACAAATTTTCCTAGCTTGAAGAATGAATACTAGAGAACTTATTGCACTAGAAACTCAATTTGACCTAGCGATTGAATTTCTTCTAGGAGAGAAGTTGGGTATACCTATAAAAATGGTCGTGTTTAGCCTTAATTGAGCACCACTAGTAATAGTCTCATATTCATTATCTCACTTGAAAAATCTATATTCCTATTCTTTCTTAAAGTAAGTTTACAATGGTAATACTTTGCGTCGCCTTAGGATTACTAGTCAAATAAGTAGTAAATTTGATTTTTCTTTTATTAGTCAATCAAAACCACTTGTCTCATCAAGAAATTATCTCGCGTTGATAGAGAAGAGCTACATGACTTCAAGGATGAAGTTCATTATATGCTAATCATTATTTGTAATGGCTATACTCAGTTCATTGCTTTCCTTGACCGAAACAACCTTCGAAACAATTCACTTTCTTATCTTCTCTCCTTTGATTTAATGTTGAACTCATTATGTTGGATGTCCACCAATTATGGGGTTGGGAAATTCATTCACAATATTATCTTTTAAGAAAAAATATATATGTGTTTCTTCATACCACCACATAGGTAAACATCTCTTAGCTAAAACCAACTCACAAAACCACACTTACTTCAAGCCTTTTAACCCAACACTTATTTTTCATCAACATTTCATCATGTGTCTCATCTTCACAACCAACAACTCCTCCTCATGGATCCTAATGAAGTCTAGGATTTTCCTAAATTAGGACTTCACAACTCTAGGACACCATCATACATTGTCTTCTCTCTTGACACACACCTTGCACATCATTATTAGTACAAATGATTTACTAATCTAGATCTCCTCTTTCAACACTTTCTACTATGAAAATTTGTTTTGAGCTTTTGAATAGTACTAGTTAAGTTTGCTAACCTTCTGTTATTTTTGGTCTTTATCTCGTTTGATTGACCATTTGCTTGCTCTACTTGTTCTCCTTACTTTTATCGACTAAACTTTACCTATATTTGTTGTTAGAATCATAAGTTCTGAAATTTGATTGGTGAGTAAGATTTGGCGAGCCCATTGTGTTGTTTTAGTCATCAGAAGCCGGATCCCTTTGGGATAACCTGTCGGATCCCTTATAGAAAGGATCAGGAGGAATCGCCAAAACAGAGCTGAGTTTTATACCTCTTCTCATCCCTCTTAGCTTCTAGACCTTATAGGAATGGTTGCTTATGCTCTATTAGTGTCACTTGAGCTATCCTTAGCCTTAGTAGATCCCACATTCTCTCATAGATGAATTAGGATCATGTTAAAGATGTTTTTGGTTTTTCATTTTTCTAATACTCACCATTTTTCCGCTCCAATTCTTGCATCTTCTTCCTCTCATCTTAATCCACTTATTCTCATATTTCTTTTATTTTTATACATCACAAAATGCTCTAAATCAAGTTTTTAATTTTTCACAATTTTTGAGAAATTTTCTAATTTTTATCTTGACCACTCTCTGATCTCTATCTCCATTAGCCAACTTGTAAACCAACTAGTTTCACTCTTGGTCATATATTGATCCTTCTTTAGTCTCGTATCTCCATAAAACTCATCATTGAGTATCTTCCCATCATTAGATTGAACACTCTGAATATCTTACACTTAAGAAACCTCATTTCAATCTTAATACCAACCTATACAAGCTATAACTCATATATGCTTAACCTGTCTCTATTCTTTCCTGTTCTGTCAGCCGGATCCCTTGGCTAAAGCTTTGTCGGATTCCTTTTGAAAAGGATCCGGTGGATCCAGGCATACAAAGACAGGTTTTTCTACTAATCATCATTTAAAAACCTCTCTTGTTCACTCTAACACTCCATATTACATTTAATAACTCTCCTAGAAGAGTGTACTTCAGTAGTTGACCTTAGTGCATGCAAATGATTGTAACTTGAAGGATTTTAGTGGCTTAGGCTTAAATTTCCTTACTTTATTTCTCCGTAATTAAATCACTTGTGTTTGTGCTTCTAATTCACACCTCAAACACCTTGTTCTCAGTAATAAAACCTCATTCTTAACCTCACTTCATAACATGACTAAAGCACCAAGTGCAAGATCATCCACTAAAAGCCCTCCAAGAAAAACCGCACGTATTGTGTATGAAATATCCTCAACCGAATCCTCACCAGTAAAAACACCGTCAACTAGGACACCTCTTTCCAACTATGTCCAAACACCTCCATCTATTGAACCACCACAACTAGCTTCCACCAAAACAACATCACCTAAACTTGCTTCTCTTAAACCAACACCATCATCTAGTAAACCTACATTACCAAACACTCCTATTTCAACTCAACTAATGCAAGCCTCACCTCTTCAACCTCAACTTCTCTCATTTACCATACCTCCTACCTCTCCACATCCATTCTTGAACACCTTGGAGAACTTACCACTTACAACTTGTAATCAACCATCATTGCCTATAACTACTCCACAATCTTCTCCACATAACATAGGTGGTGGCATCAACATGCCACAACCATTAGCACACACATCTCGTCCACCCTCAAATTGCCCATTTTGGGTTATGAGAAGACTTCAACCACCACAACCGGACCATACGGATGTTGTTACATCTTTTCCTCCTCCACCTTCCTCAAATGTGCATCCACAACCCTCTACATCAAACATACCTCCACAAACATCCTTCTTAGGTCCACACATACCCTCATCACCTCAACCTCCAAGTCATAATGAGGATTGCTATCATTGTCAACATGTCCAAACCTTAGTTCATGACCTACATGATGAAGTAAGTTTCATGTTCTACCCTCTCCTTTAACATCTAGATGACCTCAACAAACCTACCCAACCATAGAAACCTTGAAGTGCAAGTACAAGTGGTCTTCCTCCTCTAGCATTAGGACTAGGCTATGCTATTAGGATTCCTTTTCCTTTTCTTTTTCTTGTTAAGATCATTTTATTATTTTTATAGAATTAGCCCATGAATGTATCATTTCTCTTGTTTTATTAAATGAATCTACTTTATTATGTTCCTCTTGTTTATGTGAACATGTTTGTGTGATTATAAATTGTTTCCTTGGACTTTCATACCATATATTTGTATTTTACTGCTGCTAACAAGGTGCAGGTACCCTGATCCCTCAGTTTATACCTGGCGGATCCCTTTTGAAATGGATCCGGGCACTCAGAAGGCAAAAGGAGCACAAATTCAGCTCATTTACCAGGAAATAATACACCATATACATGTTTTCTAACCTTTTTTTTGTAGATTTTCAAATTCACTTGGAGTACTTGATGCCCTCAATAAGGGGGAGCATTCGTCAAAGCAAAAACGATGCAAAAATTTTGCAATACTCTCGCCTTAGCCTTCCGAATTACTTGATGCTCACCAAGGGGGAGCACGCGTCAAGGGGAAGCTAATATACACTATCTTACATTTCTTATCTCTCTAAACTTCTTTCAAATTTTTTTCAACATTCCTTATCTTCTAAATTTTTTCTAAACTTTTTTCTCTTCTATCTCCTTCTGAAAATGTTCTAAATTTCTTTCTCTTCCACCTTTTCATGTTAGTTTATTTTCGACACTCTTTTGGTTTCAACAAAAAGGGGGAGAAAAGAGTAAAAACTCAAATTCAAAATTTTACGAATTTTATTTCTTAATTAAAATAATTTTATGTTTTGTCATCAATATAAAGGAGGAGATTGTTAATACAAATAAACCGTAAAAATGTTTATTTATATTTTACGATCTTCTTATGTTTTGTCGATAACAATCGTAAAATAATTTTAACAAAATAAATAAAATACGTAAAGCTTTGAGAAAATAGTTTACTAATATATTTTCCTAAACATATAAACTATTAAACATGTTTAGTTAAATAGTTTAAATAAAACCAAAACTAGTTTTATAAAACCCTTACAAGTAACTTTGGTTACTTACATTTTATAAAATACATACTAGTTCAAATGTATCTTGTAATATATATGTGTTGGGTAAACCATGATCCATAACCCATGCCCATGAACCATGTGCATTTACATCATGCATGACATCATGTTGGGTTAAACCCATGACCCATTGTCTATATACATTGTATCTAGTTGGGAACCCATGATCCAAAGTCCATGACCCATGGTGCATTACCCATAACCCATAACCCGGTTTGTAACCCAAGACCTACACTGTTTTCATCAGACAGCCGGATCCCTGGGTTTATACTAGCCGAATCCCTTTGCGAATGGATCTGGTGGATCCGGGTGAACAGTAGGCATAATTGCCTATAAATAGTGAGCCATTTTTTTCTTATTGCTCATCCCTTTTACACATATCTTCTCTCCATGTTCTAAACTCTCTAACCACAGATCTAAGGATCTTCTATGTAGCTTTTCTCTTTGTGATTCTCTAGGTTCCTCTAAAAGGCGAGACACGGCCTCTTGAAGACTTACAAGCTCAAGGTCATGAGTTGCTAAGATTCGTCTCCATCAAGACCACTGAAGTGAATCCTCTTAATGTTTCTTCTCTTCCTCCATTAGTTTGTTGTGTAGTTGAAGGTGTTGGTGGTGTTGGTGTGTTGTACGAATAGGTGTATTTGGAATAAGGTGTCAAAGTTTGTTGTGATACTTGGTGTGTAAGGTATTGGTTCATCCATTGTATTGGAACCCTTATCTAGCCTGGTATCGGATAAAGTGTAGGCGACGTAGGTTTGGTTCTGTTGGGATTTTATACTCATAACAATTATATAAAACAAATAACATCATCAAAGCATGCAGCGGAAGACAATAGGAATAATATATGTAAGTAATTAACCGAATAAGAAAACGCGTACCTTTTAGCAATTCAAGTAAACCAAACGAACTTTGAACTAGAACAAAACCCAAAACCCTAACTTTAGGGTTTAACAATTCGACCCACACAAGAATCGACCACCAAGGATTACAAGCTCAAGCGTGCTTGTTCTTCGTTCTTGTACACACGTACTAATAGCGATTTGATGTGGAAAAGCTAGTTCCTTGAATCACAAATAAACCAAGCACTTGTTTCTTTAGCTTGGAAAATCGAAACCCTATGGGGAAGGGTAGAACCGATCGGCCAAGGAAAAGAGGGAGGAGAGGAGAAGAGAAATTAGGTTTTTGGTGATCCAAGATTAGGTTATGAATGAATACAATGAATTGTATTTATAGGTAACTTAACTTGGTGACCAAGTTTGTGAGGGATTGGGTTTGGGAACCCAACCGATCGGCCAAAGCATCCCCAAGGGGATTCTAGAACTTTCCCGACTTCTAATTTCATACTTAGTCCTTGTAGTTAATATTTAACGACCGTTAACCAAACCTCGTTAATTATTTAACTATCGCTTATGTTTATTTCAGTGACTAATAATTAATAATAATAACGTTTTATTTTTATTAATTATATACATCAATTCTCATACGTAATGTGTGCAATCCCGAAGTCTCGAGTTCGAGTCCGGATATACTATTATTTAAATATCCATAAAACCTTTCAGCTCCCACTTGGATATTACTAAATATAGTAATGACATTGGTTAGTCTAGCTTTCACACGCCCCCCGATCGAATCGAGTATGGTCTCCTGTAAAAAACCATTTAATGATTCATCATTTTTACTTATCCTTTTGTTACTAATACTACATTAACTATGAATATGGATCAAGTCATTTCATAAGTTAACATTCTTTTCGTTGTATATGATTGAACAAGATTACCAAATCTTCTCAACGTGATTCCGTGATAGATCTTGGGTATAGCTATACAAACATCTTGTCAACCCTACGAGGGGCCCAAATATAGTATTATGCTTTGAAACAAATTCAAATGAACAAATTCTCTTGACTACAAACATAACTCATGAACTTTGCAACACTTCCGAAAAAATAGCCCTTATAACTACCGCTTATGGATAGCGTAGACTATCTCACACAAATGCACTACATTCATATCAGTTATCTGGTATCTCAAGTCCGAGGATAAACACTTCATGATATACTTAATGACAAAGATCCATAAAGTATCATCATGTAAAGTTGGGATGAGTCCTAAATTCAATTCATCGAATATCATGTGAATCTGGTATGTCCCACGCATCAATATACTTTAAAAGTATATTCTACCAAAACTCAGATTTGTCTTAATTCAATGATATTCCCACATCATTGATCGACAACGGACTATTTAGAATAACATAAGTTATTCATGGATTAAACATGCAAATATAGGATATAATATTAAGAAAATGAAAATAAACATAAACAACTATTTTATTTCATTAAAGTAATATTTGTTCATAACATCCTTTATCCAAATACTAATCACGACTGCATGAAACTACTAGCTAAACGAAGTCCTATCCCATCACCATGGTCAGTAAGTTTTCCATTGGCAAAAAAGGCTTCGTAAAGCGATCAACTAGATTATCATCTGTATGAACTTTGAGTAGATTGATTTCACCTATGTCGACTTGTTCTCAAACATAGTGATATCGATGAAGAAAATGTCTGGCGCCTTCATGACTCCTGTGCTCATTGGCAAATGTTATTGCAGCAGAGTTTTCACAATACACATTTAAAGGCAATTCGATTGAGGGCATTACTCCGAGTCCCAAATGAATTTCTAATCCAATCGGCTTCCATCGCAGCTTCTCCAAGCTATGTACTCAGCCGAATAGACATCGCAACTGTTTTTTGCTTCTTGCTCTTCCAGTCAACTGCTCCTCCATTAATGACAAAGACATAACCAGTTTGAGACTTCGTATCATCTTTATCGGTTTGTAATGACGCATCGCAAAACCTCAGAACATCAAGTTCTGCATCTTTATTTCCTCCATACACTAGAAACATTTCTTTAGTAGCCCTTAGATACTTAAGAATGTTCTTAACAGCTACCGCTGTTTCACACTGGTTCTGTTGATACCGATCGTGATATTTTGTTCAAACGCCACATCGCCTTGTACATCTCACAAGGCATACATGATAGATCCTACACCAAGCATAAGGAACTTTCTTCATGTAAGCCACCTCTTCGTGTGTGACGCGCATAGTTTACTACTTAAGCCATGTTCAACTTGCATCGGCAAATATCCCTTCTTGGAATTTTGCATACTAAATCTCTTCAATATTTTATCAATGTAAGCACTTTGGCTTAGTCCATTAACCTTGATCTATCTCGGTAGATCTTGATTCCTTAATAAATGTCTTTGCTTCCCCTAAGTCCTTCATAGAAAAGCACTTTCCAAGATAAGACTTTACATCTTGCATACTTGGAATGTCTTTCCCATGATCAATATGTCATCGACATATAAGACAAGGAAAATAACATCACTCCCACTAGTTTTGTGATACACACATGGCTCATCAAGATTTTGAGTGAAACCAAATTTCTTGATTTCTTTATCAAACTTCTTGTTGCATTGCCTTGATGCTTGCTTCAACCCATAAATGGATCTTTGAAGTTTGCATACACACTTCGGAAACTTTGGATTCACAAACCCTTCAGGCTGCGCCATATAGATGTCCTCATCTAGGCGACCGTTTAAGAAGGAAGTTTTGACATCCATTTGCCATATCTCATAGTCATAGTACGTAGCTATGGCTATAAGAATCCTAATAGCTCTAATGTCTGCTACAAGAGAAAATGTCTCCTCGTAGTCAACCCCATAGGTTTGAGTATAACCTTGAGCTACAAGACAAGCTTTATAGGTGTGTGCATTGCCATCCATGTCAGTCTTTATCTTAAAGAGCCACTTACTTCCAACTACCTTAGCATTTGGAGGTAAGTCAACCTCTATCCGAACTTCGTTATCTTTCATGGATTGCATTTCCCCATTCATTGCAACTCGCCATTTTTCCTTTTCAGGACTCATCATGGCAGCTTTATAGTTAGCATGTTCACCAAGATCCCTAACATATTTTCCTCAGCTTCTACGTTGAGACATAGATGCTCAGGTGCACGCGTAGCCCTTGCGGATCTACGAATGGGAACCACTTCAATCTCAGGTGGAACGCCTAGACTTTCAGGTTCTACTTGAGGTTGGCTAGTGTTCTCAGAAGGTGTTGTATCTTCTTGATCATATTCCAGATCATAAACTCTCCCACCGAATTCATGAGATATGAGATCCTTTTCAAGAAAGTCTCCATACCTAGCAACAATTACTTTGTTTTCAGGTGGAAAGTAGAAGTAGTAACCCATAGTTTCCTTTGGGTATCCTACGAAGATACACTTAATGATCTTTGTTGCCTTATCGCAGAGTCACGCTTAACAAACGCCTCACAACCCCAGACCTTTAAGTAAGACAAGTTGGGAGGTTTCCCATACCACACTTCATAAGGAGTCTTAACAACCTTCTTAGTTGGAACCATATTCAATATGCAAAGCAGTTTCAAAGCATAATCCCAAAAGGATAAGGGAAGAGTCGTAAGATTAAACATCGATCGCACCATGTCTAGCAATGTACGATTCCTTCTCTCGGATACACCATTTTGTTGTGGAGTATATGGAGATGTGAGTTGCTGGACAATACCACACTCAGCTAGATAATCTTTAAACTCTTGGCTTAAATATTCACCACCTCTATCGGATCAAAGAGCTTTAATCTTCTTTCCTAGTTTCAGTTCTACTTCACTCTTAAAAACCTTAAATGTTTCAAAGACTTCATGTTTATGTTTAAGTAAATAAACATAACCATAACGACCGAAATCATCAGTAAAGGTTAAGAAGTAGCTAGCACCCTTTCTTGACACATGTCTTAGTGGTCCACATACGCCGATGTATCACACCAAGAAGATCATAAGCCCTTTCTAAACTATTTGTAAAAGGTTTCTTAGTCATCTTCCTAGATATGCAAGATTCGCATTTATCAAATGATTCATCATTGATATCTTGCAATAGCCCATCGTGTTGCATAATTTGCATGCTTTCTTGCCTATATGAACAAGTCTACAATGCCAAAGAAATGAAGAATCCAAATCACCTTTGATTCTTTTATTATTGATGCTAAAGACAGGATTATTTTTATCAACAACATTATCATGCAAATCAATTTCAAACACACCATTTATTGGAATAACATTAAAGTAAAAATCACCATTTAAAGAAATCGAAATTCCATAATCAGTAAATGTATGAACGAAACCAATATTTTTTAACAAGGAAACAGAAACGAAACCCCTAACAATGGAAGGTGCATAATGACAATCGTTTCATACTCCCGAGCATAATGCAGGCGACCTCATTATACTTGTCATACTCGATTGCCATGCAGCTCAGTGCTTCAGCAGGTAGCATCACCGCAGGTTCAGGTGAGGACAAGGCGTAGTCAAATAATTGAGTCGTTTGGCAACCCTCAAGACAATTCTTAGTTGCCGATACCAATCATTGAAATTGCACAAGCACAATCAATTCTCTCGATCAAACAAAGATTTGAACGACGAGGCTAGTGCAGTAGATTCAGCTTGAGCCATTTCTACCGAAATAAAAGTTCAAAAGTTAGTACTTTCGATAAGTAAACATTCAAGAAAATAAAATACCGTTTGGTCAATATTCATATTAACCATAGAATTTTCCTTGAATTTTGGATCCTCATTATCATAGTTCCACCACATCAGTTGATCTGCTAGTGGTGAAAGTATAGAATAGGTAATCGTGAAGAACGATAATTGCCAATACAAGTTTGCAATTCCAAAAGTTATGGGATTTACAATTTTGCCAAAATAATTAATGCAAAACGTAAGCATGTTTCATCCCATCTTATGCCTTAAGTCATAGGTCTCACTAACTAACTTAATTAAGTTGTCTAACTTAGAAACTGCAAATCATAAAGCTGAGGTCTCACACAACTAAATAATTCACCTTGTTATTGTAATCTAGATCAAGGTCTCACATAAATAAATTACAACTTCAAGTGTTTCATATCATTAGATGGCATAAACTTAAATTTAAAGGGTACAATATTTTTTTGACGTGTAATCAAAACTTATGTATAAAGAAGCATGCATACAACTTTATAACATAATATTTTTCGAAAAACTTACTATAGATTTTAATTGCTAAGATTGAATTCTACAAAGTTTTAATCGATGCGTTGAGAAACTTACAACTTTGCTCTAAGATGCTTCGTACATAGAATGGTTATACTAGGTAGCTCCAATCGAACTCACGTTGTAAGGGGCAGGACCGGTAAGCGCTTAAGCATAACGTTAGACATCCATTCAAGCATGTCGCACTTCTTAATTAACCCATTTATAGTTTGTTCTAGTGGGTGTGCCGTTCTAACCATTTAGTACAACGCATGATCGATTAAAAGTTCAAGAATTATTCTTAGATAACAAATCAGTTTCGCCATTATTTAGTCTATTTAATTTTCTATTCCAAAAAACCCTTTTTGCTTACTAACATGTCAAACAATTTATAAACAAAAAAACATTTTAATAAAAATTAAACATACTCAAATAATATATACATATAACTAAACAATTTTAACATATGTAAAAAACAATTAGCCACATGCATAATTATTTCAATAAACCCTAATAACAATTCTAGTCGTAATTAAATGCATACATTAACTAGGGTTTTCATCTCGCGAGAAGATGAGCCACATACATCGACAAGTCGATTGCGTAAACCAAAGTTAATAGTATACCAATTAGCACATAACGAATTTTATTAGTTATATTTGAGGTCTTCCCCAATTTGATAATTATTAAATAAATAAACATGTGTGTATCACTTAACAATTAATCAATAACCAATAAACAATACTCCATGGCAAAACATGCATGTTCCACCATGGATTCCGCATAACAATTATCACCCAAGATACGCATATTACATGACACATAACAATTATTCATTAATTAACCACATAAAATTAGCATGCAATCCTAGGGTTTCTACAAGTTTTACAAAATTAAAACCTAATTAAATAAATATTGGGTATTCGACCCATATATATAAAAATTAGGGTTTCGAATTCAAAACCCTAGAAACCATAAAAAGCATGCATATAATCATAAAGATCCAATTTTTATGTGTTTCGGTAATTAATTACATCATATTAACGGCTCGTGATGCCACTGTTGGGATTTTATACTCATAACAATTATATAAAACAAATAACATCATCAAAGCATGCAGCGGAAGACAATAGGAATAATATATGTAAGTAATTAACCGAATAAGAAAACGCGTACCTTTTAGCAATTCAAGTAAACCAAACGAACTTTGAACTAGAACAAAACCCAAAACCCTAACTTTAGGGTTTAACAATTCGACCCACACAAGAATCGACCACCAAGGATTACAAGCTCAAGCGTGCTTGTTCTTCGTTCTTGTACACACGTACTAATAGCGATTTGATGTGGATAAGCTAGTTCCTTGAATCACAAATAAACCAAACACTTGTTTCTTTAGCTTGGAAAATCGAAACCCTATGGGGAAGGGTAGAACCGATCGGCCAAGGAAAAGAGGGAGGAGAGGAGAAGAGAAATTAGGTTTTTGGTGATCCAAGATTAGTTTAAGAATGAATACAATGAATTGTATTTATAGGTAACTTAACTTGGTGACCAAGTTTGTGAGGGATTGGGTTTGGGAACCCAACCGATCGGCCAAAGCATCCCCAAGGGGATTCTAGAACTTTCCCGACTTCTAATTTCATTCTTAGTCCTTGTAGTTAATATTTAACGACCGTTAACCAAACCTCGTTAATTATTTAACTATCGTTATGTTTATTTCGTGACTAATAATTAATAATAATAACGTTTTATTTATATTAATTATATACATCAATTCTCATACGTAATGTGTGCAATCCCGAAGTCTCGAGTTCGAGTCCGGACATACTATTATTTAAATATCCATAAAACCTTTCAGGTTCTACCTTGTGTGAAGAACCCGGTATTTAGCTTTTTACCAGTTAAAGTGTAAGCAATGTTGTGAAGGCTTCTCCCCGGGTTAAAGGAGCTTGTAGCCGAACCATTATAAATACTTGTGTTGTGGTTGTGTATCTCTTTCTCTATCTTGTAGCATAGTTTATATATTCATATAACTATCAATATCCAACACACACTCAAAATATATTGATATAAGTCGATCTAAATATTTTAAAACGAAGTTTTAATTGGTAAAACTATTCAACCCCTCCCCCTCTAGTTTTCTACAGGTACTATAATTTCTTGCTCGGGACCTATTGGTATAGTGAAAGGATTTCATATGTTGTTGTGTTTGCATAAGTGAGAGTCTAAAAGGATTTGTGTGCAATCAACATCACGTATTTCACTCTTACTTTCACGGAAATGCCGAAGGGTCACATCAATCCACACTAAACAGAACAATGCAAGCGAAAATAAGAAACGAGTTTACAAAATGAAATTAGAGTAACTAGGAAATGAAACTACGATGTTATTTTCATTAAAAGGTTTAACGGTAATTACCCGAAGTCTAATATTTATTCGGGATAAATATTAGAGGGTAATAAATCGACAAAAGACAAAACAACAAACCCCTTAGGGTTTTTAATCGTCGACCAATCCAAAGAGACAAGGGGGAGCATGAATTTATATCAAACTCGAATACTTGTTTTACAAGTATTCTAGAACCTAACTAAAGGTCCTATAGATACAATGCACCTTAAGGGATTCTTATTCACTCCTCACAAACACTAAAACTTCCTCCCTCCTTTCTCTTTTTTCGTGTGATCGGTTAGCCAAAGAACCAAGGGTCCAAAACCCTTGGTTAACATCCTTAAAGTTGACATACTAGTCAATGAAACCCAAAGGGTTTTAAACCCTTTGGTCGATCGAAACCCATGAATAATTACGGTTTTCCCAAACCCTAATTCAAGCCCTACTTGATCCCTTGACCGATTTAAGGTTTTACCTAATTTCATACTCGCCTAATTTGTAATAGGTTCATAGCCCTAGTTCTACCTGTGAAGTATCGGTGGATACCTGACACAACCCTAGTTGTGATATTCGCCAAGAAACCCTAATCAAGATCAAGAAGCATTAAGAAGGTAAAGAAGGCGTTCCGTGTAGCTGAAGAAGGTCAAGAAGCTTAAGACAAGAAGGATTAACAATATGTGTTAAACTTAGGTTATTTCACTATTTAGAAGATCTGTGTACAAGGGTTTTGGTCTGCACGACTTTTGTTTTAGTTTCCGTTGTGCATGTTTTATAGACGTGTTGGTGACCACCAGAACACTACATATTCTTCCCCAAGAAACCTAGAGTTGATCATGTAGAATAAAAAAAAAATGTGATTATGTACTGACCAAGAAGGTTGTGGAGCTTACTGAATTGCAGGAACACAAGTAATCATTAACACCCTGTATATGTGTTAGTTGGTTATATCACTTATTTGGATATGTTATTATGGGTTTTGTCTTGCATGTCCTTTATGTGTTTATTTTATGATGTGCATGTTTTATTGGCCATGCGGGTGACCACCAATACCGTACACTTGTTACTTGCACCGCCTTATGTTTAATTACATAATTAAACTTTCCTAGAAGCTTGCCCAACTTGCATATATCTTATTCAAATGTCTTTTACTTTTAAAATATTTAAGAGCTTGATGGCCAGAATAAATCACACACTCTAATTGAATCAAATAATGCTCCTACTTCTTCATAGCTTGAATAACTGCATATAACTCTTGCTCATAAGTCGGCAACTTCTGTCAATATTCATTCAACTTCTCACTATGCAACACTATTGGTCACAAGACAACCCCAATTCCGGTTCCACAAGCATCACATTCTAATTCAAAACTTCATCAAAAATAGGAAGAGAAAGTATGAGTGTGGTTTTCAATCTTTCTTTAACCACCTTGAAGCTTTCTTTTGCCTCCTTAGTCCACTTGAATGGATCTTTCTTCAAACAATTGGTAATGGGTGCCACAATACTACTAGAATCACGAACCCATCTTCTATAAAAATTCGCCAATCCATGAAAACTCCGAGCCTCAGTCAAAGTCTTTGGTGAAGGCCAATTCCTAACCACCTTAACCTTGTCTTCATACACATGAATACCTTCAGAAATCACAATATTAGCAAGAAAAAGAAGCTTACCAGTAAGAAAGTTACACTTCTTTAGAATTGCAAACAAGTCATTTTCCTTTAAAGATTTCAAAACTGCTCGTAAGTGATCTAAATGCTCTTTCTTCATTCCGCTATTTACTCAAAATAAACCACAATAAACTTACCTATAATTGGTCTAAGAGCTTGAGTCACCAAACGCATAAAAGTGCTAGGAGTATTAGATAACCCAAATGGCATAACAAGCCATTCATATAACCCATCTTTCTTCTTGAAAGCGGTCTTCGACTCATCACCTGGTTTAATCGAAATACGATAATAACAACTCCCCAAATCGATCTTTGAAAATAATTTAGCACCTTAAAGTTGATCTAATAAATCATCAAGACCTGGAATACGAGAACGATACCTTACTGTGATCTTGTTGATGGATAGACTATCAACATACATCCTCCAACCTCCATCCTTTTTTTTTGGTGTAATAAGTCTTGGAACCGCGCAAGGACTAATGCTTTCTTGAATGTGGCCTTTCTTCAGCAACTATTCAACCTTCTCATGTAGAATATCCAACTCCTTGGACTCACCCGATAGTGAGAAAGATTACGTAAACATGCTTCAAGAACTTGATCACTTTGGTGTTGAATGTTCCTCAAAAGTGGTAAAGAATTTAGAGTATCATCCGCCAAAACCTTGTTAAGCTCTTCAAGCACGGGTTTAAAAACCTCTGATATTTCATTCACCATCCCATCTTCGACCTGTTTAACAACCAAGGAATACAAAATTCGTGTTTCCTTTCTTTCGGATTGAAACTCCATTGGTGAATAAATCAAAGTCACGAAATTCTTGCTCTTCAACTTCTTCTCGGGAGAAGATACACCTAGCGGTAACATAGCAATATTTTTTTCACTACATTTAAATAAATACATGTTAGATTTACCTCGATGTGTAGCATCCACATCATGTTCCCATAGTTGACCTAGAAATATATGCCAAGCCTCCATATCCACAACATCGGAATTAATAAATTCATTGTAATGTTTCCCAATAGTGAGAGGAATCTAACAAATTTCGCTCACTTTTGTAGTTGGTCCCTTCTTAATCCAACCAAATTGATATAGATTTGGATGAGGATCGGTTAAAGCCACCAAATTCTCGCAACTTCCTCCATAAATAATAATAGAACAACCTTTTTCTGTGACCAAGCACTTAGTTTGAAAAATATTATAACGTTACGAAGAAGCATTGAGCTTTTGTGAACACAAAGTCCTTTGGATGATATAAGTAACTTGTTCTGCCTCTCCTTCCACAGCCTCGGTATATTCCAAACCTTCTTCCCCTTGAAATGCCTCATCTACGAATATTCCCTCTTCACCCTCATGTTCAACATAATAAGTACTCCTTTGTGGGCATACATTAGACTTATGGCCTAATAATCCACATGTAGAGCACTTGGGACCCGAAGGTTTAACATAAGGATTAGAACTCACCAGTTGACTATCCTTTAGCCTTTCTATTCCACTCCCACTAGCCTTGGAACTTGAAGTCGTAGTAGTGGTATTGGTAGGAATGGTGAGTTGGATTTGATTGGTCCAACCCCCATGACTAGTTAAAGTACTATAGCTTTCTCTGGTTGAATGCGTATACCTAATTACGGATTTAGAAGCCATCCTCTCCGCCTTCATAGCCAAATTTTAGGCTTGATCCTTGGACCAAATGAGTATCAAAATCAACTTATCTTTAATGGATTGATTCAACCCACTTATGTATTTAATCGCAGTTTGTTCCTCCTCTTCCCTCAATATATAATGGGCTTGAAATATTAAAAATTCACTCATATATTCGGCCACGGTTATCTTACTTTGAACACAAATATGATATTGCGGGAATAAAATTTATTCAATATTCAGGGGTAAAAATACCATTAATCATTCTTTTCATTCTTGTCCAAGTATCCCAATGGTCATTTTTGGTTGTCTTCTACAATTGTCGTGTTCATGTTGTTTACTCCTTTGTAGGCATATAGACTTATGGTCCAATAATCCACATATAAAGCACTTAGGACCTGAAGGTTTAGCATAAGGACTAGAACTCGCCAGTTGACTATCCGTTAGCCTTTCTACTCAACTCCCACTAGACTTGGAACTTGAAGTCGTAGTAGTGGTAGTGTAGGAAGGGTGAGTTGGCTTTGATTGGTCCAACCCCCATGACTATTTAAAGTACTATAGCTTTCTCTGGTTGAACGCCTATACCTAACTACTGATTTAGAAGCCATCCTCTACGCCTTTATAGCCAAATTTTAGGCTTGATCCTTGGCCTAAAAGGGTATCAAACTCAACTTATCTTGAATGGATTAATTCAACCCACTTATGTATTTAACCGTAGTTTGTTCCTCCGCTTCCCTCAATATATAATGGGCTTGTAATCTTAGTAATTCGCCCGTATATTCGGCCACGGTTATCTTACTTTGAACACAATTATGATATTGTTGGAATAAAATTTGTTCAATGTCCAGGGGTAAAAACCTACCTTTAATCATTCTTATCCATGTATCCATGGGTCATTTTTGGTTATCTTCTACGATTGTCTTGTTCACGTTATCACCAAGCTCCAACCCCCTCCACGCAATTTATAAGCCACAATCTTAACTTGCTCTTCCTAGGGAACATCCATGATGTCAAAGAACTTGTCGACATCGTAGAACCAATCTAACACCGCCTCAATACCAAGATTTCCAATAAAATTGGGAATCTTGATTTTGACACGATATCCTTGTCGCTCACTATAACCATGTCGATTTTCATTCCTCCTCGTAATAACCCTAGAACTATGATTTCCTACTCTTGGACCTCCAACAAAAACCCCATAGTCTCCATCTCCTTCCTCATTTGAAGACCCAAAATCATCTTGCCTCTAAACTTGTTTAAGAGATTGGTTACACTCATGATTATAAAGAAAAATCCCTCATTGTTAGGACGAAATCTATGATTACCATGATTATTACCCTCACGATTTGAATGATTACCAACATATATGATCGCAGATCGTAATTCGTTGATAGCAGTATACATACTTGCGAATTTGAATGCAAGATCAGTGAACGTACGATCCATGTATTCGGTTGACCGTGCCCTGCTAGTAGTATGAGTTTTTGGAATCTCTGCATCATTCGTTATCATGATATGAACAGGCTCTGGTGCCAACTTACGTAGAATGAAAGCATGAGAAAAAAAAACTCTAACAATAGTTAACCAAATCACAAAGGATTTAAAGACTAAAAGTCAAAGATATATTAGATAATTGAATACCTAAACAATGAACCCCAACCCTATATTTACAGGGAAGTAAATCTTGGGGAAAAATAACTCAAAAAAAGCGAAAACCGACTCAAACTATAAAAGGTATTATCAGTTATCGATGCCTCTACAACGTAGGGAGAAGTTTCCCTCTACGGCGTAACGACTAAGACACGTGAATAAATACTTACCCGAGAGCTCTACGGCGTAGCGAGTCAAATGTGTTTACGCCGTAGAGAAACTAAGACAAAAAAGAAAGAAAAGACGTAGCTTCTACGTCGTAAGTAGGAAAGTTCCTTTACGCCGTAAGGAATGATGGGCTGCGTTTCTTGATTCGAGTCCTCTTGCCATGCTCCAAGCGCTCCATGTATTACTCATCTAACTCCTCGGTCTTGTTTTCTTCACTTCCTAATAAATTTATACATTAATTCAGTATCATATAGCACTTTTTTCCGTTATCATTCTTGCATCTAGCTTTGTTTGATTATACTATGATTCGGCTTATTTCTATGTTTCTGATTCAGCATTTGGTTTTTTCTTGTTCCGTATCTCGTTCAGCATCAGTTTTGTTCATTCAAGTTCTACAATGTTTTATTTGTTTTGGTTTGCATCGACTTTGGTCCGTCTGTTTGAAACCAGACTAACTTCGCACTATTTTAGTTTGACAGTCTGGATTCCATAAAAAAATGAGATTGCATTTCGTAGCTAGTTTGCACTACGTGACAATTGCTTTGTACTAGTTTATTTTATATTTTGTTTGTCAAACTCTCAATATGCAACTTTAGTTATGAATCAACTACTACACAGTACAATTATTAGTTTCTCTTTGGGTTTCTGCATAAGTAACATTTGCATATTGTACACCTCATTATGAAAGTCGATTCAAGTGGGTTCTATCGTAAAGGAAAACATTTTAATTTTCATGGAAAACCATAGACATGTAAATGGTACAATATAGACATGGAAAACCATAGACAAGTAATGAAGATGAACAATATGGGGCCTCAATTAATCAAAAATTATATAACCCATTATTTTTTCTTGTAAAGAAAATGAATGAGATTAATGGATTACTTTGATTAAGACTAATAGCGTCTGTTGAGCTGATTTGTTATTAAGCTTGTACAATACATATTGGTGTCTAAAATTACAAACAATTAAAATTTCACCCAAATACTCAATCAATCACCTATTGAAGTAGGCACATAATATGTCCATAGTCTACCTACAACTTATTAGGAATAATGAAAATAAGCTAGAAATCCACTTTGTAATCCATTCGAATGAATAATAATAGATGAGCTTGAAGAAGGGAAACCTCCTCCATTCCTACATATATTTGTAGTAGTATTAATCGACAAACTGAAGATGGAGGCCAATCAATTATATATTCCACATTTCGTACATACATTTGCAATTTTGGATATATCAGTGGAGCCATGTGTGCTCTGTATGCATATATTGAGATTTCTCCCTAGCATGTAAACTACTCCTATGGAACTGAAATAGTACTATAGTTAGCAACTTAAGTTTTTAGTTAGAAACTTGGAACATCTATGATATATGAAGATGCTTAATGTGTGGGCTTACATTATCTAGTTTGTTGTATATTAAGGCTATATAACGTGCATGTAGTATATGATAAGAATTCTACTTAAAGAGAGGCAATACCTGCTACCTTTATATATCTAAGTTGGTCAAGAACGTGGAAAGTTACATACTCCGTAATCGATATCTGAAATATGTCCAACCATGCTGCTTGACTGCGGGACTCTTGTAGTAAGTTCCTTGCAGATCACATCGCTTCAGTTGAAATTTCCATACATCTTAACCCCCCATGAGGTAAATCAGATTACTTGAAAATGAATATAACACCTCAGTAAATATATAGATTATGGAAAAAACTAGAATAACTTCTAACAACTTTTCTATGATTCAGTTGCTGAATTTTGTCAACTAGCAATGCAAGGACTTCCATGTGCAACTAAATTCAATATATACTTTTCAGTAATTCTTAAGAAATACAGCTTCACTCGACATTAAGTTTTAAAATATATAGAATGTTGGTAGGTTATTCGTCCCAAAGCAGGGTGAAGATAATCAATTCAGCAGAAATGTGCAACTCTTCAGCAGAAACAAACAAACTGTTAGTAGTAACAGATACCACTAGGTGGTTACCGGATATCACTTGGAATCGTGTGATCACTTTCCAAAGTAAACTATTCGACCCTAATGCCTGGGTATCACGAATATCTACTTGGGATAAGACCAAATGCAGTTAGAGAATTAGGCACAATTCTTTAACCCTTGCGCTTATAAATGTTTAGTGTTTTCTGTGTGTTTTTCATGCATGTTCAAATCTCCTATTTATAGGAGGTTACTCTTGACTGTTCCAATGGAATTATGAGTATTAATCGGCCCATTAATAGCCTCATAATTATCCCATTATAGCCGTTAGTGGTTACATGACCAATTAAACGTGGTCATAATGATGCAGTTGTAACTGTCATTTATCAGTACTTATATCAGTACTTTCATAGTGCTTTCAGTGGTTACACTGCTTCCCGATTAACGCCACGCTTCATGTAAACACAACTTCAGTGAGATACCACTTTAGTGGAAACACCACTTCAGTGGAAACACTGATTCTGCTGAAGTACTGCTTCAGTGGAAACACTGATAATCAGTGTTAACCACAACAGTACATTCACCAAGCACTACCAATACATACCACTATTAGAGTCAGGGTGTTCATGGCCCTTATGGGTGTACACTCCGTACCTCCTAACCCATTACAAGGTGTGAACTGATTGATCTTTGAACCGTCAAGTCTAATTACACAAACTGGTCACTTGTGAATGACCAGCCGTAACAGACTTAAAACAATTCAGACACAAATGCAATGAAGATCTGAGAGTATAGGGTCTCCCGGTCGTTATGTCCCAACGAGCTATGCAATGGATTATCGAACGAATAGTGATCGCGAGATTTGAACGGAAAAGGAGATTTGGAATTATTATAACTACGGAAAAGGACATAAACTACAAGGGCTAAAATGAAATTTAAAGGAGATTAAAAAGATTAAAAATATTAAATAAACGCTATCACTATTTTTAAAATTGATGAGCGTTTAAAACTTAAAACTTACGTTTAAACTAAAAATACGTAAGCATACAAAATAAAAAGTGAAACTTATACAATATAAATCCTAAAAATATGAAAAATAAATTTTTATAATCCTAATGATAAAAGAAAGTTTATAGAAAAAGAAAATTATTTTTAAAACTAATTATCTAATTATTATTAATTAAAAACTATTTTTACTTATTTAATAATAACCTACAATACAAGAAATTAGGAGATAAAGCTAGAAAAATAAAATTATGAAATGGAAAAGTCTAAAATATCAAAATAGAATTTTCAAAACTATTTTTGTATTTTTATGATTATTTTTCTATTTTCTAGGAATTAAATACTATTAAAAACTAATTAAATTATTTAAAAATACAAATTTAACTAAGAAAAATCTAGAAAAATATTTTTTCTCTTTTTATATTTATCTAAACTTAAGAAAATTGAAAAATTATTTTTTGAACCTTTTCTTAATTATTTGTATTAAATGCTATTTAAAAGTGCTTAAAAACTAATTTAAAATAAGAAAAATAGCAAAACAGCTTATAAAAATCTGAAAATTTCAGGAAAAGTCTAAATTAATATTGAGAAGCTAGGAAAAATGGAAAATCAGTAGGTTATATGGAAGAAAATGAAACTGATGCACAAGTGCTTATTGAAATAAGCACTAAATAAGCCAAATGATCAAGCTAGGCTACCAATGCTGTTAACATTGAAGTTATGAAATACTCAAAAGAACCAAAATGCACTTAAATCAACAAGCTAAAGCCTCTGAATAGCAAGATACCACAGATTTGATGATTATGAGTTTTAAGCTAAAACAGTTTCTATGTGTCTACTTTAAACACAAGCACAAGTCACAAATCAAGCTAAAACTAAAAACTTCAAATTGGAACTTATTCTAGACCTGGGTGAGTGATTGTAAACCAAAATTCAAGCTTGGACAAGCTCTTATAAGCTTGGCGCTAAGTCTGCAAATCTTACTTAGAACCTGTGCAGCTATAAGCTCTGCACAGGGCACTTATTCAGTCCAACTTCAGGCTTAACATTAAGCTACTAAATAAGCCAGGTACCTAAAACCAAATGTTGCAGTCTCAAAATCACCTAGCAAGCTACAACCAAACCAATTTTTAGACTTCAATTCACTCAGATGAATCCAATGCAAGGTCTACAAGTTCGAGAAAAACGCTTAACATTGTTTTTGACTTTTGAGACAGAACTGAAAGTGTGACTTTATTGAGTTTAGATCTCAAATGCTTGGCTGAATTTGATGTGTAATGATAAAATAACACTAGTTCAAGCTAGCTTATCTACTTCTAAAACAAATGGCAGTCTATCAGCTATCAATTCCAACAGGACTGAGCACAAGAAAAGATTATAAGCAACATTGACTTTAACTGTTTTATAAGGCAAAAGAGTGACTGAAATTACCCATTCTAACCTATTCAATACTATTTCATCAAGACTTAATTAATATCTCACCCTTGAGCTTGATAAAACTCCCTGTACCAAACACCCTTATAATCACTGATAAACAAACTACACTTGACCAAGCTGCTAACTGACATGTACCAATGATCAAACTAGACTTACATGACCTAAGTATAACTAAATTAACATGTTAGAACTAGAGATGACCACAGAAACAGATACAAGCTAAAACTGCAATATGACTAGAAATATGAAAATGAGAAAATTACTAACCACTATCCAGATGATGTAGCAGGCTAAAATCAAAACCCAATACTAAACTAATCTAACCTATTTCACCCATATCAACCTCTGCATCATCAAGTTCATCACCATTCCATTCTTGGCCAAGTTTTTGACTTTTATTGACCATAAGACAAAACTGCTTAAAATTGTAATATGAGCTTGTGGGAAGCTTTAATAAGCTATCATAAGCTTGTTTAAGCTTATACATAAGCTTCTAACATCTTTGACACAGGGATTTGAGAATTGAAATTTCAACAGTGAGCTTAAAAGATGCAAATGAACATTAACTTTAATTAAAACTTAAACAGAGTTGCAAATCACTTGAATGCCTTTTGTTTGATACAAACAAACTGAGAAATACAAATGAGAACTAGTTAATACATGTTAAGCTTAAAACCGACATTAAGAAAATTTTATATATCTCACTACTGCCCATCTTGCTTCTTTCTTCTCTCTTTTATACTCCCAGTGCTTCTCTCTCTCATCTCTGATAAATCCCACCATCTTTTTTGTCCATTGGATGAGCAGAACCATTCTTGGCCTTTGGATTGGTTTTGGCGGGAAAACTTGGTACTTGATATCTTGGACAGGGAAGAGATTGCATTTAATGCAATTTAGTTGTTAGGTGAGGTGGGGGAGACAAATGGTGGAGTAGAGTGGGTTGTAGGTGGCTGGAGGAGGGAGGGGTAGCAGACACTGTGGTCGGGGAATGGCAGGGAAAGGGGGCGGGTATGTTTTGTTTAAACATTGGGTTTGGGGCTTGGTCGGGTCGTGGATTTGGACCGGGTAAGTGTTTTGGGCCAAGGGTTTTAGATTGGGCTTGGGTAATTAATTAGGGTCCGGTTGGTTTGTAGAAATAATAACATAGGGACCAAAATTGAAACTTCTGAATTTCCAGGGACCAAACATGTAAATTATGAAGATGTAGTCCAAGGACTAATGTTGCCAACCTTTAATAGACCAAGGTCTAGTTTTGACATTTTTGAAAATTTCCAAGGACTAAATTTGACCATTTTTGGATTTTCAGGGACTAAACTGTAATTTCTCAAATATTTTTGGATTTTCCACCAAAGGACTAAATATGACAATTTATGATTTTAAAAAGACCTTTGGTGATTTTTCTTTTGAAATTTTGACTCAGGGACTATTTTTGACAACTTTTGAAACTTGGGGGGCTAAAACTGCAATTTTTGCAAATTTGATACGTTTTTCATCTGATTTTGATATTTTTGCATTTAAAACACATAAAACACTGATTTGTGGTATTTTGATCATTTTAATGTGTTTCTGAGTGTTTTCAGATGATTTTGCAGTTTATATTATACAAAAATGATGAGTATTTACACACTCATCAATCCCCCACACTGAGATATTGCTAGTCCCTAGCAATGATTTGAGAAAAAATTAATGGATTTGAAACTCTTTACCAAAAGCCATTACTTCTGGAGTAGCCAAATGTTTCAGTTCAAGTAAGAACCATGGTACACCGATAACCATGTGATTTTGAGCAAACCACCAGCTTTCAACGGATTTGATTTTGTCTTTACCGAAGCGTACCCTTCGGACTAGCCAACTCTTTAGATAAATTATCAATATTATCTTTGGTGAGCTGATTACCAATTATGGTTTTTCCGCTGCCTTTACCACAAGCCATAATCTTGCGGGCTAGCCAACTCTTCACTTTTAGGATATGGTGAGTTGAATACCATACAATTTTGGGCAAATTGCAAGCCGTCAACGGATTTGAGGTATCTTTACCAAGAGCCGTTTGCTCCTGGATTAGCCAATCCTTTTGTTTATTAGACATGGCGGACTGATAACCAAATGAGTAAGTGCAGAACACTTACTCCAAAAAAAAATTTTTGGCCAAAAACGGGGGAATTGGTATAATTATATGATAAAATTCGTGAGAATTCCCCCCACACTTAGAAATGAATATTGCCCTCAATATTCAAAGTACCGGCGGTTATGCCGAAATAAAGAACGTAAAAGGGAAATACTACGGCCATTATTTAGAAAGATGATTTTTTTTTTTTTTTTTTTTTTTAAAGAAACTTATATATATAACATGTGGGGCATCACCCCCACACTTAGGTGGTAGAAAGGGGTAAGAAGTCAGAAATATGGGTGAAAACCCATATGGTGTGTGCTACTGTTTTTGATTACCGAGTCGCTAGCTTGACTCGACCCCGAATTCATTGGTTCATGGGGAAGCAAAGTGGAAGAAACAATCTCCATCGGACTTTCATTCAGGATGTTTAGACAACATTTGAAGCATGTGAAAGTTCCACACCGATGAGATATACATAGAACCGGCTCAAAAGTGATATATGGAAATGCCGGGATCAAAGATAATGTCTTCATTCCCGAAGGAGTGAAGAACAGGAGAAGTCACGGGATAGGTGAAGAAGAGATAGAAAATCATGATAAACATCATGACTAACTCATCTTCATCTATAGGAGGATCCATAATTTCAGGATTATGAATCTCATCATTTAAGCTTATTTGATCAAGACAATTCTCGGGAGTGTCTAGATCAAAGTAGAATTTATCATACTCCCGCGGAGATATGATATGAGTGAGCTCATCTGAGAACTCCATGAAGGTGAATGAATCATATTCAGAATTGATATGAGTGGGTTCACTGGCGAACTCCTCAAAAGCAAATGATTCATGATCGAGGAGAGAATTATGAGAATGAAAAGTGGTACTGCCACTAATCTTCTCTCCCATATTATCAACACAGAAGGCTTTCATTTCCGGAATAGAATCATCGGAAAGAATGTCACTACCCTTAATGGGGGTAGGGGATGAAATAGGTTTCTCTTTGAAAGCCTCGATTTTAGAAATGAGAAGACTGACATTCAATAATGTTGCACGAAGTGCTTCATCTTTGATTTCAGTGTCAGTAACTTCATCATTCTCTTCTTCTAAGCTAACAAGCTCAGAAGGTAAATCTTCCACATAAGCGATGTCTCCACAAGATAACGAATCATCATCATCAGAATCGGAGAACATCTCAACATGATCTGTTTGGAAGACAAGAGGAGGAGGGATATCACACACATGATCAAGAATTCCCTGTGACTCTCCTGGGATTGGGACAAGGTCCTCAACACTAGACTTTATTAATTCGTCCGATTCCTTTTCAGGAATAGTGTCAAGATGCTCGTCCCCCATAATAAGAGAGTGAGTGTGAATCTCGGGTGTGATAGCAGTTGTTTGAGATGGAATCTCAACTGCAGGGATATCAACTGACTGAGGGAGTTGAGAAGTATTATCTATAAAAGGATAAAAACTCTCCTCGTCATCGTCATAAAGTGCTGCCTTGAGAAATTGGGAACGTCTTAGAGCTGCTTGCTCTAGGATTAATGATTCTTCCCTATATTTGCGAGCTTCTCGTTCTTCTCGCTCTTCGGCCAGCAATTCTCCTATGGTCTTTTCACCACTCACTTGATTCTTAAAGTTTTGAATCATATCATCAAGTGTTTTCATTGCGGTTTCAAGATCCTGGGAGATTTCATGAGACAACGGCTCAGGTGGAGTTTGAGCCGTATCGTGCTGTGGAGGTTGGAAATTATCAAACATGTGAGAGTTATGATTGTTACAAGGAAATGGGTTCCCTATTTGACAATCAGAGCTGAAGTGGGGACCTCCACAGTACTCAACAGTAAACTGTTGAGTCCGACAGGTGAATCATATGGATTTTGGTTATAACCAAAGTTCTGAGCATCATTGGAAAACTGTTCATAGACAAACGTGTTTCCGGATTGACACTCAAATCCTTGGTGAGGACCTCCACAAAATTCACAACAGAAGTGTTGATCATATGAAGATAAGTCGGGTTGTGGTGGGTAATTGGAAAAGTTTGAGGAGTCGTTAAATGAGTTCTGATTAGGATCATAATCAAATGAATTCCTGATATGTGTCTAAATACACATATATTTGTATTGAATAAACCCACAAAAACAACCAAAAACACACAAATAACTCACAAAATGTTATAAATTCATCAAAATGTGTTTTTATGTGATTCAGGTACAAAAGATTGAAAAACAAGTGAAACATGATCAATTTCACAACAATTGTCGTTTTCAGTCCCTGGAATTACACAAATTGGCAAAACTAGTCCCTAAATGTTTTAAATGAATGAAAAGTCAACTTAAGTCCTTGGGAAACCAAAAATGTTCACAAAACATCCCTGGATAAAAGTTTACACATATTGGCAATTTTTACCCCTCAAGTATCAAAATTGGCAAAGATGGTCCCTGGGTATTCAAAAATGGAAATTTTACAAAATATACCCTTGTACTATTCATGAATTTACAAAATGGAACAATTTGATAACTTTTGGGAATTTACACTTTTAAACCCTTAAAATCCAAAAAAAATTACATATTAGGTCCTTTAAGTTTTTAAATATAAATAAATACTACTTTTGGTCCTTGTGTTATGTTACTTGGCAGGTTTGGTCCTTGAAGAATGTTTGGAAAATGGCAAAGTCAGCCCTTAACTTTGGCAGAATTACAAAATTGGTCCTTGTGATTATTAAGCTTAACCAAACGGATCCAATATATTATCAAAGCCCAATCCAACCCAAACATGACCGGCCCCAAATTTTAAATCAAATAAAACGCGTGTATCTGTAGCAGCTTCTCTCCCACACTGGTTTAGCCAAAACCAGTGGTGGTTTCACCTCACCACCACTTTCCACCTCACCTATCTTATCCCCCCAGCTGTTTTACATTCCCCCTCCACCTCCATATCAATCCAACTCCAATTAATGCAGAAAACCAACTCATTGAAAATTGGCGCAAAAAATCACCACTTGGCAATTCCAATGATCGGATGATTTCAATTTGGATTGAAGTGGGATTTGATCAGATGTCGACAAGGAATTGATATGACTATAAAATGAGAAGAAGGAGCAGAGGATAACACACCTTGGCCTTAAGCCATTGTCACACTATGGAATAGCCATAGTCTTTACTGCTTAATTTACTTATCATGTCATTTACAAGTTTTAATAGTGTAATGAATCTCAAAGTAGTGTAATGGAACCTCTGTTTTCAGTTTAATGCAAATCTCTTTTATAATTCATGTTTTCATAATTTCTTTAATTTCTTGTAATTTACTTTTCTGTTGATCATAGTTGATTATATGGACTCAATTAAGCACACTTAGGCTCCTGACAAAGCCAAATGAGCTTTTAGATACATGTAAACAGCTTTGGTCTTTTAAATTAGAAAATACTAAAAAATGAGAAAATGGAAAAATAATCAAAAATCAGATTTATGAAGAAGGTGATGAAGCTGGGTTGGATTTGGAATGCTATGGGGTATTAGGAGCTTATTGGGAAGCTAATAGGTGTAACCTTGTCCTTGGTTTCTATATCTCAGTCCACTTTCTCATTTGTAAGCATTTTTCCAATTTTTGCATATTACTGTTTTAATTATTTTTATGCTTTGATCTTATGTTTTCATGTACCTTAGTTGTTATTAAGTGTTATCATAACTTAATATAAGCAGTTTGTTTATTTAAATTCAGTTGTGCATAAAATTGAAGTTACTCAGTTGAAATTCAAATTTGACAAGTTTGTGTTTTTGGCCTGTGTTCTTGAAGTTTATTGCTCATATAGTCTTACTATGTTATAATATTATGTTTGGAATCTGTTTTAGACTCAAATTCAGTAAAACCTTTGATGTTCATGTGACAAGTGATAATCATAGGTTTGTTTGGTTTTGCTGATAAAAAAGACTTCCAGTGTTTATTTGTTGTTGTTTGTCATTGCTATATGTTACTTTAGTTCCTAGTAGCTAATTCAAGTCATAATATTAAGTCCTTATTAGTTTAAAAGTCAAATTTCCTTTTATATTGCTTTAACAGTTCACTGTCAAAATATTAGATTGTTAAATTCATAGAATTAGCTTAAATCTTGTAAAACAAACTTAATATCATCTTATTACAGTCTATTATATCATATTCAGTCTATAGATTACATCCTAAGTTCATTTTAGTCAAACCTTTATGTTCTTGCAAAAAGTCAATTTTTCAAATAGCTGTTTTTGAATTAAATGTATAATTTTCTATAGGTTTCAGTATTAAGTTTTAGCCTTAATCCTTTTGGGATAGTAATATATAGCTGCTTAAGTAAATTACAAAAATATTAGTTTACAATTACTCAGCTTTTAAATGGCTTGTTCATTAGCTTATTCTTAGTCTTTTTCTGTTATCATGCCCTGCACCACAGTTATGGTGTCAAGTTAATGAGCTTGCATAAGCTTCATTACTTGACCCTAGCTTGTGTACTTAGCTGTTTTGTGTAGCCCTTGTGGTCTTTTTATTATTTGTATGCTTGTTTTATATTTTCTTATTTGCATAGCTTAATTTGACCCCTTATGTTGTCCCATTTACTCCTTCCACTGAAGCAAACAGTGGAAGTGGAGTTGTGTTTCTATGCCTATGAAAAGTTCCCTACAGAGCTATAGCTTGTGATTTTTAGCTTCTTGTGAAGTTATTCAGTCATACTCTAAGTCTCAGTATTGGTTGAGCTCTCATGAGCTTATTTGATAAGTCTTGTGAGCTTGTGTTTGCCCATTCCTAACAGTTCAATCCATGAACTTGCACCATTTCCACAAGCTCACACCAAGCTCCTTAGTGATCACTAGTCTTTGTGGCTTGGCTTTTTAGGAAGCCAAGCTACCCAGCTTTATGATCATGTGCTTAAATCTCACATTGCAGCTTATTAATAAGGTCTGCAATAAGCTTGTACTTATCACCATTTCACTGAAAACACTTAAACTCAGTGAAATCTAGCCTACTTCATAAGCCAATAAAAAGCTACTCAGTGGGTCCCAACTTATGTGAATTAGCTTTTTGAGAAGCCAATCCACCCAAATCCAAGGCCCAGCTCTTTATTTTTATTATCAAGCTTATTTGATAAGCTTGATCATAGCTTTTAGCTTGTCCCATTTAACTGTGTATGCTAGTTCACTAGCATATTCAGCTTACTTGTGCCATTTTCATGAGCTCCTCAAAAGCTCAGCTGTGGACCCCACAGCTTGAGCTTGAGCTTTTTGGAAAGCCAACCAGCATGCCTTGCTACTCCAACTCTTTATATGGCTTATTCAGCTTATTTGATAAGCTGAATCTGTCCATCAAATAAGTTGCAGGGGTGTTTGGATTGAAGGTGTGCTGGAATTGCTTATTTGCTTTTGTGAGCTTATTGGCTTATTTCAGTGCACCAAGCTTGTATATTCTAGTCTATTATACTTGTACATATTTGCTTTTTGCTTTTGTTTCCTATGTATAGCTTATTTCAAGCTTATTTTAAGTTTGAGTTCCAACAGTCAAGCCAAAAGCTCAACTGTTGGACTCATAAGCTTATAATGTGCTTATTTTTCTAGTTCGTAAAGTTTTCTTTTCATTAAATATGTATATTATCTGTTTATATTCAGTTTTATAAAAAAAAAAAAAAACCAAAAGACCCTTTACCAATAAATGATAGCTTCTATTTAGAAGTTGAGCTTAATAAGCCAACTGTTGTGGAAATAAGCTCCCATAGAGCTTATTTCCTTGTTTTGAAAAAGTTATCTTTATTAAAGTTCCATATTTAAGCTTAATAAGTAGTTTTGTAAAAAGAAAATTTCAAAAATAAAATATTTTTGCAAAAAAAGGTGGAGGCAGGCTCGAACCTGAGACCTCCACCCCTTTAAGAGTGATAGCATGTACCTGTATAGCCAGTTGCCCTTGGGTCTTTGACTGGTTGAATCATGCACAATCTAATACTTGACCCTTGTTTCTCATATTAGCTTATACGTTCTATTTAGCTTATTACTAGCTTATTCAAACAAGATTTTTTAGCTTTTTCATTTTTCTTATCTTAGTATTAGTATAAAGTATTTTTTGTAAAAGTTTCGGATTTTTCTAAATATTTTTAGTATTTTTTATCATTTAATTAGTGTAAAAAGGTATTTAATTCATAATAAATAAAATAATAATCTAAAAAATATAATTCTTTTTTGTAAAATTTTCTTTTATCATATAGTACGTAAGAAAATTAGTTTTATACTCGTAGGCCTTTTATTTCATAAAATTTACGTTTTATCTTGCGCTCCAGCGTAATTTTTGTAAGTAACGCTCGTTTTCGTTTTAAACAACTTTTTTAGATAATTTGAGTTTACGTTTTAGTTAATATAGTTTATTTAAGTTATTTTGTTTTATAATCATAAACGTTCATCGATCTGTAAAAATAGTGATAGCGTTTATTTAATAGATTTTAACTTTTATTTTCTTTAATTTGCATTTAAGTCGCTAAGACATGCAAATCCCTACTATAGTTATAATCGATTTGTTTTTATACGTTTACGTTTTAGTTAAACGTACGTTTGTATATCTTTTATATTTCTAGGTTTCTGATTGTACGTTTTTATTAACGTAGCTGTGACAGAGCTATTTCTATTCACATTCAGTGTTAGTCAATCAGATTCCTGATCTTTCTATACTATATTATTTTCAACAAATCACAAGTCATTGTATTCAGAATATCACGCCTCACCAGGACATAAACGATCCAAGAATATTTTAAATCCTTGGTAAACTTGCATTCTCTCCCGGGCTGTCGCCCTTTTATCATCTGTTACGGTTGACCGTTCACAAGCGGTTGATGAGTGTGACGGAGAAATAAAAGAAGGTAGTTCGGGAGGAATCAAATTTTGGCGCCGCTGCCGGGGAGGCTAGCTGCATATTATGACTTGTATTTTGTATTTTGTTGAAATACCTATCCTTTTATGTAAATTACATATACTTCATTTCATATAAACAATATAAAATACAAAAAGATTTTATGGTTGAAATCTATCTGTGCTTTGATTTGCATTTGACTGTCAATTTTCCTAATCTTGATATTCCTAGGTCTAAATTTTGGCTAAACACCATGTTTACACTAAAAAAGGATTTACTGTGCTTAGTATAATTCCTGGAATGTGATAGATTAGGTTTAAATCAGTATCTTGTATTAAAAATCTCATTTAGGTTTCCTTTTTAGCCATTTCTTTGTATATATATATAAAAGTTATAAAATTACAAAAACATTTTTCGTTTCTGTTTATATTATATCAAAAACCAAAAAAAAAAAAAAAAAAAAACCAAAAAGATTCTCCCTACCTTTATCTTCATAATTCTGTGAGTGAACCCCACTCCAATTTCTCGTCAAATCATTTTCACTTTTTCTTACCCCCTTTCTACCACCTAAGTGTGGGGGTGTGCCCCACATTTTGTACATGGATTTATAAAACGTTGAGAAAATTGTATATATTAAATAATTGTTGTGTTACCTCACTTAGTTTTGAATATTGAGGACAATATTCATTTCTAAGTGTGGGGGGGAAATTCTGGCGAATTTGATCATAAAATGTACCCTTTTAGTCCCTTTTTCCCCCAAAATGGCCAAATTTAAAAATTTTTTTTTAGTGGAAGTACTATGTACTAAACACAACAAATGGTAATCAGTCCACCATGTCTAACCCACATAAGGATTGGCTAATCCATGAGCAAACGGCTCTTGGTAAAGATATTTCAAATCCGTTTATAGTTGACAACTTGCTAATAAGTTGTATGGTAATCAACTCACCATATCTTTAATTAGTGAAGAGTTGGCTAGCCCGCAAGGTTATGGCTTGTGGTAAAGGTAGTGGAAAATCCATAATTGGTAATCAGCTCACCAAAGATAATATTGATAATTTATCTAAGAGTTGGCTAGTCCAGAAGGGTACGGCTTCGGTAAAGACTAATCAAATCCGTTTACAGCTTATGATTTGCTCAAAATCATTTGGTTATCGTGTACCAAGGTTCTTTCTTGAACTGAAACATTTGGCTACTCCAGAAGTGATGGCTTTTGGTAAAGAGTTTTTAAAATCCATTAAAGTTTTAAAAGATTGCTAGGGACTAGCAATAGTTCAGTGTGGGGGATTTGATATGTGTCTAAATACACATATATTTGTATTGAATAAACCCACAAAAACAACCAAAAACACACAAATAACTCACAAAATGTTATAAATTCATCAAAATGTGTTTTATGTGATTCAGGTACAAAAGATTGAAAAACAAGTGAAAAATGATCAATTTCACAACAATTGTCGTTTTCAGTCCCTGGAATTACACAAATTGGCAAAACTAGTCCCTAAATGTTTTAAATGAATGAAAAGTCAACTTAAGTCCTTGGGAAACCAAAAATGTTCACAAAACATCCCTGGATAAAAGTTTACACATATTGGCAATTTTTACCCCTCAAGTATCAAAATTGGCAAAGATGGTCCCTGGTATTCAAAATGGAAATTTTACAAAATATACCCTTGTACTATTCATGAATTTACAAAATGGAACAATTTGATAACTTTTGGGAATTTACACTTTTAAACCCTTAAAATCCAAAAAAATTACATATTAGGTCCTTTAAGTTTTTAAATATAAATAAATACTACTTTTGGTCCTTGTGTTATGTTTCTTGGCAGGTTTGGTCCTTGAAGAATGTTTGGAAAATGGCAAAGTCAGCCCTTAACTTTGGCAGAATTACAAAATTGGTCCTTGTGATGTTAAGCTTAAACCAAACGGATCCAATATATATTCAAAGCCCAATCCAACCCAAACATGACCCGGCCCAAATTTTAAATCAAATAAAACCGCGTGTACTGTAGCAGCTTCTCTCCCACACTGGTTTAGCCAAAACCAGTGGTGGTTTCACCTCACCACCACTTTCCACCTCACCTATCTTATCCCCCCAGCTGTTTTACATTCCCCCTCCACCTCCATATCAATCCAACTCCAATTAATGCAGAAAACCAACTCATTGAAAATTGGCGCCAAAAATCACCACTTGGCAATTCCAATGATCTGGATGATTTCAACGGCTGGATTGAAGTGGGATTTGATCAGATGTCGACAAGGAATTGATATGACTATAAAATGAGAAGAAGGAGCAGAGGATAACACACCTTGGCCTTAAGCCATTGTCACACTATGGAATAGCCATAGTCTTTACTGCTTAATTTACTTATCATGTCATTTACAAGTTTTAATAGTGTAATGAATCTCAAAGTAGTGTAATGGAACCTCTGTTTTCAGTTTAATGCAAATCTCTTTTATAATTCATGTTTTCATAATTTCTTTAATTTCTTGTAATTTACTTTTCTGTTGATCATAGTTGATTATATGGACTCAGTTAAGCACACTTAGGCTCCTGACAAAGCCAAATGAGCTTTTAGATACATGTAAACAGCTTTGGTCTTTTAAATTAGAAAATACTAAAAAAATGAGAAAATGGAAAAATAATCAAAAATCAGATTTATGAAGAAGGTGATGAAGCTGGGTTGGATTTGGAATGCTATGGGGTATTAGGAGCTTATTGGGAAGCTAATAGGTGTAACCTTGTCCTTGGTTTCTATGTCTCAGTCCACTTTCTCATTTGTAAGCATTTTTCCAATTTTTGCATATTACTGTTTTAATTATTTTTATGCTTTGATCTTATGTTTTCATGTACCTTAGTTGTTATTAAGTGTTATCATAACTTAATATAAGCAGTTTGTTTATTTAAATTCAGTTGTGCATAAAATTGAAGTTACTCAGTTGAAATTCAAATTTGACAAGTTTGTGTTTTTGGCCTGTGTTCTTGAAGTTTATTGCTCATATAGTCTTACTATGTTATAATATTATGTTTGGAATCTGTTTTAGACTCAAATTCAGTAAAACCTTTGATGTTCATGTGACAAGTGATAATCATAGGTTTGTTTGGTTTTGCTGATAAAAAAGACTTCCAGTGTTTATTTGTTGTTGTTTGTCATTGCTATATGTTACTTTAGTTCCTAGTAGCTAATTCAAGTCATAATATTAAGTCCTTATTAGTTTAAAAGTCAAATTTCCTTTTATATTGCTTTAACAGTTCACTGTCAAAATATTAGATTGTTAAATTCATAGAATTAGCTTAAATCTTGTAAAAACAGCTTAATATCATCTTATTACAGTCTATTATATCATATTCAGTCTATAGATTACATCCTAAGTTCATTTTAGTCAAACCTTTATGTTCTTGCAAAAAGTCAATTTTTCAAATAGCTGTTTTTGAATTAAATGTATAATTTTCTATAGGTTTCAGTATTAAGTTTTAGCCTTAATCCTTTTGGGATAGTAATATATAGCTGCTTAAGTAAATTACAAAAATATTAGTTTACAATTACTCAGCTTTTAAATGGCTTGTTCATTAGCTTATTCTTAGTCTTTTTCTGTTATCATGCCCTGCACCACAGTTATGGTGTCAAGTTAATGAGCTTGCATAAGCTTCATTACTTGACCCTAGCTTGTGTACTTAGCTGTTTTGTGTAGCCCTTGTGGTCTTTTTATTATTTGTATGCTTGTTTTTATATTTTCAGCTTATTTGCATAGCTTAATTTGACCCCTTATGTTGTCCCATTCACTCCTTCCACTGAAGCAAACAGTGGAAGTGGAGTTGTGTTTCTATGCCTATGAAAAGTTCCCTACAGAGCTATAGCTTGTGATTTTTAGCTTCTTGTGAAGTTATTCAGTCATACTCTAAGTCTCAGTATTGGTTGAGCTCTCATGAGCTTATTTGATAAGTCTTGTGAGCTTGTGTTTGCCCATTCCTAACAGTTCAATCCATGAACTTGCACCATTTCCACAAGCTCACACCAAGCTCCTTAGTGATCACTAGTCTTTGTGGCTTGGCTTTTTAGGAAGCCAAGCTACCCAGCTTTATGATCATGTGCTTAAATCTCACATTGCAGCTTATTAATAAGGTCTGCAATAAGCTTGTACTTATCACCATTTCACTGAAAACACTTAAACTCAGTGAAATCTAGCCTACTTCATAAGCCAATAAAAGCTACTCAGTGGGTCCCAACTTATGTGAATTAGCTTTTTGAGAAGCCAATCCACCCAAATCCAAGGCCCAGCTCTTTATTTTTATTATCAAGCTTATTTGATAAGCTTGATCATAGCTTTTAGCTTGTCCCATTTAATTGTGTATGCTAGTTCACTAGCATATTCAGTTACTTGGTGCCATTTTCATGAGCTCCTCAAAAGCTCAGCTGTGGACCCCACAGCTTGAGCTTGAGCTTTTTGGAAAGCCAACCAGCATGCCTTGCTACTCCAACTCTTTATATGGCTTATTCAGCTTATTTGATAAGCTGAATCTGTCCATCAAATAAGTTGCAGGGGTGTTTGGATTGAAGGTGTGCTGGAATTGCTTATTTGCTTTTGTGAGCTTATTGGCTTATTTCAGTGCACCAAGCTTGTATATTCTAGTCTATTATACTTGTACATATTTGCTTTTTGCTTTTGTTTCCTATGTATAGCTTATTTCAAGCTTATTTTAAGCTTGAGTTCCAACAGTCAAGCCAAAAGCTCAACTGTTGGACTCATAAGCTTATAATGTGCTTATTTTTCTAGTTTGTAAAGTTTTCTTTTCATTAAATATGTATATTATCTGTTTATATTCAGTTTTTTTTAAAAGAAAAAAAAACCAAAAGACCCTTTACCAATAAATGATAGCTTATATTTAGAAGTTGAGCTTAATAAGCCAACTGTTGTGGAAATAAGCTCCCACAGAGCTTATTTCCATGTTTTGAAAAAGTTATCTTTATTAAAGTTCCATATTTAAGCTTAATAAGTAGTTTTGTAAAAAGAAAATTTCAAAAATAAAATATTTTTGCAAAAAGGGTGGAGGCAGGCTCGAACCTGAGACCTCCACCCCTTTAAGAGTGATAGCATGTACCTGTATAGCCAGTTGCCCTTGGGTCTTTGACTGGTTGAATCATGCACAATCTAATACTTGACCCTTGTTTCTCATATTAGCTTATACGTTCTATTTAGCTTATTACTAGCTTATTCAAACAAGATTTTTTAGCTTTTTCATTTTTCTTATCTTAGTATTAGTATAAAGTATTTTTTGTAAAAGTTTCGGATTTTTCTAAATATTTTTAGTATTTTTTATCATTTAATTAGTGTAAAAAGGTATTTAATTCATAATAAATAAAATAATAATCTAAAAAATATAATTCTTTTTTGTAAAATTTTCTTTTATCATATAGTACGTAAGAAAATTAGTTTTATACTCGTAGGCCTTTTATTTCATAAAATTTACGTTTTATCTTGCGCTCCAGCGTAATTTTTGTAAGTAACGCTCGTTTTAGTTTTAAGCAACTTTTTTAGATAATTTGAGTTTACGTTTTAGTTAATATAGTTTATTTAAGTTATTTTGTTTTATAATCATAAACGTTCATCGATCTGTAAAAATAGTGATAGCGTTTATTTAATAGATTTTAACTTTTATTTTCTTTAATTTGCATTTAAGTCGCTAAGACATGCAAATCCCTACTATAGTTATAATCGATTTGTTTTTATACGTTTACGTTTTAGTTAAACGTACGTTTGTATATCTTTTATATTTCTAGGTTTCTGATTGTACGTTTTTATTAACGTAGCTGTGACAGAGCTATTTCTATTCACATTCAGTGTTAGTCAATCAGATTCCTGATCTTTCTATACTATATTATTTTCAACAAATCACAAGTCATTGTATTCAGAATATCACGCCTCACCAGGACATAAACGATCCAAGAATATTTTAAATCCTTGGTAAACTTGCATTCTCTCCCGGGCTGTCGCCCTTTTATCATCTGTTACGGTTGACCGTTCACAAGCGGTTGATGAGTGTGACGGAGAAATAAAAGAAGGTAGTTCGGGAGGAATCAATTCCTCGAACCACAAAACAAACAACTCCCGTTATGAATATCATTACCACATTGTACACACGTACACCAACGACAGGGTGAACCAAAGAGAGGCTCACCACAACCGACACAAGGAATAAACGATTGCATTTGAGAGTTATGAAGAGGAATCAGTTTATTCAAAGGATCAACAAAACCAACATGGTGATCCGAATGACTATCAAGTCTCGAAGAACATTCAGAAAAATCCGGAGGTGGGACAAGTGGTGTGCTCTGAGAGCTAGCAATTTCCACCACTTCCGTTATGGTCTCTGGTTCTGGTTCTTGAGAAACGTGAAGATTAAGCAAGTCATTCTTGCTATTCACCGGTCTGAATTCTGCATGTTTGCTCTTAACCGTAAATCGTGAAAGTTTAGAATCAATTCTAGACGGCTTAGGAGCAATTGAGGGATTAGAGTTTTGGATAACCGTAGGTTGGACGTTTTTAGCACTCCCATTATCAAAAGGAAGTACCTGGTCCTTTGTCACCCCGGTTTCTCGTTCCATATCCCTACGCAGAATGAATGGATCGTCACGAATAACACGAATTCTAGACATTTGAGATACAGTCTGAAGTTTTTCAACTTCGTCCCAGAATTCGTCCTCGAGAGATTCCATGAGAATAGAAGAAGTTAGAATCAAATGGATAGAGGGTAAAGAGATAAAGAATCAAAAAGGGTATGAGGGTAAAGAGGAATGTTTTTGGTATTTTTGAAAAACATTTTGTAAAAACAAAGAATGAAAATCTTTTTTTTTTTTTTGGTTTTTGAAAAAGAAAATATAAACACATACAGATGGTATAGACAAAGAGTGAATATCCAAATCACTAATCTACTAGACGTAAGACAATCAGCACGCACAGCTCCCCGGCAGCGGCGCCAAAAATTTGATTGATGCTGAACCGTCAAGTCTAATCACACAAACTGGTCACTTGTGAATGACCAGCCGTAACAGACTTAAAACAATTCAGACACAAATGCAATGAAGATCTGAGGAGTATAGGGTCTCCCCGGGTCGTTATGTCCCAGCGAGCTATGCAATGGATTATCAAACGAATAGTGATCGCGAGATTTGAACGGAAAAGGAGATTTGGAATTATTATAACTACGGAAAAAGGACATAAACTACAAGGGCTAAAATGAAAATTAAAGGAAATTAAAAAGATTAAAAATATTAAATAAACGCTATCACTATTTTAAAATTGATGAGCGTTTAAAACTTAAAACTTACGTTTAAACTAAAAATACGTAAACGTACAAAATAAAAAGTGAAACTTATACAATATAAATCCTAAAAATATGAAAAATACATTTTTATAATCCTAATGATAAAAGAAAGTTTATAGAAAAAGAAAATTATTTTTAAAACTAATTATCTAATTATTATTAATTAAAAACTATTTTTACTTATTTAATAATAACCTACAATACAAGAAATTAGGAGATAAAGCTAGAAAAATAAAATTATGAAATGGAAAAGTCTAAAATATCAAAATAGAATTTTCAAAACTATTTTTGTATTTTTATGATTATTTTTCTATTTTCTAGGAATTAAATACTATTAAAAACTAATTAAATTATTTAAAAATACAAATTTAACTAAGAAAAATCTAGAAAAATATTTTTTTCTCTTTTTATATTTATCTTAACTTAAGAAAATTGAAAAATTATTTTTTTGAAGCTTTTCTTAATTAATTGTATTAAATGCTATTTAAAAGTGCTTAAAAACTAATTTAAAATAAGAAAAATAGCAAAACAGCTTATAAAAATCTGAAAATTTCAGGAAAAGTCTAAATTAATATTGAGAAGCTAGGAAAAATGGAAAATCAGTAGGTTATATGGAAGAAAATGAAACTGATGCACAAGTGCTTATTGAAATAAGCACTAAATAAGCCAAATGATCAAGCTAGGCTACCAACTGTTAACAGAAGTTATGAAATACTCAAAAGAACCAAAATGCACTTAAATCAACAAGCTAAAGCCTCTGAATAGCAAGATACCACAGATTTGATGATTATGAGTTTTAAGCTAAAACAGTTTCTATGTGTCTACTTTAAACACAAGCACAAGTCACAAATCAAGCTAAAACTAAAAACTTCAAATTGGAACTTATTCTAGACCTGGGTGAGTGATTGTAAACCAAAATTCAAGCTTGGACAAGCTCTTATAAGCTTGGCGCTAAGTCTGCAAATCTTACTTAGAACCTGTGCAGCTATAAGCTCTGCACAGGGCACTTATTCAGTCCAACTTCAGGCTTAACATTAAGCTACTAAATAAGCCAGGTACCTAAAACCAAATGTTGCAGTCTCAAAATCACCTAGCAAGCTACAACCAAACCAATTTTTAGACTTCAATTCACTCAGATGAATCCAATGCAAGGTCTACAAGTTCTGAGAAAAAACTGCTTAACATTGTTTTTTGACTTTTTGAGACAGAACTGAAAGTGTGACTTTATTGAGTTTAGATCTCAAATGCTTGGCTGAATTTGATGTGTAATGATAAAATAACACTAGTTCAAGCTAGCTTATCTACTTCTAAAACAAATGGCGTCTATCGCCTATCAATTCCAACAGGACTGAGCACAAGAAAAGATTATAAGCAACGTTGACTTTAACTGTTTTATAAGGCAAAAGAGTGACTGAAATTACCCATTCTAACCTATTCAATACTATTTCATCAAGACTTAATTAATATCTCACCCTTGAGCTTGATAAAACTCCCTGTACCAAACACCCTTATAATCACTGATAAACAAACTACACTTGACCAAGCTGCTAACTGACATGTACCAATGATCAAACTAGACTTACATGACCTAAGTATAACTAAATTAACATGTTAGAACTAGAGATGACCACAGAAACAGATACAAGCTAAAACTGCAATATGACTAGAAATATGAAAATGAGAAAATTACTAACCACTATCCAGATGATGTAGCAGGCTAAAATCAAAACCCAATACTAACCTAATCTAACCTATTTCACCCATATCAACCTCTGCATCATCAAGTTCATCACCATTCCATTCTTGGCCAAGTTTTTGACTTTTATTGACCATAAGACAAAACTGCTTAAAATTGTAATATGAGCTTGTGGGAAGCTTTAATAAGCTATCATAAGCTTGTTTAAGCTTATACATAAGCTTCTAACATCTTTGACACAGGGATTTGAGAATTGAAATTTCAACAGTGAGCTTAAAAGATGCAAATGAACATTAACTTTAATTAAAACTTAAACAGAGTTGCAAATCACTTGAATGCCTTTTGTTTGATACAAACAAACTGAGAAATACAAATGAGAACTAGTTAATACATGTTAAGCTTAAAACCGACATTAAGAAAATTTTATATATCTCACTACACGCCCCATCTTGCTTCTTTTCTTTTCTCTTTTATACTCCCTGCTTCTCTCTCATCTCTGATAAATCCCACCATCTTTTTTGTTCATTGGATGAGCGTAACCATTCTTGGCCTTTGGATTGGTTTTGGCGGGAAAACTTGGTACTTGATATCTTGGACAGGGAAGAGATTGCATTTAATGCAATTTAGTTGTTAGGTGAGGTGGGGGAGACAAATGGTGGAGTAGAGTGGGTTGTAGGTGGCTGGAGGAGGGAGGGTGGGAGCAGTGGTCGGGGAATGGCAGGAAAGGGGCGGGTATGTTTTGTTTAAACATTGGGTTTGGGGCTTGGTCGGGTCGTGGATTTGGACCGGGTAAGTGTTTTGGGCCAAGGGTTTTAGATTGGGCTTGGGTAATTAATTAGGGTCCGATTGGTTTGTAGAAATAATAACATAGGGACCAAAATTGAAACTTCAATTTCAGTGGACCAAACATGTAAATTATGAAGATGTAGTCCAAGGACTAATGTTGCCAACCTTTAATAGACCAAGGTCTAGTTTTGACATTTTTGAAAATTTCCAAGGACTAAATTTGACCATTTTTGGATTTTCAGGGACTAAACTGTAATTTCTCAAATATTTTTTGATTTTCCACCAAAGGACTAAATATGATAATTTATGATTTTAAAAAGACCTTTGGTGATTTTTCTTTTGAAATTTTGACTCAGGGACTATTTTTGACAACTTTTGAAACTTGGGGGGCTAAAACTGCAATTTTTGCAAATTTGATACGTTTTTCATCTGATTTTGATATTTTTGCATTTAAAACACATAAAACACTGATTTGTGGTATTTTGATCATTTTAATGTGTTTCTGAGTGTTTTCAGATGATTTTGCAGTTTATATTATACAAAAATGATGAGTATTTACACACTCATCATGAACCATCCCACAAGTGCACTAAATTTTCCAACAATCCTCCCCAAATTTAGTTCACTCCCTTTGCATGTAAAATAAACATCAAGCAAAACATGTGCATAAACGAAAATGTCCTGAGGATTGAATTTCCATCTTAGTAATTACACGTTCAAATATTCGAGAATCAGGGTGTTCTAAGAATTGAACCCTTCAACCCATTTGAATACCTGAAGATAACTACACACAAGTTTTCAAACACTTCAAAGCTCCTGACACTATACAAGCCATGTGTCCATATCCAAATTCATAAATGTTGTAAAAGCTAAAAGTCCAAAAGCTCCCTGAAGCGGCAAAACTTCAACATTTACATAGGTGGTTCCTCTTTATTCATGCTCCTGCCAAGCACTTTTTCAAAAAAAATTAACCATTAAGAAGTAAAGACTTCACCCTCCTTTCAGCGGAGTTCTGAGCACAACCTTGTGATGTAAAATAAACATGTGCTCCAGTCCACTGAATGTTCAGCTTTCCACATTGAACTCAGCTCCTAAGTTTCCTCAGGAGGGAGTTGGGTGTCCTAGCATTCAGTGACTAAGTTGGACTTAAACCCATCCCTTTAGCGGACTTTATAACCAAGTCTCTAGCCAGACCCTTCGTCAAGTGATCAGCTAAGTTCCGTTGAGATCTCACAAACTCTATAGATACCACCCCATTCATGATAAGCTCACGAATCATGCTATGCCTGACACCTAAGTGTCTAGACTTACTATTGTACATCTGGCTATAAGCCCTAGCCAATGTAGCTGCACTATCACACCGGATAGAAATGGGTGCTATAGGTTTAGGCCACAATGGAATCTCAAGAAGCAAGTTTTTCAACCATTCAGCTTCTTTACCAGAAATGCTAAAGCCACAAATACATATTCCATTGTTGAACTGGTGATGCAAGTTTGCTTCTTGGATGCCCAAGAAATTGCACCTCTACCAAGTAGGAATACCCAGCCACCGGTAGACGAATTGTCTTCAGTGTTACTGATCCAACTTGCATCAGTGTAACCTTCCAACACCGATGGGTAACCAGATATGAGACTATAATCCATAGTTCTCTTCAAATACTTTGAACTGCTTGCCGCTGATGAGCACTAGGATTACTAGTAGACCTGCTCAATTTTCCCACTGCAAAACCAATATCAGGTCTTGTACAAGTCATGGCATACATCAGTACCAATTACCCTAGAATATTCAAGTTGAGATACAGCCTTGCCATGATTAGGCATTAGCTTCTCACAAGTATCCATAGGTGTACTCACTCGAGTACAATCAAAGTAATTGAATTTCCTCAGTACCTTCTCAATATAATGAGATTGAGAGATAGAAATTCTTTTACTTTCATGTTTAATCCTTATACCAAGGATAACATCGGCCTCCCCCATGTCCTTCATGGAGAACCTTGATGACAAAAATTCCTTTGTCAAATCAACCTGATTTTGGTCAGTGCCAAATATCAACATGTCATCAACATATAGACAAATGATGACTCCTTTACCAGATTCATCAAATTTGCTATATACACATTTGTCACTTGTTAAGAACATAACCATTAGAAAAAACCACTTCATCAAATTTTTGATGCCATTGCTTAGGTGCCTGCTTAAGTCCATAAAGAGACTTAATCGGTTTACACACCTTGTTTTCATTGCCAGGCAAGATGAAGCCCTGAGGTTGGTTCATATAGACCTCCTCCTCCAATTCACCATTCAAGAAAGCTGTCTTCACATCCATCTGATGAATAACCAGATTGTGAATAGATGCCATTGCAATCAACAGTCTTATGGTACGATACGAGCCAGGGGCATAAGTATCAAAATAGTCTATTCCCGACTTTTGTTTAAAGCCCTGAATGACTAGTCTAGCCTTGAACTTTTCAATAGTTCCATCTACCTTCATTTTTCTTTTGAAAATCCATTTGCAACCCAAAGGTTTGCAAAACCAGTGAGGTAGATCAACCAATACCCAAGTGTTGTTGCCCATGATGGAATCCATCTCATCATTGATTGCTTCTTTCCGAAAGCAATATCTCGGGACTTCATTGCTTCTTCAAATGTTTTGGGGTCATCCTTAACAATGAAGCAATAGGAGTATTGGTCTGAGACCTCATCACTAGTACCTTCAACTAAGTATAGTTGAAACTCAGGTCCAAATGACTTTGGAGTCCGGACCCTTTTGCTCTTCCTGAGCACAGGTTGATTCAAAGTTGAACCACAACCTTATCAGGGACCACTAATGGTTCATCATCGGGACCTCTGATACATCAGTATCATGAGTTCCATTAGGAATCCTCTGACTTGGTCTAGGGACTGATGAGAATCTATTCTCATCAAAGTCTGCATCCCTTGATTCAATTATTGAGTTAACTGAAACATGTTCATTAGGTTCAATAACATAGAACCTAAAAGCCTTGGAATGCTCGGCATATCCAACAAAGATGCAGTCAATGCCTCTTTCACCCAAAGTCTTTAGCTTTGGATCGGGAGTCTTACAAGTCCCTACACCCCAAGACCAGAGATAGTTCAGGTTGGGTTTCCTTTTAGTCTAGAGTTCATAAGGGGTAACTTTGTTCCTTTTGTTGGGAACCCTATTTAACAAATAGCAAGCTGTTAACATAGCTTCACCCCGAACCCTTGACTCATCTGAATAGGACAACATGGAATTAACCATCTCCTTCACACCTGTTTTTCCTTTCGAAATACCATTTTGCTGAGGAGTATAAGGGGCGATCGTTTCATGGATTATTCCAACAGACGAAAGTCTGTGTATCCATGTACTCACCTCCTATCGGTCCTTAATATTTTGATTAATGACCCAAGTTGTAATTCAACTTCAGATTTAAACACTTTGAATTTATCTAATGCTTCATCCTTGGTATGTAACAGATATACATAACAAAATCTAGAAGCATCATCAATAAATGTCACAAAGTACTTCTTATTTCCCAAAGAAGAAGTGGCATGCAAATCACACAGGTCACTGTGAATAAGCTCCAAGATCTTAGTCTCACGACTAACACCTTGAAAGGGTTTCTTGGTTATCTTGGTCAACATGCAAGTTTTACACTTTTCGGTGTCCATGTCAAAAGCAGGGATTAAACCATCCCTAGACATATCTTGCATCATTTTATAGTGAACATGACCAAGTCTAGCATGCCAAAGGTTAGAATTACTCTGATCAAATGTGGTCACAAAGTGAAATAACACTGTCAGTGGTAATATTAAGACTGAACATTTGATTACATAAATAACCAAAACCAATAAAAACACCACATTTAGAAAGAACAAATTTATCAGATTCAATAACTTGTTTATATCCATGATTATTCAAAACACTACTTGAAACCAAGTTTTCCTTATATCAGGAACATGAATAACATTAAACAAAGTTACAATCTTTCCGGAACTAAACCTAAGATCTACACAACCATGACCATGCACCAAGGCCGTTGACTCATTTCTCATGTGAAGAATAGAACCATCATTCAGTGACTCATAAGTCTTGAACCAGCTTCTATCTTTGCACACATGAATGTTGCACGAGTCAACCCACCACACAACATCATCATCCTGCACATAAAAAGATTCAGATACATATGTAACATAATAAATCTGAAAAGAATTATTAAACATATTCTGACCTTTCAATGAGTTGGCTGAACCACCACTCCCTGAACTTTTAGTGCCTGATCCATTGGCTTTACCACCAACATTAACACCCTTGCAGTCCCTTTTAATGTAACCAGTCTTGCCACATTTCCAACAAGTAGGTGTTGCCTTCTTGTTAGGATCCGCCCTTGTGTTATCATGATGTTTGCGCTTGCCTTTGTTGTCATTGTACCTGGTGGAGTTGTTATGCTCCACCATATTGACAACAGATGGTCCAAGAGTAGCAGCTACTCTTTGGCTTGTCATTATCTGCTGCACGAGAGAGTCCTCAATGCGCAGATGGATATTTAAACTCAACCAGAGTTAACTCCTCTTTCTTATGTTTCAAGATATGCTTGAAATCTTTCCAAGAAGGAGGAAGTTTGTCAATAACACAAGAGACTGAAATAGCCTCATCCATGTGCATATTGTGTTGTGTAAACCTTCCAAGTATTTCAAGAAGTTCATTGTATTGTTCCATAACTGGTCTTGAATCAGTCATTTTGTAATTTGTGAAATTACTAACAAGGAACTTCTTACTTGATGCATCCTCACCCATATATTTGGCATCCAAGGAATCCCATAGTTCTTTGGAAGATTCAGAGTTCTGATAAACATCAAACAGAGAATCGACATACCATTCAAAAAGACCTCTCGCATATGTAGTCATCATTCTCCCACTTGCTCCTCCTCCTGATCTTCTCCACAGTAGCATCATCCCCACCATCATCGGGAATGGAGTAGTCAGCACATAGACCACACTCATGCTTGACAGCAAAGTGCATCTTCTTCTCGCCACCTCCTAAAGTCCACCCCTTCAAACTTGTCCAAAGGCTTGAAAAGTTTGAAGCCATATGTTCATAGCAGCTTGCCATTGATTATCACTAAATAGTTTACTTTGATTGTTGGTGGTTATTCGTCCCAAGCGGGTGAAGATAATCAATTCACAAAATGTGCAACTCTTCGCAGAAACAAACAAATCATAGTAGTAATGATACCACTAGGTGGTTACCGGATATCACTTGGAATCGTGCGATCACTTTCCAAAGTAAACTATTCGACCCTAATGCCTCGGTATCACGAATATCTACTTGGGATAAGACCAAATGCAGTTAGAGAATTAGGCAAAATTCTTTAACCCTTGCGCTTATAAATGTTTAGTGTTTTCTGTGTGTTTTTCATGCATGTTCAGATCTCCTATTTATAGGAGGTTACTCTTGACTTGTTCAATGAAATTATTAGTATTAATCGGCCCATTAATAGCCTCATAATTATCCCCATTATAGCCGTTAGTGGTTACATGACCAATTAAACGTGGTCATAATGATCAGATTATAACTGTCATTTATCAAGACTTATATCGGTACTTTCATAGTGCTTTCGCTGGTTACACTAACGCTTGCGAAAGCGCCACTTTGCTTCGAGTGTAAACACAACTTCGAGATACCACTTTAGTGGAAACACCACCGGTGGAAACATCGATCCTGCTGAAATCTTCGCCAGTGGAAATGCGATAATCAGTGTTAGCAACCACAAGACATTCACCAAGCACTACCAATACATACCACTATTAGAGTCAGGGTGTTCATGGACCTTATGGGTGTACATTCCGTACCTCCTAACCCATTACAAGATGTGAACCATCCCACAAATGCACTAAATTTTCCAACATAGAAAAGGCTCAAAGAAGACAAAAAGAAAAAGAAATAATAGTAACATACTACTGTCGCGTTGTTGCACTAACACATCGCGATTAAGTATTGACAAAATAGGTAAACATTTAGTCAACTAAATGGGTGGGTTGGTCAAAACTGGTGATGTTAATGTGTGAGTTAGAATGTCCATAGCATGTTTGTCAAGCCTCAAATACTTTACTGGATGTTGTAGACAGCTAATGTGTTAGATGTGATTAAAAATGATACTAAAATAATAAAAATAAATTTGAATGTTTGACCCATTCCATCTTTAGCTGCATTTCATATTCAACCCATTTGACTAGTTATCAACTAAACACAGCATGAATCCACCCATTATCATATAAATGGGTCGGAACTGCTATGTGTAATGTGAAGAGTTCAGGGGACTTAATACACACCTTACTAATAAAAAAAATGATTGTTTAATTTTCCTGCGTCACAAAGGCTTATTTCAAGTTCTTTTCATGGAAAATATATACCACACAGCAAACAAAACATGATTTCATATTGTACAAACCGGTATCGTCTATAAGTCTCAATTTATCCGCAACAACTTATTTAAAGGGACTATTTAGGCCTAAGCTCAATTCCCTCCACAATAAGACCTCTTTTCCAGGTTCTATGCTCATGAAACTTCATCTCAACTTCACCTTCATCTCCATCATCGCGGTAGAATTTACCCAACTCGATCTCCATCCAACCGTCCTTTCTCGTAGTAGGAGCTGCATGTGTCGGTGGCTCATCATGTGCATATGCCCGTGGTTGTTTAAGATAAACATTAGAGGTCTCGTTTCTTATCCCACCAAAACTGACAGTTGTGTTTGCACGTACAGCAAGTCCCACTGAATCCCTAGTAATTCGAAACACAAGATATGCCACATAGGTACTCTTTGGTGACAGCATCACACTTGGTATTATGCCGCAGATGTCAAGCCACCATACCTCTCTAAGTATTGCCACCTCAGCAAACCTAAAGCAATGGCAAAATATATAAATAATCTTTGCTTAAGATCAATCTAGACAAAAAGCTAAGGGGCCGTTTAGTTGGTGAAAATTTTTCCTGTTTAATGGTTTTTCTTTTCTAGAGAAGAGTTGAGAAGTTTGAAAATCCGTTTAGTTGGAGTTATATTTTTCTTTTTTTTAAAACGGAGACGGTGGGCGGCGATGGAAGGTGAAGGCGATGGAAGGTGGACGGAAGTGGGCGTGATAAGAGTGGGGTGAGAGGAAATGGGGTTATTATTTTAGAAATGAAAAAAGTGAGAAGGGTGTAATGGTATTTTCATTTTTTCTATTAAGAATTGAAAAATGAGAAATTCATATTTTTGAAAAATTATTGAAAAAAAGTGCGACTAAACGGGTTTTCAGTTTTTCCCTTTTCATATGAAAAATTTTCTGAAAAAATGGAGTATTTCTCTCCGACCAGACGGCCCCTTAACATTCTAGAAAAGAAAAAAAGAGAGAAACCTTGATTCAAGCACGTGTCCCCTTTCCCAGTAACGAGCGTCATCATGCCAGGCGATTGATAGGTCCTTTGCCCCCAACATATAGCATTTTTTGCCACTATCCTTATCTAGCTTGAAGCACTATACATGATATAAATATAAGATCATATCATATATTAGCAGACTTAAATCTTAATATTACGTTCTTCAGGTCAATAAGGTGTTTGAAGCTAATGGTGCGTTTAGTTGGAAAAAAAATTTCCTTGTTTTCTATCTTTAGTTTTGTAAAAAAATTGATGGGAAATTTATCTTCACAAAACACTTGAAAATATAGAAAATGCGTTTAGTTGATATTTGTATTTTCTATTTTGAAAAAGAGGAGGGAGGGTTGGGGGTTACAAAGGAAAACAACTAAAATTTGTTTTCTAATTTTCCTTGTTAGATTAGGAATAAGGGATTTTGTGTTTTGCAAAACATTTTGTTGGAAAATGATAATTTGAACGCGATCTCTATTTTCCTCATTTTCCACAAAACATTTTGTGAAAAACAAGGGTGTTTTCCCCCAACTAAACGCACCCTAAGCATTTCAAATTGGGCAGCAAAATACAAAGGGGCTTTCTACCTACCGAATCATCAAAGAGTTATAAATATCATTCAACTGGGTGAACTGGTGTCATTGTGTTTAACCATATAATTATGTTCTGCCACATTCTTGAATTGATTAATTGTTTTTTAGTGGTTTGCTGATTTCCTGATCTCTAATTTTTAACATACTTAGCTAATTTCATTAACACCAAAACCATTTGACTCAGGTAAGAAAATTTCCACACATCATCATCCTTAACCTTCAAGAATCACAAAAGGTTTGTATCAAGAACAATATCACAAAACTCATTCAAGGGCACCGAAGTCTATGCTCGAGTGATTCCCTGCAAGGACACCACTTGCAAGTGGGCCCGGTGAGGTATCAATAATGATTCCCTTTAGCGGGAATCAATCAAAGAGGGGACTTGGGGAAGGCACTGTGTGGTACCACCACCACCACCCCCCGGCACCAACCTTCTCAAACCCGTTGCTCGATCGATCAACCAAACGAGTTACAAATATTAGATGACTATCATACATAAGTAGCTAGCTCTCAAATTGATTCTCCCAGTGTTCCTACCAAAAACTTCTTTACATTTCTATAGTTGATTTTTCAGAAAACCTCTATACTTCACTTCATACAGTCAATCAACACATAAAGATGTAGCAACATCAAAACAAAACATAATCAACGTATCATAACAAAGAATCATGAATAAAATAACTAACCAAAGTGCCACGATCAACAAGCACATGCGAGTCAGATAAGTACATATACAATTCCTTTTTAGTTTCGAAGACAACGGGAGAAACCGCCCTGGCAATGAGTTGGCGATAATCTGGTGGGAGAAACTGCTCCCAAACAACGTCAGAATCTGCTGCTGTGTTAAAAGTTTTAGAAATGGCAGCAGCTCGAGAGGCGTCGCGAGGTGAAGTAAGTGATAGTATGTCTGATATGCAGCCCTCCGGCAGGACAGAAATGCTGGCTGCTGTATCGTGGAATTCTTCCATTTGTGGACGATGGGAAATGTCGGATGATTTGTTACTCATTCTTTTTGTTCTATGTAGGTTGGCTTTTAAGAATATATAAAGAAGATATTTGTAACTTAGTGTGCAAGACTTCGTGAGTTCCGCGTCTCAAATACGGACTCATTTTCTGTCCAACAAACCAAATCCTATTTATTTATTCTAATCTGAGATCTGGCTTAAATATTATTTTAAGGATAAGAAATAAACGATTAAAGTTTAGGCGCCAATAATAAAAATAACGAACTGATTAATCAAAGAGAAAAAAAAATATCTCAGTTCGACGTACTTCACTCGTTTTCATCGGTTTTAACTGGCTCTTTCCGTTTCATTTTTGAACGGCCTTATTGGCTAGTCGAACCGACGGCGACTCTGAATTTCAGTTAAACCCGTTGGTCCGGTCCGGTTTTCAAAATTATATGTTCCATCAACTTGTTAGCATATAAATTATATAAAATTTTGTGTGTTTTATTTATATGTACAACATGTATAATAATATGTATTTTTCATTATAAGACTATTTTAAAAATAACATTTCTTAATTATAATATTTTTATATGTGTGTTTAATTGATTTGTACCAAGAGCTTTATATGTTGTATTTCTTAATTTTAAGACTTTGAAGAAAGAGAAAGTGTTCTTTTCATTATCTGTAGTATAGATAAATCACACTTTTGAGATCAACTTAATCATTTTTTTCACCAAAAATATTAGGTCCTGACATTGCAACACGTGTACAACCAGTTTTTGAATGAGTTACATTGAAATTGCCGTGTGAAAGTTATGGTATGTATGGTGTTTGAAAGAATCTGTCTAAAAAAATGATGCAATAGAGCTTCCGGTATGGTGACGAGCAAGGCTTACGTGGAGGCTTCACTGTGCCTCGCCGCCATACCACAACTCCTCACCGTCCCTCGTCATAGAACCATTCGTCGTGCAGACGACGAGCTAAATTCATTGCAAAAGTTGTCGTTGAGTGGGACCCAAGTTAATATAAGGGGGTAGTTTTGTTGTGGTGGAACCCAAACGAAGAAGTTATATTCTGATATGATAACAGGGTATGTTGAAGAGGTTGTGTTACGGTGATGTGGCACCTTGTAAGACCCAAATGCCTGAGGCTCTTAAAATACTTGAAAGCCCCAACTAGAGATGGAATTCCAGAACCTAAACCACTCCGTTGAGAGCTCCGTGACTCGTTCAAGGGAAGGTCCACCATATTTAGGCAACAAGATACTTCACCTAAGAGAAAACGGTGCAATAATGTTGAAGGAGAGGTTATGGGCCGCGTTATCATACCGGAGGCGAGGCGTTATAGGTTGCATTGATGGTAGTGTTGCCATGGTAACGTGGCGTTGAGGATACGTGAAATTAAAAAAAAAAAAAAAAAAAAAAATAGTTTCGAAACATCCCCTTGGGTTAAATGGCTAGTTAGGTAAAAAAAATTATATATTTCAAAACCTTCTATAAATACCCACATTTACATATTATTTTTACACACTTTCCATACATTTAACACAAACACTATTAATCATTATAACACAAATGATGGTTTGCTCTCTCCCCCATTTTGTCGAAGAAATGAAAACTTGTGTTCATAAACAATATGATCAAGAGGATGCGGCTCGCCAGGATGCTATTGTCGAAGTTATCAAGTTGTTTGAGCACGCAAAGGCAAAAAAAATAACGTTTGAGAAAATAATACGCGAAATGCAAACAAATTTCGCTGGAAATACATGACTAAATGTTGGGTTGGTTTTATGTAACGGATTATGCTATCTTGTTTTCCTATGCTTGTGTTGTGTACCAATCCCGTAGCACCCCGAAAGCTTGATTAGTCTTCCGCTGTACCAAATTTTGGGGGTGTTACAGATTCATATCAGAGCCAAGGTTATAGAGAACTAGGTACTTATCAAAAACCTAAACTATAACCAATTTCATAAAAATTGATCCTTGACTCACACATGCTAGCCTGCCAAGCCGAAGCCTCTTGAATTAAGTTTGGAATATTATGAGATTGCGATATGATTGATATGTCTTGGAATTTATGTGAAGTTTTGGTTATATGATAGAAAGGCGTATTGAGACCTATGCGGTTTTTGTCTTAAACATGTTTAGAGTAATGCGGTACTCACTGATTTTTGGTTTGAATATAGTTGACATTATGTGATGGATAGTATGATGTTTTGATAGAATATTTGCGTTATATGGATTGGTCATTTTTGTACACTTATATCTACCCCACGCCGTTGTCACATACCATGCCTTCGTTAGCTCATGACCTGTCAGAGGAGATCCTTGCTGTCGCATCCCGCCTAGGACGGACTCTAATGACTCCAGCTCAGGACGATCCTTACATGATTGTCCGACACTCAGCTCTTGCTTTATCATCATCAGACATTCCAGAGTCGCAGGCTTCACCTACTTCTCAGTTACCTTCATCATCAGTTGGTCGCCCTAGTTCCTCGCGACAGCTTACGCTACATAAGGTTTTAGCACGAGCACAAACTCCTCGACTTGCTCATTGTACTACTGCTCGCATGTCAGTACGACCTCCATCACCACCCAGGAATCTTTCAGCTTACTCTCTCCTATCATCACCACTTTCATTATCATCCCACCGACGACCTTGATCACCTACTTTTTTCTAATGAGAGAGATTCGCAATAGGGGCATTTCTTTGTAAGAAGAAGGCCAACTTCTTGGGTTTTGGGCGGAGAAAAGCTACCACCACATGGTTAACCTTCTCAGAGACGTCGACTCATGGACTCCTACTCAGAGGATAAGGATGAGGAGGAGTATGAGGATGAGAATGTTGACCCTCCAGAGGAGGAGGAGGAGGAGGAGGACATTCCAAATGAGGCTGTCTCACCAGTTTAGAGTCCTGCACATTTAGTGCATTCAACTGGGCCAGGCTCTCCTTTACACTTGCCTGAGCCGGATTCACCAGGTCAGCCGTTTGAGTTAGCCTCACCTCCCCACTCATCCAAGCTGGGTAGCCCAATAGCCTCAGACTTGCCATCAGAGGTAGCCTCAGAGCCAGCTGAGTATGGAGAGATAGGACTGATCTGGGAGCGACTTATTACCGGGGGAGGCTTAGGAAGAAGCGTGACGATTAATCATGATCGACGGCGAGTCTTGAGGAGATGAGGGGAGACATGGGGTGTTGTTTAGTAGGACCATGTAATTGAGAGATGGCATGGCAGATCTTCATGAGTAGATGGGAGACCTTCAGAGAGGTTTCATGACAGCTCGAGAGGTGGACCGAGTGCTCTGGCACAAGGTCGGCGAGCTAGAGAAAGAGGTTTTCGATCTGAAGAGAGATTGTGACGCCCAGCGTGTTGAGATTTCTTCAGTGTGGAGAGAGGTTGAGAGCCTACGGAGATCAGTGAGAGGCACCCGTACAGATTGTGGCTAGAGCATTTAGGCTTATGGTATTGTACCATCTTGAAACTGAGAAGTCCTCAGTTAGGGATGTTGGTTAATCTTAGTTATCTTTGTTTTCTTTGTTACTAGAATCGTCTATGACGATTTCCCATCTCTTCATGCTATTGTACTTCGAAAACTACGTATCGACAGTTATGGTTAATAGAAGTGCATCCTTTGATTTCTTGTTTAGAGCTTGCGTTATATTGATTTTAGTGTGATAGTATCCTTATTATCGTGATTGGTATTCCTGCGATATTCGACTCTCTAGTAATCATTCTTCGAATAATGATGTATGTTGGTTAAAACTTATGGCACTTTTGTGTTGTGATTCATATCAATGGCTCCAAGACGAAACCCACCCAGGACTACCCGAGCAGCTCCTGTTGTAGTCAACACCGGTCGTCGAGGTCGGTACCCAACTCAAAATGTTGAGAATCAGAATACCGAAAACCGGGATACCAAAAATCACACTGCTGAAAATCAGAACGTCAATGATTGGGGTGACAATGGTCACGTTCCACCTAACACTTCTACTGTGAATCAAGCTCTTATCGATCAACTCGTGACTCATCGTGTCTCTGAGCTGCTAGCTGAGTCAAATCACTTTACACCTCTGCTGGAACCCCTCCACTTAACCGAACCCGTGGTTGTACCTGTAAGGAATTTCGGTTCTGTGGACCCATTGAATTTGGAGGAACCGGAGGAGTGGTTTACTTGATGAGGTGGATGGAGAAAATAGAGTCGATGTTTACTGTCAGTAACTGTGATGAGGATGCCAAAGTGAAGTATGCAATGTTTACTCTGAAGGATGAAGCATTGACTTAGTGGAATAACTATCACAAATCAGCTGGAAATGATGTGGCATATGCTATGACATGGGATCATTTCAAAGACCTGTTAATTAAGACTTACTATCCAAGGAATGAAGTTAAGAAATTAGAGATTGAGTTTTGGAATCATAAGGTGAAAGGTACCGACATGACAGCTTACAACCCTGTCATTTTCAAGAGTTTTCGTTACTTTTCCCCGAGATGGTTCGCACTGAGGCACTCAAATTGAGCGATATACTGATGGTTTGCCACTAGCTACTAGGAATGATGTGATTGCTGCAAGACCAACAAATCTTCATGAGGCAATCACTATAGCTCAACGTTTAATGGATTCCCTAGTGCTAGAAGGTACGGAAAATGGGAGGAATGATAAGATAAAAAGGAATGATAAGAGAAAAAGGAATGATAATGCTAAAGGTGGTGATAACCTCAACAAACGACAAGAGACTGCCAATGTGTATGCTATCGGTAATGGAGAGAAGAAGGGTTACGAGGGAAACAAGCCGTTATGTGGACCTTGCAATCGACATCACCATGGACGGTGTACCGTGGTATGTAGAAATTGCTCAAAGGCAAGACACTTAGCCAAAGATTGTAGCTCCAGACCCCTTACTATGACGCAAACCACTCAGTGAACGGACTGGAAGGCAAATGTCACCTGCTATGGATGTGGGAAGAAAGGACACTACAAGACTGAGTGCTGAGAACCCTGGAATAGGGGAAATTCTAGGAATAGAGGAAATCATGGGAACCGAGGTGCGAGAGGTAATGGGCATAACTATGGTAATCGAGGAGCAGAAGGAAACCGAGGAAACCAAGGCACTGGGAATTAGCAGGCAGACGTGGGAGCGGCTCAAGGAAGAGTGTATGTCATTGGGAAGGAGATCAAGGAGGACCTGAACGTACCTAACTTCTTAAGTTCATCCATACGAACGGTGATCATTTGGTCAGTTCGCACAAGAGGGGAAAGGTCATCAGTTGGTTAATTATTACCCTTCCCTACTCTACCTACTTACTTAGGGTCAGTTGGTTAATTCTCCTAAGCAACTAGATACGACCGCATTTCAAAACTACCAAAGCTAGAGTAACTACCATCGAACTATGCATGCATACACTAGAAACAATTATATGGAAGCATGAAAACACAAACATTACATTCAAAGAATCATAACTAGGCTAGCACCAAAGGTGCTTAGCCGATCATATTAAAAGATACAATAAATTCAATGTTTAACATAATAAAAGACATGAATTAAAGTGAAAGACGGAAATAATCGCTAATTCTTATCGATATGGTGTGATTCCTACTTTGGAGATGGCTCCGTATGCATCGTGTGATCTGCCTTTGGAACCCTCTTCACATTCTCTGCCTTTGAGTTGTGAGTGAGTGATATGAAATGCAGAATTTAGGGCTTGTATTTGTAGGCACGATCATAGTTACGACATAACTTGAGTTTAGAGTTACGCAGCAACTTAATTATCTTCAAAACATAACTCTCGTTAAGTAGACTACGGCATAACAATAAGGAACATTTACGCCGCAGTTTGTAGCTCCGCCATAGAGTTGATGTGAGTTACGCCGTAACATCTTATCAGATGGTTGTTACATCGTCTTGTGAGGATATTATGGCGTAATTGATGGAGGCGTGAAATGCTTCATGACCTAGATGGTTACGGCGTAACCTTAGTTAAGAGTTACGCCGTAACTACAGTTGAGTTGGTCTTCTGAGATAAAACACTAGCTACAGCGTAATTGAGAGCATGAGTCACCCCGTAGCTTCTTCATAAGTAGCATACTATCATAAAACCGTTAGGAAAATCTCCAAATCCGCGTCTCTAAGCTCCAATGCTCATAATTTACCTGGAAATAAAATATAAAGGAATACAAGCGTAAATCCATATAAATGACATAAAATATGAGCATAATCGGGGGAATGATGTTATCCAATGGATGATCATGCGTCCATTTTCTGAGATGTTCATGTGGTTGTTGATAAGGTACTGAAGTAGCAGAGTTAGGATCCTGGCAGCGATGCTTGAAGGGTTCAGGGGCAAATATATTCTCAAATGGAGCATCTTCAGGAGTGGCAAAGGGATTATCTTCAAAAGAATTATCAACTGCAATTCCTTGATGTATTGAAGATGATTGAAGATTCGATGATGATGGTGAATGGTCAATAGATGGAGCATTTTATGATATGGAAATAGAGACCGTTGGACCATTTGGATTGGATGGAGTAGGATTAGTTACAGCTGGTGGTGCAGGAGTATCATCAGTTGTAGGCTCAAACTATTCATCATACACTGAATCAAATAGCTTCTTCAAATCTTCTTCAGTGGGAGGTACATAAGGAGTTGCAGGAGTGGGATTCTGTGCAAGACCCAAACTAATGGGTCCAGGTGTCAAAAGTTGAGGTGCGGGTCCAGAAATGGAGCGTCCAGAAGCCATTTGCTCAGTTACCTCATCGAACATAACATGAATAGTTTCCATACTATCTCGGGTTCTTTTGTTGTAGATTTGGTAACCCTTCCTATCAGGTGCATAACCAACAAAAAATCCAATACCAGCATTAGCTTTCAACTTTCCCAGATCTTGACCATCATTGGTTGGATAGCGCAAGGCTCCAAACACACGAAGAAACGAGAGATCCGGTTTTCTGTTGTGTACTAATTCATACGGTGTTTTTCCATGAAGAGTATGTATTAGGGAAAGGTTTTGAGTATAAAAAGCAGTGGCAATGGCTTCCGCCCAGAGAAACATTGGAGCTTTTGAGAATATAAGCATTGTTCTAGCATCTTCCACAAGAGTACGATTACGTATTTCAACTACATCGTTCTACTGAGGAGTGCGTGGAACACTTTTCTGATGCGTAATTCCCATGCTTTCATAAAACTGAATAAGTTGTTTGTTCGCAAATTCGGTTCCATTTTCTGTTCGGATGATTCTAACATTTTTATTAATCCTAACCTACAATTGTTTGATAAGCTTCATGATAACCTCGGGAGTTTCATCCTTAGATCTCAAAAACTTTACCCCAAGTAAACCGAGAGTAGTCGGCAACAACAACTAGCACATACTTCTTCCCATCAAGTGATTGAGTCGACGGTGCCATAACCATGACTTGTTCTTAGATTCCTTTGACAATAAGCAAATAGGAGAAGACTTCATCATATCTTCGATAGAGATGATGTACAATTTAGTGCCACGAGATCCTTTAAGAAGTTCAACACTATATAATTCTCTAACGAAGCATGTGTGTTTTCTGAAGGCTACTTCGAGATCAGAATCACAAAATTGACCAACAAAGAACAGATTGTGTCCAAGTCCTTCTACATAATATACGCAGGAGATAACACTATCACCAAAAACATAATCTCCATAACCCATAATTGCCCCAAAATGATCATTCCCAAATCTAACTCTCCCGATGAACTTATTCATGAAGTTCTTAAGCCGTGAGCGATCCCCTGTCATATGTTTTGAGCAGCCGGAATCCAAATACCAAAGGACGATTTGTATGACCTGCATTTGAAAACAGACAATAGTGGATAACTGGAAACATTGGATCCACAGGAGAATATGGGTTCCGATTGGTTAGTACAATCAATCTGATGACCTACATCATTTCTTGAAGCCATGACATTATTAGTGGGAGCTACACTGGTAGAGTCAGTGGACCTAGTTGAAGTGTGTTGGCTTCCTAAAGGTATGATTTTACCAGTGGGCTTCCATTTCTTAATGGGCAGTGATCTAGACAATGTAGGTCAAATTTCATGACCTTTGAGTTTATGTCTTGTAGGCTTCCATTGATAACCTATATTGCTGAACCTTTTCCCTATAGGTTTCCAAGATTTCTTAACCTGTTTAGCATTATCCAATGGGGATTTAACAGAATGCCTCAAATAAGATACAACACATTCATCATGATTACCAGAAATTAAACATTCATTACATGTTTTGCAAGCAGTAGCATAATTCAAATTAATTACAGTACGCTTATAGCTAATACTAGAATCAACACGATTCATTTTATTCAACTCAAACTTATTATTCCTATGGTGGTCTTCTACTCTCTTCTCTTGATCATTTTTAGCTCGCGAGGTCTTATCTTGCTTTGTATTGCCTGACGGCTTTGAACCGCTAACCTTAGTGTCACTGCTTACTCCTGAAGAAGGAACGACGGGAATGTATGTTGGTTTCACTACTTTTTGCATTTCTGGCCTAGAAGTGCTGGGCTCTGAGACTTTAGGAGGCACATCAAAGGTAACATGCTTGACTTTAGGCATAGAAGTGGGTGCAACTGTTCTATCTCGCCTAGTACCATATTTAGGACATGTAGCAATAACATATTCTAAGAGTTCATGAGATCGTTTAGCATACATGCAAGCATAGGTAACTGCACTATCAAGTGGTTTCTCTATTCTATCATCTTCTATAATCTCACGGAGACCCTCTAAACTATCCTTAAATTACAAAATATATGCTTGATATGCAAGTTCATTATTCCTAATAGGGGGGGGGGATATACAACACATCAACAACATAATTATTACAAGCAGAAACCTTTGGAACAGAATAATTGCTGGGAATCGAATTTCCATTTTACCATACGCTTCAGATTCTCAATTTCGTTAAGCAAAGATGTTACCTTGTCAATGTCTTTATCATGATTAACCTTAACTGAATCACATAACTCTTTGTTTTGTACTTTAACCTTTGAAATTTCAGCTTGAAAGCATTCATTTTCCTTTTGTAATTTATTAATGATGTTTTGAAGTTGGAAATTCTGAGAATCTAAAGACGGAGGTATCTGAGTGCCAACCGCTTCACTCCTACTTCCCTTCAATTAGGAAATTTGAGCTTTCAACTTTCGAATCGTGTTGCAGTGAGCTTGAATCCTTTCATCACGTGAGTTTATTTCAAAATATGGATCAAACTCAGGAGCATCCGAAGATGTCTTGGCATTTGAGGTTTTTTAAAAAGAGGTCAGCAAACCATATAACCTTTAGTGACAAAAAAAATAGAAACCGGTTTTACATTTTCTGCCTTAAACCTCTAATTGATGCAGTAAATTTAACATGAAAACCATGCTTTCATTGTTTTAAGGGCGACTATTGAATATTCAGACGCGGACGTAGAGCTCATAACTACATATGGTGACCAAGATGGTGAAGGCATCACCACTACTGACAAGAAGAAGACAAGACATTAAGCACATGTTGCGCAGATCATTTGGTCACTAATTGTTTTATATATGTCCACATATTAACATGGTTTACTTTATATATTTTATGGTCAGGGCTCTGATAGGAGATTCAGAGTGAGTCCCAACAGGCTGGACCCCAAGAAGCCTTTTTAAATTAAACACTTAGAACAAGAAAAATACATTGAATTAAAACTGTTATTTCGATTATTTTTTATTGTCGTTTGGAGGATATAAAATTCAACTATTTGATTGCATTTTTTTTTTGTTTGAGGATTTATTCCCCTTACTCAACATGGAAAAAGTGTTTCTTTTGTGTTGAGCTTGATTTCAGGTACATGCAAGATGAATATACGGTGGTTGGGCCAAATGTTCCACCACATCAAATGTATATGACGAGCAGCAGTAAGTTCAAGTGGACAACAGTAGTAAGTCACTACAAGCATTAGTAACAACCCATAATAGTAGTACTTAAACGTGTTACAAATGAATGGTCAAATGTTTGTTGTAAATTTTGTCTCATTATGGTTTGAATAATATGCAATGTATAATGTATAAGATCGATTTATTTTAAAAATTAATGGTCCAAATGTTGATCTATGTATACTATTTCTTATTCACTGTAATCAATATTTTCATGCCCTTATCAAACCCTTTCAATTATCAACCAATCTATTTTTAAACCTTACCATGATGTGTATCCAACCATGCACAACTATTGTAGAAATAAGCTTCCACTCAAGTGTTTTTGGTGTTTGCTACTCATGACACTTTGATGTGAAAAAGTTATCTGCAACACAAACACAAATACCAACATCATTTTGTATCAATCAACTAGAAAACAACTTATTGGATAGTCATCCTATATATATCCATTATCCATAATATGTTGTTAATTCAATAAACAAAAACCCAAATGTTGTGTAGAAATCAGTTTTCAAGTGAATTGCTATAATGAAATTTAACCAGAAGTACCAAAAGGTTGAGACATTGTAATTTTAAAGCTATATACAAAAGGAGGAAAAGCATGGGTTTGGTATTGTCATCAACAAAGCCGGCAACACCAACTGTGGCTACATAGTTGGAGTATTCGTCTCATAGCAATAGCTCAGATGATGAAAATATTGTAGATGGTTATGCAGCTGACTGTAGTGAGCAAGATTTGCTAAAATTTCCTTTGGAAGATCCCGATTTAACTAAATGTTGAATGCTAAATTATGAGTTTCGAAGCTTGGTGGTTATGGTGCTTAGTGTAGTTTGGCCTTGAAAAAATAAGTAAATTATGAATGTTTAAATTCGATATTCCATCTCAGTTTATTATTAATTTTATGGGTTTCCAACCCTCAATCTATTTATATGGTTTTATATGCTATGATACCTTGATTTAAGCTACAAATAAATTAATCCTTCAACCATAACAGATGTCTTATAGACATTACTTGACATCATATGTTATGAATATTTGTAATACTTAGTTATAATTATAATACTAGTTATAATCCTTCAACCATAACAGATGTCTTATAGACATTACTTGACATCATATGTTATGAATATTTGTAATACTTAGTTATAATTATAATACTAGTATGTATGTAGTTTCTACTGGTAGAGTAGTAGTTCCTACTAGCAGGTATATAGTTCCTGCTGGTAAGGTTTATTAATAGTTAGTACTGGTAGTTCCTACTGGTAGCGTACTTAGTCCTGACAGTGTCGAATAGTTATTCCAAGATAAGATATTAGTTTATCAGAGATGAGGATATGTGATGAGTGTCTAAATACTCATCATTTTTGTACAATATAAACTGCAAAATCATCTGAAAACACTCAGAAACACATCAAAATGATCAAAATATCACAAATCAGAGTTTTATGTGTTTTAAATGCAAAAATATCAAAATCAGATGAAAAACATATCAAATTTGCAAAAATTGCGTTTTAGTCCCCAAGTTTCTAAAATTGTCAAAAATAGTCCCTGAGTCAAATTTTCAAAAGAAAAATCATCAAAGGTCCTTTTTAAATCATAACTTGTCAAATTTAGTCCTTTGGTGAAAAATTTCAAAAGTTTGAGAAAATTACAAGAATGGTCCTTCAACTTTGAAAATTGGCGAAATGGTCCCTGAAAATGTGAAAATGGCAACTTTGGTCCTTGAACTATTGATACTTGTCAATTTCAGCCCCCTAAGCATCTTTGATGAATTGGCAGTTCTAGTCCTTGTATTTTCGAAATGGCAAGATAAGCCTTGAGTATTAAACCTTTCCTAACCTTGGCCCCTTGTCACATTCATTTGACCCTGCCACGATTTTTGAACCCCCGCCATTTGGACCCTTCTTTTATTAATACTAGTCAAATGATTTTGACTCGCTTTTTCCCTCTCCCTCACTCTGCACCATAACCATCATCACCATTGCCCGCTTCATCCGATAACACCAACCATCATCACCTTCCCTACTCTACCCCCAAACACTTAACTCCAAAGGATCATTAAATGCACCCCATACCTACCCCCCCCCACCTCCACTGTTAAACCAAATTTGGCGCCAAATCCATTTAAACGGCCAAGATGTTCCCAAGCAATCCAATGGCCACTTTTGTGCGGGAACTATTCATAGAGGTGAGAGAAGGAGCTTTGGATGTATAAAAAGCCAAGAGAAGCAAGAAGAAGTTAGTTAGTTTAGTTTTATTAGCAATGTATGTCGTTAATGTTTTTAGTCTTAAGTTAGATTTGTAGTTGTAATAAAAGTTCCATTGTACCCAAGTAACTCTTTTCAATGTATTTCAACTTAAATCAAGCATCAACCATGTTCAATATCCATCTTAAAAGTCTACTGTTGAAATTTACATTTTCAAAACCCTACATCAAATCTTCTAGTCACTTGTTTTTAAGCTCAAACATACTCCAACTAACTTAGTTAAGCTTTCCATAAGCTCACATTGTAGTTTCACTTACTTTTGAACTTTGGTCAACAAAAGTCAACAGGTAAAAGTGATGCAGAAAGGACTGGTTGGTTCGATATGGAAATGGGTTGAATTATAGCTTATTGGATTGGGTTTGATAGGTTAGTGGTACTTGGTTCACATTTTGCTAGCCATAGTGGCTTGGGACAAGTTGTAAGTGATTTTCAAGTTCTTGTGCACAATCTGTATTTGTAGTTTGAATTTGTTAAAACTTGTTCTAATAGTGGTACTTTAGTTATTTTAGTGTAGTTTGATCATTGATTAATGTTCATTCACTCTTGAGTTTAGTTTTTGTTTGAAGATCAAGTAAACAAGGGTGTTTGGTATTATCTGTATTCTCGTCTTAGAGGTTTGTTCGATAGCTTTTGTTAGTTCATGTTTCTTAAGCTCATTTGAGCTTATTTCAACCTTAGTTTGGGTCTGCAACATCATTATAGTCAACATTTCTCTTAAATCGTCTATCTTTCCAATCGTTGTAATTTTTGGAATTGCAAATCATTAATTTGTGTTTAGAATCATTAAAGATTGCTTGCAACTAGTTCATTACAACATATATCAATCTGACAAAATTGGTTCCAAAGTTCAATTTAGTCAAAGTTCATCAGTTTCCTCAAAAGTCAAAAGTGTGAAAAGTGGTTTTGAGCTCACTTAGAAGGATTTTTCTTGAACTCACCTTTGGGTCTTATCAAGTAAGGCTTGGTATTTTAGAAACTTCAACTGGTCCTCTTTCTTATCAGTATTTTTGTAAAATTTTACCAAATTTTTACAAGCTTCAAACAAGCTCATCTTTCAGCCCAATTTGCCCTGCCACCTGCCTCGTAATGCATGAGCTTTTTCTCAGATTTGTGCAAGTTGCAAGGGCTCAAAAGAGCTCCCATGGTCGTTTTTGGTATACTTTCTCTCAACCAGGTCTTTTCTAAGTTCCAAGTGGTATTTTTCACATTGAGCTTATTTTGAAGCTTGTGATAAGCTTAAAGTAGCACTCGAACTGTTGTTGAACTTGAAATTCATAGACATCAAATCCTTGTAGTTTGTTATTCAGTGATTATGGCTTGTTGATTTTAGTTGCAATTGGTCATTTTTAGTAGTATAGAACATCCTGTAATCATTTGGTACTTGTTAATCTTCATTTAGCTTATTCAAGTGCTTATTTATAAGCACTTGATTTAGCAGTTTCAAATTTCTCCTCATAAGTGCCTGTTTTCCAATTTTCTTATATTCCTAGTATTAATTTAGACTTTTCCTGAAATTTTCAGATTTTTCCAAGTTGTTTAGCTATTTTTCTTATTTTTAATTAGTTTTTAAGCATTTTTAATTAGCTTTAAATACAAAAAATTCAGAAAAGGTTCAAAAAAATAATTTTTTAATTTTCTTAGGTTTAGATAAATATAAAAAGTAAAAAAAGTAATTTTCCATATTTTTCATAGTTTATTTTGTAATTTTTAGTAATTTAATTAGTTTTTAATAGTTTAAAATTCATAAAAAATAGAAAAATAATCAGAAAAATACAAAAATAGTTTTGAAAATTCTAGTTTGATATTTTAGACTTTTCCATTTCATAATTTTATTTTTCTAGCTTTATTTCCTAATTTCTTGTATTTTGGTTAATTATTAAATAGTTAAAAATAGTTTTTAATTAATAATAATTAGATAATTAGTGATAAAAATAATTTTCTTTTTCTAAATATTTTATTTTATCATTAGTATTATAAAAATTTCATTTTCATATTTTTAGGGTTAATATTGTGTAAGTTTTACTTTTAATTTGTACGCCGTAGATTTTAATTCGCTTTTATAAAAACATAAAAACAAAAACATCATTTTAAATATAGTGATAGCATTTATTTAATAGATTTTATCTTTTTAACTTTATTTAATTTGCATTTAAGCCATAGTTATTTGTTGGCTTTTTCCGTAGTTATAATCACATTCAAATCCCTTTATCGTTCAAATTCCTCGATCACTAAACGTTTGATAATTCATTGCATAGCTAGTGGGACATAACGACCGGGGAGACCCTATACTCCTCAGATCTTCATTGATTTCGTGCTGAGCGTTTTAAGCTGGTTACGGTCCTCATTCACAAGTGGCGGCTTGTGTGATTTAGCTTGACTGTTGGCACGCATCAAATTTTTTGCCACGGAGCTGTATAATTATCTTACGCTAGCGATTAGTTGTTTGAATACTCACTCATTTGTTTATATCATCCATCTCTCAGATATATATATATCCATATTTTCTTCTAAAAATCCAAAAACCCAAAAACATCCAAAAACGTATAAAACACAAAAATATTTTTCCTTTTGTTTCTATATATGTATCAAATAATAAAATACAAAAAGAATCGCGTTTTCTTTAATAAATAACAACTTAAAAGATTACCACCGAAACCAAGGCAGCACTACCTAACGGGTGCGACCATAATAAGTTTCCGAACTAAAGATTTAAAACTTGCCTTTGTGTCCTTGTGATTGGTGTACCTTTTTCAAAGAAGCCTTTCATATTGTGATTATTGGTTAAGTTCACGGTTGTTTTGCCTCGATTTTGTGTTAATTGATTTTGTTGTGATATCTATATTTCAGAACCAGAAAACCCATAAAGATTCTTCTCACCCCATTTTTATAAAACGTCTTCATAATTCTCATTCTCATTTGAAAGATTTTCATAATTCCATTTCTCTCATTAACTCTGAGTTTCCTTAGAGTTAACTCTAGTGCATGCGCACTCGTTCTTCTAGATCATTGAGTCCTTTGCGTGATCTAGCAGAAATTCCAAGAAGACGTTTCGTAGACGTGCTTGCACAAATAGCGAACCCGAGATTCGTACTATTTCAAGCAACAATATGGCAGACGAGCGTATATGGCGGAAATGCTCCAGGCACCCACGAGGGTTATGGAGATGCCATCGTTTTACCATTATCAATTTGATCACTTAGACGCAAGGACATTTAATCAACTCGTGTCTACAAATCAATTACTGTGGGCGATCGAGAAGACCCGTACGCACACATCCGTTGGTTTAACAAGTTGACTTCAACTATCAATTTCAAGGATGTGCCACAAAAATTCATCAAGTTGATGCTTTTTCCATTCTCTCTTGAGGGGACAGCCGGATTTGCTGGAAAAGAACCCTCGATCCATCGAAACTTGGGAGGATCTTGTTCAAAAGTTTGTCAACTATTTCTTCCCTCCATCAAAGACGACTAATCTTAAAAATGAAATTTACTGGATTTGTCAAAAATTCGATGAAAATTTTGGAGAGGCATGGGAGAGATTCAAAGATCTCCTCAGGAAATGCCCCCATCATGAATTCACAGAGCTTCAACAAGTCAATATCTTTTACAATGGGTTGAACGGTAATGATCAAGATTCCTTGAATGCAGCCGCAGGCGGCAATATCTTGAATCGTAAACCTAAAGATGTGATTGAGATTTGCGAGCAAAAATCAAAAGTTCCTATTTCTCGCAACAAAGTCAATGTCCGAACACTCTGCTTCTTCATCCGGTAACTCTTCCGAGTTAGCCGCTCCGATTAGACGCTCTAACGGACATCATCCATTGTATGATAAAAGAGGTAAAGGAAATCAAAAGCGAAATTCATAAGCCCGAACCAGTCAAAGCCGTAAACAAGGTGTGTGAAACTTGTAGTGGTCCACGCGTATTTGATGTCAAGCAACCGATGCTTCCTTTTACCAAGCTCATGTAGCTTCGGAAACACAATCAATACCGACAACAAGCTGATCCACACTACCGTGCACCTAGCGGTATGACACCACCTGGTTTCCCCTGTGACAAAACCATGGCAATCAAAACCATGGCAATCAAAATCGCTTTGTTCCGAATCAAGGACAAAATTTCAATAACTCTCAAAATTTCAATCCAAACCGGAACAATTTCAACCAACCTTATCAAGCTCCTAATCATCAAAGTTATCAACCACCTCCTCAAGCTCCCATGCCAAATGACTTCATGAAAATGACTGAGTCAAACATGAGTTCAATGCAAACTCAGATCAATAACATGAGAGTTGAGCTATAAAAGGAAATTGATACCACAATGTCTCGGCAGACAAATGAGTTAAAGAACATGATGAGCAGTTTCATGAACATGAATATGAACAAAGCTTCATCACTCGGAGGACTCCAGGCAATACTATTCCCAACCCAAATGCCGAGTTGAAAGCCGTCACCACTCGTAGTGGTAAGACGCACAATGGACCTAAGACTCCAATGCCCCTCCTCTGTGGCATTTAGTCAGGTTACCAAGGAGACAACGGACAAGGTGCATTATTCAAGCCCACGAAGTACCGCACACGTCCACCTTCGGTAGTCAAGCTTCAAGTCCGGAACCCAAGTTCCGAAGAAAAATCTTGAGCAGGAAAACACTTCCATCCAGGCTCAAAAATCTAGTCAGCTTCCTTACCCATCAAGAATGAATGATGAGAAGCTCAAAGACAGAAACAAAGAGCAAATGGAAAAAATTTTCCAAATCTTCAATGAGCTTCGATTCGATATAAGCTTCGTTGATGCTCTCGTTCTAATGCCTAAATTTGCATCCACGCTTAAAGGCTTACTCACCAACAAAGACAAGCTATCAGAGATGGCTAAAACTCCTCTCAATGAGCAATGCTCAGCGGCCAATCTTAATAAGCTTCCCGAAAAGCTTGAAGACCCTGGCAGGTTTTTAATCCCGTGTGATTTCTTGGGGATGTTTCAATGCTCCGCCTTGGCCGATCTTGGCGCTAGCATTAACCTCATGCCACTCTCGTATGGAAGAAAAGGTCTCTTCCTGAACTTTCATCCACTCGTATGACACTCGAGCTAGCGGATCGTACCGTAACTCGTCCACTTGGGATAGCTGAGGATGTCGTGATGAAAGTGGGAAAGTTTCACTTTCATGCTGACTTTGTTGTAGTAGACTTCGATGCAGATCCTAGAGTTCCCCTTATCTTAGGGAGAGCTTTATAAGACGAGTCGTGCTCGATTGATGTGTTTGCTGAAGAGTTGACCATACGAGTTGACAACGAAGAGCTCACGTTAAATATCACCGAACTCCAAACCTAGGTACAAACAGAGTGTTGCCATAATTGATCAAAGATCTGAAAGATTCAATGCAACACTCTCAAATTTCACGGTTAAGAGGAGTTTTCAAAAACGTGCTGAGCTCAAAGCTTTGAAAATTACCCCTGGTTCAAACAAATGGTTTGAAAGTTGTACCAGGGAAGTCAAGAGTGTTCTTGATGATGATGACGATGATCTAGAATCGGAGACTTCATCGGAAGTGGTGGAAATTGCTAGCTCTAAGAGCACACCACTTGTCCCACCTCCGGCATCAGTTTGTCGCATCGAGCTTGTTAAGTCTGTGGATGAAACCAAATTCTCTTCAGTTTCATCTGAGTTGGATAATGATGTTTGGGATCCAATGGGAGACATTCTTCCCATTGATGAATCGCTCAAAATTGATCCATCATATTCTAGTCCTATTCCCGACTCTTCCATACCTTCTCTCACTCCTGATGAGGAAAATGACAACTTTTGGAATGAAGTCGATGCATTTCTTAGTGATGAGTCAATTTCAACAGAAATTGATAACACTTACTTTGATCCGGAGGGAGACATCCTTTTTCTGGAAAATTTGTTGATTGAAGAACCGTTTCCCACCCTCCCTACCGGACATCTTCTTGACAATCACCATCTAAGCTTCAAGTTTAAGCTTAAAGATGTCAAAACTGGTGATTTGCTTCTCTCTGCTGAAGAATGGACTTGCATTCTCATGTACGTCTTTATTCCATTCTTCACAGATGGTGTGGTTGCTCTTTCCCTTTTCTCTTTCGGGAATGAGGACACCATCTTTGACCCCGGTATCATCCTTTATAGTTTCTACTATTAAAAATGCCGAGGTTGTATCTCGTCGGTGTGGAACTTTCTGATGTTCATATGTTCATTAACATTGTGAACGAAAGTCCGATCGAGATTGGTTTTCCACGTTACTTTCCCCATGAACAAATGAATGCGGGGATCGAGTCAAGCTAGCGACTCGGTAATCAAAAACAGTAGCATGCCATATGGGTTGTCACCCATATTTCTATTTCTGAGCTGTCTTAAGTTTGTTACGGTTAGTCATTCACAAGTGGCTAACTTGTGTGATAAAACTTGACAGTTCAGTTTCTTCTTTCTACTTTCTACCACCCTAGTGTGGGGGGGGGGGGGTTGCCCCACATGTTGTGTATATAAGAATTTCAAAAAAAAAAAAAAAAAAAAAAAAAAAAAAAAAAAAAAAAAAAAATCTTCTAAATAATGGCCGTAGTATTTCCCTTTCACGTTCTTTGTTTCGGCATAACCGCCGGTACTTTGAATATTGAGGGCAATATTCATTTCTAAGTGTGGGGGGGAATTCTCACGAATTTTATCATATAATTATACCAATTCCCCCGTTTTTGGCCAAAAATTTTTTTTTGGAGTAAGTGTTTTACACTTTCTCATTTGGTTATCAGTCCGCCATGTCTGTAAGACAAAAGGATTGGCTAATCCAGGAGCAAACGGCTCTTGGTAAAGATATCTCAAATCCGTTGACGGCTTGCAATTTGCCCAAAATTGTATGGTATTCGACTCACCATATCCTAAAAAGTGAAGAGTTGGCTAGCCCGCAAGTTTATGGCTTGTGGTAAAGGCAGTGGAAAAACCATAATTGGTAATCAGCTCACCAAAGATAATTCTGATAATTTATCTAAGAGTTGGTTAGTCCAGAGCAAACGGCTTCTGGTAAAGACAAATCAAATCCGTTGGAAGCTGGTGGTTTGCTCAAAATCACATGGTTATCGGTGTACCATGGTTCTTACTTGAACTGAAACATTTGGCTACTCCAGAAGTAATGGCTTTTGGTAAAGAGATTAAATCCATTAAGTTTTCTCAAATCATTGCTAGGGACTAGCAATATCTCAGTGTGGGGGATTGATGAGTGTCTAAATACTCATCATTTTTGTACAATATAAACTGCAAAATCATCTGAAAACACTCAGAAACACATCAAAATGATCAAAATATCACAAATCAGAGTTTTATGTGTTTTAAATGCAAAAATATCAAAATCAGATGAAAAACATATCAAATTTGCAAAAATTGCAGTTTTAGTCCCCCAAGTTTCTAAAATTGTCAAAAATAGTCCCTGAGTCAAATTTTCAAAAGAAAAATCATCAAAGGTCCTTTTTAAATCATAACTTGTCAAATTTAGTCCTTTGGTGAAAAATATCAAAAGTTTGAGAAAATTACAAGAATGGTCCTTCAACTTTGAAAATTGGCAGAATTGGTCCCTGGAAAATGTAAAAATGGCAACTTTGGTCCTTGAACTATTGATACTTGTCAATTTCAGCCCCTGAAGCATCTTTGATGAATTGGCAGTTCCAGTCCTTGTATTTTCAGAAATGGCAAGATAAGCCCTTGAGTATTAAACCTTTCCTAACCTTGGCCCCTTGTCACAATTCAATTGACCCTGCCACAGATTTTTGAACCCCTGCCATTTGGACCCTTCTTTGTTTAATACCAGTCAAATGATTTTGACTCAGTCTTTTCCCTCTCTCCCTCACGGGTGCACCATAACCATCATCACCATTGCCTGCTTCATCTGATAACACTCAACCATCATCACCTTCCCTACTCTACCCCCCCCCCCTCCAAACACTTAACTCCAAAGGATCATTAAATGCACCCCATACCTACCCCTGCCCACCTCCAGCTGTTAAACCAAATTTGGCGCCAAATCCATTTAAACGGCCAAGATGTTCCCAAGCAATCCAATGGCCACTTTTTGTGCTGGGAACTATTCATAGAGGTAAGAGAAGGAGCTTTGGATGTATAAAAAGCCAAGAGAAGCAAGAAGAAGTTAGTTAGTTTAGTTTTATTAGCAATGTATGTCGTTTAATGTTTTTTTAGTCTTAAGTTAGATTTGCAGTTGTAATAAAAAGTTCCATTGTACCCAAGTAACTCTTTTCAATGTATTTCAACTTAAATCAAGCATCAATTTCAGTTAATGTTCAATATCCATCTTAAAAGTCTACTGTTGAAATTTACATTTTCAAAACCCTACATCAAATCTTCTAGTCACTTGTTTTTAAGCTCAAACATACTCCAACTAACTTAGTTAAGCTTTCCATAAGCTCACATTGTAGTTTCACTTACTTTTGAACTTTGGTCAACAAAAGTCAACACGGGTAAAAAAGTGATGCAGGAAAGGACTGGGTTGGTTCAGATATGGAAATGGGTTGAATTATAGCTTATTGGATTGGGTTTGATAGGTTAGTGGTACTTGGTTCACATTTTGCTAGCCATAGTGGCTTGGGACAAGTTGTAAGTGATTTTCAAGTTCTTGTGCACAATCTGTATTTGTAGTTTGAATTTGTTAAAACTTGTTCTAATAGTGGTACTTTAGTTATTTTAGTGTAGTTTGATCATTGATTAATGTTCATTCACTCTTGAGTTTAGTTTTTGTTTGAAGATCAGTTAAACAAGGGTGTTTGGTATTACTGTACTTTCTGTCTTAGGAGGTTTGTTCAGTGATAGCTTCTGTTAGTTCATGTTTCTTAAGCTCATTTGAGCTTATTTCAACCTTAGTTTGGGTCTGCAACATCATTATAGTCAACATTTCTCTTAAATCTGTCTATCTTTCCACTGTTGTAATTTTTGGAATTGCAGACCATTAATTTGTGTTTAGAATCATTAAAGATTGCTTGCAACTAGTTCATTACAACATATAACATCAATCTCAGTGACAAAATTGGTTCCAAAGTTCAATTTAGTCAAAGTTCACCAGTTTCCTCAAAAGTCAAAAGTGTGAAAAGTGGTTTTGAGCTCACTTAGAAGGATTTTTCTTGAACTCACCTTTGGGTCTTATCAAGTAAGGCTTGGTATTTTAGAAACTTCAACTGGTCCTCTTTCTTATCAGTATTTTTGTAAAATTTTACCAAATTTTTACAAGCTTCAAACAAGCTCATCTTTCAGGCCCAATTTGCCCTGCTCACTGTCTCAGAATGCACTGAGCTTTTTCTCAGAATTTGTGCAAGTTGCACAGGGCTCAAAAGAGCTCCCCATGGTCTGGTTTTTGGTATACTTGCTCTCAACCAGGTCTTTTCTAAGTTCCAAGTGGTATTTTTCACATTGAGCTTATTTTGAAGCTTCTGCATAAGCTTAAAGTAGCACTCAGAATCTGTTGTTGAACTTGAAATTCATAGACATCAAATCCTTGTAGTTTGTTATTCAGTGATTATGGCTTGTTGATTTTAGTTGCAATTGGTCATTTTTAGTAGTATAGAACATCTGTAATCAGCTGGTACTTGTTAATCTTCATTTAGCTTATTCAAGTGCTTATTTATAAGCACTTGATTTAGCAGTTTCAAATTTCTCCTCATAAGTGCCTGTTTTTCCAATTTTATTATATTCCTAGTATTAATTTAGACTTTTCCTGAAATTTTCAGATTTTTCCAAGTTGTTTAGCTATTTTTCTTATTTTTAATTAGTTTTTAAGCATTTTTAATTAGCTTTAAATACAAAAAAATTCAGAAAAGGTTCAAAAAAATAATTTTTCAATTTTCTTAGGTTTAGATAAATATAAAAAGTAAAAAAAGTAATTTTCCAGATTTTTCATAGTTTATTTTGTAATTTTTAGTAATTTAATTAGTTTTTAATAGTTTAAAATTCATAAAAAATAGAAAAATAATCAGAAAAATACAAAAATAGTTTTGAAAATTCTAGTTTGATATTTTAGACTTTTCCATTTCATAATTTTATTTTTCTAGCTTTATTTCCTAATTTCTTGTATTTTGGTTAATTATTAAATAGTTAAAAATAGTTTTTAATTAATAATAATTAGATAATTAGTGATAAAAATAATTTTCTTTTTCTAAATATTTTCTTTTATCATTAGTATTGTAAAAATTTCATTTTCATATTTTTAGGGTTAATATTGTGTAAGTTTTACTTTTTAATTTGTACGTCGCGTAGATTTTTAATTCAGTTTTATAAAAACATAAAAACAAAAACATCATTTTAATTATAGTGATAGCGTTTATTTAATAGATTTTATCTTTTTAACTTTCTTTAATTTGCATTTAAGCCATAGTTATTTGTTGGCTTTTTCCGTAGTTATAATCACATTCAAATCCCTTTATCGTTCAAATTCCTCGATCACTAAACGTTTGATAATTCATTGCATAGCTCGCTAGGACATAACGACCCGGGGAGACCCTATACTCCTCAGATCTTCATTGATTTTGTGCTGAAGCAGTTTTAAGCTAGTTACGGTCCGCCATTCACAAGTGGCGGGCTTGTGTGATTTAGCTTGACTGTTTGGCACGCATCAATATGCATGATGTAATAGTTGCTTTGACGTCTTCTGACATTCTTCTTTCTTGTGAGAAGAAGTGCCTTGATTCGAACAATCTTCCCAGTGTGAGGATCTTGTTTTCTTTGAAGTTTTCAGCTTTGACGTCTTCATTTATCTTTGTTCTTTGTTCTGGTGTGGATATGGTGATGTTATGTTGTGGTAATCTGCATCAGGTCCGCTTCGTTGCTCAGGTGTCTCCACGTCCTTCTCCAACATGCTCACACGCTCTTTGACATTGGATATCAGGATAGATGTAGTTCTCTTAGTCTTTATACTTTGTAGATTCTTTGGCTTTGAGGAAGAATTGTTCTGACTTTTATGTTGCCTTTCGAGAGAACTTCAATATGTGTTGTTGTTGGTATGAGCATATGGAGAATTTGCACGATCATCTCCCAGGAGCATCCATAAGAAGAAAACATAAGAATGGGTTAGTGATAAATACCAATCGATCATTGTGGTCGTTTCTTAAAGAGTTGACCACTACGATTGTTCTTCTGATGAATGTCTCGATTCCATTCACCTTGGTCGGGCGAATCAGCCATCCGAATCCCATAAGGGACAATTAGCATTACATTGAACAAGTTCAAGTAATGACCCACATCTTCAGGACTCGATTCTTGAAAGGAATCTCCTTAGCGGGATTTCCAGCACTTACAATTTCGAAATTCGAGCGTGTTAACCGCATAGTGTGGAAACACATCTCTAATTCTTGCAAATGTTGTTCCTGAATTGGAGTCCCTCAAGTAGGATAACATGATGTACCGAAGTATATCTACAGTTCAGGTGAGTCGCTGAGGTACACCGAAGCATCACCCCACAACTGTAGACCCTTTGAGACAACACTAAGTGTAACCCACTAGGAGTTACCGAAGAGACCTGCTGTCAGGGTTGTTTGATGTTGACCCTCCCTGGCAGGAGTTTCCATTCAATCACTGAGGATCACAGTTGTTAACCCCTCATAAATGTTCTCGATAGATTGCTAAGATCTGTGTAGGACTCTAGAATAGTATCACTTGTGTCCTTATTGTTGAACGACAAGTGACGAAATGTCGAGTGTTCCTAAGAGATCTTTTGATGAATCTCGTGGCTCTAGACTCAATAGTGCGCTTTGGTTTTCCTGAGCGGAGACTAGGGAGAGGGTCTCCTTCTTCAATACCAGCAATCTCTAAAAGAAAGCCGATAGTTTCCGTAGGGTTCCCTGTGGGAATGAAACAAGCTTCTGTTGGGAGAAACTTGAGTGGCTAAGAAGGTTTAATGCATGCGTCATTGGGTTTATGATGACTTTGATCTTCAATACCGGTGTCATCAAGTGACAACCAGTAGCATATGATTTGAACCCGGTGTCTGCCCTAAGTTGAATAATCTGGAGGGCTATTTCTTTTCACCCTTTTCATTATGTTTCTTTTTAGTTCTTCAACTCCTTCTTTCTCCGATTCTCATTTTCTCCTGTTTATAATCATACCTAAGGACTTCTAAATTCTAACTATTGGTGGTGTCCTTGGGTAGATCCCTCCGGCTCTAGCGGATCATAGGACGGTTATTCCTAACCTTAGTAACCTTATAACTCCATGACTAACCTATGTTGCCATAAAACCTTTTTCATGAAAATCTCTCAAAGTGGTTATGAGTAAAAACATTTTATACCACTGTGACAGTTTTGTATTTTGCAGAAATACCCTCCCTCAACACGTGCTTAATTGTTTTGACGGAAATCTACACGGTGAGAGAAGAGCGCACACATTTGAATTGATCAACTCAAGATAGACAATTCTCCGCGAGACACGGTTACGTTGCATAGTTTAAGAGTTACATTATCAGCTTTTAGGTGACAACTAGCTCTAATAACTACCTTGAAGGTGTGGACAAACCTCGAAAGGTTGTCAAAGCCGTCAAGGTTCATGTCTATCAAAAGCTTCTCGAATAGGTACAATCTACTTGGATAAGTCTTGAAAGACAAATCTTTTTGATGTATGATAGTTCAGATCTCGTTAATTCATGGGTTAAGTCTTTAGCACGAAGATTCAATCACAATTTTCACAGCATATTTGTATCACACAATTTTTCTCCCCCTCAAAAATGGCATATAAATAGTATTTTTGACAAAATTTTGATATCGAATATGTCCATTTCGAGTTTTATGGGAAGATTTCCATGAAGAATCATTTGTGAACAAAGATTTTAAGCAAGTACTCCCCCTCAACAAGTAGTACTAACTTTTGAGGTTTTGAAATCATAAGGGGAAGTGCTTGTTCTTTTGAGCAAAACTTTGAAAAATGAAAGTTTTGATAAGTTTTACTCAAAAATAAGAAGCTTTCGCTCCTTTGATAGGATTGTGGCACTGAAGCATACCACATGGTCCTTTCATTACAAGTACGGGTTGTACACTGTTATGTGTGCACAAGCCATAGTTAAAAATAAAGATCAACACATCCAAATATTAATCAATAGAGTAATCAAGGAGTACCAGGCAGTCCGTCAATAACACCGGGAGTTCTTTCTGGGACGTTGATAGCCTGTTAGAGAGATACTCGGTCGTCCACCCATGAAGCTCTCCAAAGTCCTCTTCTGATCGCGACGAAACAACCTTTCATCAATCCTTGTGATGATTTTCTTCGCATCCGTCTTTTCCCTCGAATTCTACCTCTTCTTCGACCCTATGCCTTCATGAATCTCCTTTAACCGATATGCTAACCCGTCCCAAACCTTCTTCAAAGTGTGATAACAAAACTTGTGAAGCCCATTACATGCCATGAAACAGTTACGGTGAAGTTCACTTCCGTAGACTACGCCAAACTTTGGTTTCTTGAGAATGGTGTACTGAGACAGGGGAATATAAAGCATTGGTTTTGTGAGATTAACATGTTTTTGGTATGATTCCACGGCTAGTTGAAGGTCTTCAACACATTCCTGGATAACGATGCTTCTGATGAATATCAGCAATGACTTGATGTACTGGAACTGGATGTTGGTGGAGAAATGTCGCATTCGACCTTGTACCTTAGCAAGATACATGTCTTCAATGTCATTGAGTGACAATCTCAGAAAATCAGCTTCAGAAAAGTCATATTCCTGTTCGTCTTGGCGTTTGACAACGATTTTCTTCAGGAATGAGTAGTCCCACTTAGTAGACAAGCTGACATGCATTATAGCAACGATCCGTTGGTCACTGTACACCTATTTCTTAGATTTGAGTACCTGGCAGCTTCTGTAGTAGATTCTTCTTCGTTCAGGCCAGTGATGAAATCCATATAGTGCATCGAGGTCATAAGTAACCACATTATCAACGAGCATATGTGTGGCTTCTTCCTCGATTGCCACATTGTTGGAGAAGATTGATGTCGGGATAGGGAAGGTGAGTGAGGTAGCGTATTTCTTACTAACATCGCTACCGTGTTGAAGAAATTCCAGGTCATTGTTGAAGAAGTACCGGTAGGGAATCCGTTGTTGATCAGGTCGACCAATGGTGGGTAGTGGCTTTATCCAGTCGGTGTAGTATGGAGCAGTGTCAGGTCTGGAGAAGTCGATGTTGGATTCAGGGTTGAGCTAATCAATATTTTTGGACATGGCTCGTGCTATGTTGTTGAGATGATATTCGACTTCTATGGCACCGTCAGAGTTGTCCTTAAGCAGTTGAAAAGCATCATTCTTGATTCGTTTCAACTCTTCTTTCATCATCTTCTTCACCTTGAACTTTTCTTGGATAATCTTGACATGCTCCATAGTTCGACCATCTACCCGTTCTTGGCCTTCTGGTAATTGAGGGGTGGCATCAACAAGCTTTGAAAACCATTCATATTCATCATTTTCATCTTCATCTAGCCATGATACAACTGATGTTCACTTTTTCTTCTGTGGCTTCGAGGATGATGCCGGTTGCTTAGTTGATGTAGAAGAAGGAGGTTGTTGTAGTGGCTCAGGAATCTCCTCGTCGTCACCACCAGTGTATTCAAAATGATCACAAGTTTTCTCTGTTGGTGGTGGAGACTCAGAGTCCTGAGGTTTGTCTCTAGCAGGAGGACGTTGTGGAGATCTTCTCGTGGTGGTGGTTCTTTGGGGTGGTGGAGGCATAGATGATGATTCGTCAGTTTTCTTTTTGGTTTCGACTCAGAATCCTTGTCCGCATCATCGTCGTCTCCTGGTCGCTTAGCCCTTTCAGCTGACTCTTTACACGAAGTTTTGAGTTGATATTCCAATAATGCCACAAAAGGTTTAGCTTCGTCAGAAGTAAATGTTGCAGATCGTTGAGACATTTGTGTAACAAGCTTGGAGAACAATTCCGCATCAGAGACAACCGGAGACGAGACTGGATTGATATGCATAGCAACAGGGGTAGTTGAAATTGTATGTTTGACCAATGCCATCAGATTAGGATAGAGTTTTCTGGTGAACATCTCTCTTGTCACTCCAGGGACGGTGTCGAGAAGAAACTTGTGAGTATAGTCTCTGATCGTCTTGTCCATTTCCCCTTGGATATCTCAATTGAGAAACTGTTGAATCTACTCTCTTTCCTCCAAAAACTCGTTCATCACATCTTGGAGTAAATTATGTATGTCGGCCAGTTGATTGAATTTCTTGTTGACCATGTTTCGTTTCCGTACTTGCCTGACAGCTTTGAAGATTTTGGTCTTAGCACGTGATGCCCAAGTGTCGGATGGTTTCTTGACTGATTTAGATGTGGATCTGGTGGTGGCATCTTTGGATGGTGGTGGTGATGAGTGAGATGACTAATCAGAAGATGATGAGTCATGAGATGGCTCCGGGTCTTTTGGCGGCTCAAAATTCCCTTCAAGGTTGTGTTCAGGATTATCTAGAATATAATCATCAGCTTCTTTGCGAGCTTTAGCCTCTTCTTCAGCGCTCTTCTGCTTTAGCTTGAGCTTCCTCTTCAGCTTTTTCTTTAGCAGCTTCCTCAATGTCTTTGTCTGTGATCATCTCCTTCTTTTCTTGTTCCTCTTCTACCTCAAAGGTGAATGAAACATCATAGGTTTACTGCTGATGTTATGTGGATTCCTTAGCGGTGGCACCAGTTCGCTTATCGGGTTGATTAACCGCATTACGATATGGTATGGTAAGTGCACCACCACTAGAACCTCCAGGGCCTCTTCTTTGCTCACGATTGAATTTTGTAGCAGCATTCTGTAACCTTAGATGCTTGAGTGTCTTGTAGTAGTCCTTTTCTTCATCCTTTGGTTCATCATCCGAACTTTCTTCTTCTTCTTCTTCAGTCACTGGAGTCTTGCCCTTATCTGCTTTGGGACTTTGTGGTTTTTCTACTGTTGTTGTATCATTCGTAACAGACTCTAAATAGTGAACCTCTTCATCAATCTCAGTATCCTTGGAGTCTTGATCCTCTAATTTAAGTACCGGTTTAGGAGTAGGAATGGCACACTCAGATGGAACCTTTCTTTTTAGTGAAGGATTTCTCTTAGGATACTTACGGGCACCCACAATGCTTGCTATACTTCTAGTATTACCTCTACTGGTCTTCTTAACTGGTATGGGGGAAGACTTTTCATCCATGAAGCCGACTTTGCCTAAGGTCACTGCTTCTTGATATCGTGAATACGATTGAAGGCTTTTAATATCATCAGTGAGTAGGCAGTCAGTCAAAACTACACCTTGTTTCTTTGTTGATAAGTCTTTGAATCTGACAATATTTCATGTAGCCTCAAACAACGCAGAATAATGGTTGGGGTCATCAAGTCTCAAGGGAATGTCTTGATTATTCCCGAGTATCCTCTGGATCAACAATTTTGTGTATCTGATGAAAGGGACCTTTGTGCCAGGCTTCTTGAGGTAAGACATCATGTCTTCCCAAATCAAAATTGCATAGTCAATGTGCATTTTGTTGACCATGCCCCAGAAGATTTGTAGTTCCATTAGCTTAGGATGCTCATAACCGCTGTCTCTACTGGAAACAGACTTTACGATCATGATGTATAAAGTTCTCCATGGCTGATGGATGTTCTTTAAATCAAATGAAGAGTGTTTGGTAATGATTCCCGCAGCTTCATCATAGCCAATATCGACCATGAATTGGAGTGTAGCCTCTTCAGATGGAGTAGGAACACATTCATCAGGCTGGATAGCATGGAGCAGAAGAATTTCTCGCAAATCAGCAACAGTGATAATGACTTGTTTACTGTTGAGAGTCACCGTGACAGCATCTTGATCATCAAATTTCTTCATTTTGTGCCAGAACTGATGGATATAGATCTCTGGTACCGTTGTTGAGTTGGTGAGCATGTTGTTGTAAGGATGAGTCTTCAAAGTCCACTGCAATTCGGCAAGAGGATTCAGAGCAGGTGAAGTTATCAAAGTCCACTCTGAGGTTTTTCTTTCCAAGCTTCATACGGTAACCAGTCGGGAATATGTCTTCTATTTTGAGCTTATTTGGTGCGTTAACATTTTCCATAGTGATGTCCATGTCATGATCTGAAAGATATTGAGCCAAAAGAACCAACATATTGAAAGACATTACGTTAGTCAAACTTTGATTTTATTGTCCAATTATTGAATATGTTATGTTAATAAATGTTATGAGTCCAATGTCACTTGTTATCTAACAGTCCAAAGTAGTCGTGATAAGTTTCGTGAGTGTATTAATATTGAATTTTAAAGTCCACATTTTCACTCATTCACACAACATTTTAACAATTATAGCTTACTAGTGACATATTGGTCTTGTGACGTTATGAGTAACTTATTTACAAGTTAGTACGCGTAAAATTTCATTGGTAAAGTTAAAATTTAGGCTTAAGCGTAAGAATGCAAGGTTAAGCGTAAAAAGTGTAACCATAAGCGTAGACCTAAGCTTATGCGTGGGAGTCCCTCTTACGCATAAGAAATCTTACGCGTAGGAAAAGGCTCCTGGCATAAGGCTTACGCGTAAGCGTATGTTGGGAGCTTATGCGTAAGGTTTACTCGTAAGAGTGAACGTTATGCGTAAGACTCCAACTTTACGCATATCCTTCACAGGATACGCGTAGTCCCCATGTAGACCCTAACGCGTAAGATTTCTCTTACGTGTAACATCTACGCGTAAGGTAATCCTTAAGCGTACAATTCCAATTTTAACCTTGATTCTGATTTTGCACGCGTAAAACCTGAAATAAATCAATCACAACATTTCCATTAACATTTTTACTCAACCACTTTCAAAAATCACATGTTATCACAATAACTATCCAGTTACGCGTAGATTAAGCTTAAGCGTAAGGTTTAAACCCTAATTATTCAAATCCTACGCCTAAGAGATTTAACCATGGAAATAGCACCAAATGATTTATTAGTCTTCTTAGAAGCAAGATGAGACTTTTTCAAAAAGTTATAACATCAAAAAACCTTATGAATCAAAAATTCCTATTTCAACGAGTCTTAAACCCTAGATTTTAATTTTGCAAAATTAGTGTTTCTGGGCATGATTGAAGGTTGGTTTTGGTTAATTAAACATGTAATAAACATCACGCAAGCTTCTAATTTGATAGAAGAATTACAAGTGAGAACCCCCAAATTCACGCATAAACCCTAAATCTTGAAAAATGATTAAAAATGTTTTATAGGTTGATTTAGATGTTGGAAACAATTTAAGGATAGATACTAGATACATTTACACACACCCATTTCACAACAATCATCCAAACTTGATCACATGATCATACGCTTATGCGTAAAGCACATAATCAAGCTTAGAGTAAATTCCAACCGTTGTATTTGTATACCATTAAAAACCATTGTTTAGAATCACTCAAAGAAGCTTAATACACTCACAAATTTGGAGTTTATAGCACGGATTTGAAGTTTGATTTTGAGCATGGAAGATGGTTGGTAAATAAAAAATGCTTGAATTAAATGTTAATGAAATTAGGTGGGTGGTTTTTGTAAAAAATAAGTATAAGCTTTTGACAACTTTGGCCCCTCCACCTCAACCATTTTCATCCATAGCCCATAACTTCCATTTTGGTTAAGTAGGAAGTGTAAGTTTGGAAAGAAAATTAACGACACTCCCCCTTGACTTTAAAAATATTGAAATTTTATAAATTAGAGTCCGAGGAGTATTTAAGAACCAAGAAACATATCCACCATTATCAAAGATACAGCCAGTTTTGGGTAACATGCAAGTACAAGGTTTTATAAAATAGAAAATATATACTTTCTCCCCCTCAACACTTGACCATAAAATTATTGAAATGTTTGAAAGAGTAAAGTGTTGACAGAAGATTTGTACTTGCCATGTTGAAAGAAATTTAGATAGAAGAATATTTTTGTATTTTATAAATTTTATATTTTTGTATTTTGTTTTTGATAAAGTATTTACAAAAAAGGTTTTGGTGTTTGATTGGTTTAAAGAATGTGTCAAAAGTTCATCCAATTCCTCTGGAGTCAAACACCTCATACCAATCCGGTGGACCAACTCAGCAAACCTAGCAAGGGCTAAGGCTTTGGTGAGAAGGTCTGCCAGTTGATATTCAGTACCCACAAAATAAAATTCAACGGTACCCTTTTCCACATGCTCCTTGATGAAATGATATCGAAGATCGATGTGCTTAAACTTCGAATGTTGGAAAGAGTTGCACGAGATCGCAATAGCACTTCGATTGTCGCAGTACATCCGGATTCTGTCAAATACGTAACCATAGTCTTTGAGTTGTGTTCTCATCCAAATGACTTGAGCACAACACGCCGACATGGCTACATATTCTGCTTCGGTTGAGGATAACGATGTACAATCCTACTTCTTCGATTGCCATGACACAAGTTTATCACCAAGAAATTGTAGAGCACCGGAAGTACTTTTCTGAGAATCTAAGCAACCTACGTGATCAGCGTCTGAAAAAGTTATTACTTCAAAACCAGAATCCTTCGGATACCAGATCCCTAAATTAATGGTTCCCTTGATGTATCGGAGGATTCTTTTAGCCTCAGAGAGGTGAGTTTCAGTTGGTCGCGACTGATAACTGGAGTAAAGATATATAGCAAATACAATATCAGTTCTACTGGCTATTAGATACATGAGAGAACCAATAATACTTCGGTATTTGGTAGGGTCAACCAATTTCAAATGCAAATTAGCATCCAGTTTCTTGGTATGTGCCATCGGTGTGGCATAGGTATCACAGTTTTGCATTCCATGTTTGTTTAAAATTTCAAGAGCATATTTGGACTGACTCAAAAAAATACCACGGGGTGATTGATGAACTTTCAATCCCAGAAAAAATGTAAGTTCACCCATCATGGACATTTCAAAGTGTTTTTTCATAAGTTTTGAAAAAGCGTTTGAGTACTTTAGATGTGTTGACCCAAAAATGATGTCATCCACATTATTTTGAACGATTAAAATGTGTTCCCCGTGATATTGTATGAATAGTGTTGGGTCGACCGATCCTTTGACGAAATTATTAAAGATGAGAAGGGATGACAACTTCTCATACCACGCCCGAGGGGCTTGTTTGAGACCGTAGAGAGCCTTGTTCAGTTTGTAGATGTGATTAGGGTACTCTGGATCAACAAATCCTTCTGGCTGACTTACATAGACTGTTTCTTTCAGATTACCATTTGGTAAATCAGTTTTGACGTCCATCTGAAAGGCCGTGATGTTCATGTGAGCCGCGAATGCCAGAAAAATCTGAACAGCCTCAAGTCTAGCAATCGGTGCGAATGATTCCTCATAGTCAATCCCTTCTTCTTTTCTATAGCCCTTAGCCACTAGACGTGACTTATTTCTGATAACCGTACCTTCAGCATCCAACTTGTTTTTCAAAATCCATTTCAGACCAATAACATAGACCCCTGTTGGTTTTTCAACCAATTCCCATGCTTCAAGACGTTTAAACTGGTTAAGTTATTCTTTCATGGATTCAATCTAGTTGTCATATGTCATGGCTTCTTTGATATTTTTGGGTTCAGCTTGGCAGACGGTGAGTGCATAAATGCAATGTTCACTGTCGGTCTGAAGGCATTGTCTAGTTACTACTGGTTGATTCGGGTTTCCAATAATGTTCGCAAGAGGATGGTTTCTAGTCTAACGATGTGTGGAGGGTTGATGTTGATATACATTGTGCAGATTAGGAGGATTCAAATGGCTTGTAGATGATTCCGCAACATCAGAAGTGGCAGTTTTATTTGTAAAAGGGTTGAAGAACGCATTTGGATCATAATCTGCAGGTGGGGGTACTTCATGGTTCAGAAGATCATCAGCTGGTTCAGCGTCATTGGATGCGGTTTTTTCGGCTGTTTTTGTCGAATTAATTGGAGGTGCTTCTTCAACAGTTGTTGTTGTTTCAGGTGTATCAGGTATTGGATTATTATCAGGTTGAGCAGCGGAAACATTGGATACATCTGGAGCACGTTGATCAATATCATCACCAAACAGAGGAGCAAATACCTATTCCATTTGTTGACGAGTAAGTTGTAGGCTTGGTTCAGCTGATGATGGGGTTTGGGGGAAGTTTAGACGGTTATGTCCGGGTTCCAAGCTGTTTTGCTCAGAAGCCATTTCTGTAAGCTCATCAAAATTTGCATGAATCGTTTCCATAATCTCTCTTGTACGACAATTCCAGATCCGGTAACCCTTAGAGTTTTCACAGTATCCAACAAAGACTCCTATGTCAGCTTTAGCTTTGAGCTTTTAGCTTTAGCTTTGTGTTCCACCTTTGAAGGAAAGTGAGCACGAGTGCTTTTCCCATGTTCACAAGCTGAGCATAGATGATCTTTAGAGTACCGAAATCTTGGGAGACCTTCAACAAGTTTGTATCGTGCAAGATTGGTGATGGTTTGAAAGTTTAAGTGTGAGAGTCAACGGTGTCATAGCCAAGATTTTGTAGATGTTTCCTTTGAAAGTAGACAGATGGGAGATGAAGCAATCATGTCTGGCATTGAGATTGTATAAAGACTTGATGTGCGGGTACCAGACATAAGATCGATTCCTTGTAGATCACGAATGAAACAAGTTTTCTCCCGAAATGCAACTTCCAGATCTCCATCACAAAATTGACCGACTGAAAAGAGATTGTGACCGAGACCTTCCACATAATAAACCCTGCTAATTTTGATGTTTTCGTTGATGTAATCCCCGTAGCCCATGATAGCTGCGAAGTGATCATTCCCGAACCTGACAGTGCCAATGAATTTTGAAATAAAGTTTGATAACAGTTTGAGATTGCCTGTCATGTGTCCAGAACATCCGCTATCAACAATCGAGAGGATGATCTGTATCACCTACATTACACACAGACGACACAGATGGAATAGAAGTAGATGTGGGACCCGAAGAGTTAGAGGGTTCTGATGCAGTTATAGTTGAAACACACATGTTTATGATTTTAGGTATCCATTTAAAGCCAAGTGTATTATGTAACCATTTCTGCCATCTCCAACTAGTCTTAGCTTTTGTCTTAGTAAATGCACTAGGTGATAAGTTCTTCCTAGGAGGTGAAGGGGGTTCTATGGGTACATCAATGATCGTAGCCGGAACACTAGAGGGTGGTTTACCTAGCACATACTTAGAAGCATTAGTGGGCCGCGAGGTATTCCGTTTTCTATGATTCCGCTTACGAGATAAGATAGCATTAGCAACACATTTATCATGACAACCAGAAAACATGCTTTTACGAGAACCAACATAAGAAGCTTCAAACATAACATTTAAAGTACTTAAAGGTTCAGCATTCGTTACATCACTTTTACTATTACATTTGTCTAACGCAATGTCTAAAGTGGGTGCAACTTGAGTCTTATTCAAAGTCCTAAGGTGTTCTTCTACTTCAGAGGTCTTTATTGTTCTTTTCTTACGTTGCAACTTCCTATTCTTCCTTGATGTGCTCTTAAGTTGTGAAGTGCTAGCGTTGGGAAAAGAGGAAATTATTCCTTTTTCAGTAGAGGGAAGCACATTATTTTCTTGTGATGTGTCATTAGGCAGTCTAAGAATTCCTGGTGCAATTACATTTGTGTTACTATTCCTATCTTGCTTAAGTTTTACCAACTCTGCTTTTAAATCATGGATAGTGTGTAACAAATCTTGATTTTCAGAACGAGTGTTTCCATTTTGTCGTAAAACATCTTTGGTATATGCAAGATGATCATCAATATCTTTTGACGCTTGAGCACGAGTCTTTTTTAGCAAATCAAATATGACACCATATTTTGTTTTTACTTTGGCAATTTCTTGTTCATATTTTGAAATTTGACACTTTAAAGACACGTTTTCATCATCCAGTTGTTCTATTTTTGGATTAGAAAATTTGGAACTCAACTAGTTGATTTTGTTTTGCAAAGCAAGTTCACGATTTTGACAATCTTTTTGACACCATTGAAGACGACATTTTGCGTTGGAAAGCTCATTTAACAATCGCTCATTTTCAAATTTTAAGGAATTGATTTTAGACACATTATCGGTATTCTCAACAATTTCAACAGAATCCATAGAATCAACAGCGATATAATCAAATGCATATGCAACAGTATGTAGTAACACAACATTTATGGTATCAGCACAGATAACATCTTCCAAGAGTCGATCAACATTTTTTCTTAACATTTTCTTTTTACGTTTACTATTTGAAATTGATGTTTCTATTTTCTCGAAAATTGTTTCATAAGTCCAAGCTCCTTGTGAAAATCCCTTTCCCAATATATTGCACGCATTTTCAAATTTTGGACATGAGGTAAAATTCTTTTCTAAAAGATATCTCTTTGTTCTCGTGCATGAGGCGATTGAAAATACTCAACTTTTATTTCAGAATTGATTTCAATTTCACGTTCCAAAAGTTTGATGTCCTATATGAATGTTTCAAAATATTTAAGAATTTGACAACGTTTTGGTAATGTTTTTACTTCACTGAGTGAAGGTAAAGGACCATTAATTTGTGCAGTATTGGGTTGGGGACTAACATTAGAAGACTCAGAAGTAGACGTGATAACCCAAGGTGTGTTAGAATTATCCTGTTGTGCGACGAAAGTTATGGCTTTTGAGTAGTTAAATGGTTTGCAATAAACAACATTTTCTAATTTTGACCGACTCTCGTCTTCTGCATCTAATTCCTCCATACGATTATATTCAACAACACTCATAATGGAATCATCAATTCTATGTTCTGCACTCTAAACTTGAGGATTTGGTTTGAATGCTCTATGTGAAAACTTTGGTTTGTAATCAGCAAGATTCGGTCCATGTCCATTTGGATTTGGTTTAAAAGTAAACTTTTGAATAGTTGTGATTGACTCACCATGTTTATAAACAACATTTCGAAACTCTTTGATTTTGTTTTGTAAGTCGACAATTTCTTCAAGATAGTCATCTACTTGTTTCCTTGAATGCTTTTTGTATTCACAAAACTGTTTTTGACAAGTTAATAACTCAGACTTAGCTTTTTGAGTTTTCGAAGTGAGAGCGTTAAGTTGTTGTTTATGATCATATTTCAGTTGTTCTATTTGAGACAACAAAGCATTCTTGGATGCAACTAGATCACATATATGTTTTTCCAAAGATTTTTCATTTTGGTATGATTTAGCAAATGCGACTTCAAAACCTTTTTCACGTTTCTCTTTTGTTTGAAAAATGTTGAGTTGGAACTTTAAGCATTCATTATCCTTAGTCAATATTGCAATTTTATCGTGTAATTTCTTATTGATGTCTTGACACTTTTCCATTCGAGATTTTTGGTCTGTAATTAAGTTGGTCATGAGCTCAATATCTGGATTAGACACAGGTTCAGCTTGTTCAACGTGAGTCTCAACATGATCATTATTTAGATCCTCAAATATAACCACAGAGTTAACTTGATTATCAATATTAACTATAAGGTCATCTTGATCGTCAAATATAGCTACGGGATCTATTTGATTATCATCGGAATGAGATGTAGACGGCTCATGTTGAACACTCTGATCTTCGTCGGATGCAGATGTTGGCGGAGATATCAGATCAGTAATGAATATAGTTTGATATGGTACCTGAGACAAGCCGTTAGTGTCATACACTGGGCCTGTGTCACTCATGTGGAGTTCTTGCATGTTTGCCATTAACATCACGGGTGCATTAGCCTGCAAGTTCTCCATGTCATCATCAGAATCTGCATTTGCCATGAAGCTCTATTCCTTGTTGGTAAGAGTTCCACCAGCTTCATCCTTGAAAGCCAAGAGTAAAGCCTCTTTGTGATAAGCGCTGCCTCTTGTCCTCGGCTTTGGGCATGCATTAGCAAGATGACCCTTTTCATTATAGTTATAACAACGAAGACCATTAACCCCAGTCTGAGCATTACCCTGATCAACCACTTGAGCCCGTTGTTGTGGAGCACCTATGTTATTCCTTCCATTAGCATTAAACCCTTGACCACTACCCATCTGACGAACATTACCACGATTCTGAACTTCAACTCTTCCTTTGTTAACAACAGCCTGATTCCTTGTGTTTGATGAGCTTCGAATGCGATTGTTGGATTTGGTAGAATATCGACCGAAGGCTCTAGCAATCATGCCAAACCCTTGTTGCAATGCATCGAAAGCTTCTGCATCCTCATTAGCTTCACTGTAAAGTGCTTGATCATTGTTGCTGTTGTATGGAACCAGTTGAGTTTCTTGTGAGGGATCATATGGTGTGATCTGAGCAGTTGATTGTGGAGGATTTTTGAAGACAGTTTGTAAGGTCGGGAATTGAGGATAAAAAGCTTGAGCCCATAAAGCTAGAGTTTGATTATCCGGAAGTGAAGGCGAAGCAGGGACTCCACGGATGATCCTTTCTTTGTCAACTTCCTTTTGGTGAGGTTTCAAATAGTCGTACAACAATCCGTATGTAGCATGATGAAGATTCTTCGCTTGACGGATGAAAATAACATACTTTTCCCAATCAGGACCAAGACTGCTTAGGAACTTTCTGTTGACTGCAATTCTTGGCATAATGATATTATGTTTTTCCAAGTCATTGATGATGTCTGAGAACCGATGATGATATGACTCTAATGTCTCCCCTGGTTCAATCATGAAGTGTTCATATGCTAAGTAGATTTTGGATTCCATGTCTTCTTGATAGATTTCTATGCCTTCCATTAGAAGATGAATGTGCTCTCACATTGCTTTAGTAGTCTTTTGAGCATCAACACTATGAAGTATCGAATTATGTAATCCCAAAAGGATATATTGCATTGCTAGTTCATCTGCTTCTAAGTGTAGATGTTGGTCAGTAGTAAGTTGATCAAGACCGACAACGTTGGTGATATCATCTCTTGGTGGATTAGCATTCGGATCTCCGGGTACAGTGAGAGTAGGCATCTGAAAAGGACCTTAAAGGATGACCTTCTTCAAAAACTTTCCATGTGGCTTCTTTAGATCACAAAACCTAAAGAACCTTATCACCCATTGATCGTAGTTTCTGGAAGTGAGCATTGGAGTTCTATCAAGGGATCCAGCTTCAGGAATGGATTTTTGGCTACTTAAAGCTTCACACATCTTTGCAAACCAAGACGGTTCCTTTGGTGTAGTACCATTCATAGCATACTTGGCTCGATACTGATTTTGGAAGTATGTGTAATGTTGTACTTGTTGACTAGGATTTGGTGGAACCATTTGTGGTGGAAGAGGAATTGCTCCATGTTGTTGAAATTGTTGCATTTGTTGTGGAGATGATGGAGGATATTGTTGATAGAATTGTTGTTGTTGTTGTTGTTGTTGTTGTTGTTGTTGAGGATACATATGAGGAAAATAGCTAGAGTATGGTGGTTGAGACATCTTGAAACTTTTGTTGATGATGGATCTTTGTAGCCGAATGAAACTTTGTTGATGAAGTAACCTTATGCGTAGAAACCAGCTTAAGCGTAGAAAGCACCTTATGCGTAAAAATCAACTTACGCGTAGAAGATAGCTTACGCGTAGGAATAGCTTACGTGTAGACTTGAGGAAAACTTAGATTAGGCGTAAACTAAAGGCTTAGAAGTATAATCCTTATGCGTAATATTTTCTTATGCGTAAGACAGGCTTATGCGTAAGAAAATGCTTAGGCAAAGAGAATTCTACGCGTAAGTTTTTAGCTTAGGCGTAAAACTAGGGTTTTGCCCAAAAATCCTTTACACTTATATCAGTGTAAAAGATATCCAAAGTGGAAGTGTTTTCAGGCTTATCCAAGCAAGAAAACACTGAGTAAACCAGCAGCACTGAAGATCAAATGAAGAGAAGCTTATGCTTAAGAAATGCGTAGGCGTAGACTTTGATGCTTACGAGTAAAACTAGGGTTTTCTTACGAGTAGAAAGTACCAACTTACACCAAAAACTGATTTTATGCCCAAAAGTGTTTAGAAACCTCATTTTTATGATGAAAAAGCTTCAATATCACCAAAATAACAAGAAAGTTGAAAACTTGATGATCCAAGATAACTTTTACCCTTATGCGTAGAAAATACTAGACGAACAAAACCAAGCTCTAAAATGATTCAACACACGTAAAGCTTTAAACTTGATACAAAAAACTTAAACTTTAACACTAAATAAACCTTAAAGTACAAGAATCTTGAGTTTTTAAGTGTAAAATTTAAATCTTTATGCGTATGAAAGATTATGCTTATGAAAACCCACGCGTATGAATAACAAACTTCAAAAACAAGTATGTTTCACCCAACTAGATGGTGAATGATACCACTGTTAGGTCATCATATTGTAACACAAGCATCAATATGTTAGAAATAGATAGAGAAGAGATCGGATGAACACAAACACACAATACACGAATGATATAAAGAAAGGTTGTGCGTATGTATTAAGAGAAAGTGAACAACCTACCTTCAAATAAAGGTTTACATGTCTTTATATAGGGAAAGGAACTAGGGCAACACACAAGTTCCCTTCCTTTCCTTATTGGGCTTGGATCAAGGCTTATGGGCTTTCTACATAAGCCTTGCTATAAATACTAACATAAAATCCTAATTAAGCAACCTATTACATGTTAATTACAAATACTTGAAATATAGTTTAGGAGTGATTCCAACAGTGAAGCAGAAGGATTGCACAAAGGGTATGACAGGATGCAGAAGATACTGAGTCAGTTTAATCAACACAAAGCCAAACCAGAAGATGAAGATATTAATCTCAAGTTTCTAAGAGCTTTGCCTACATCATGGTCTCATGTAGCTTTAACCTTGAAAACCAAAGGTGGACTAGAACTTCTTTCTTTTGATGATCTATACTACAAGTTAAAGACTCTTGAGGTAGCTATCAAAGGATACTCTACTTACTCCTCAAGCTAACCTGCAAGTTCCAGCAATTCTACATTTATTAGTGCCACCAGTACTAGCAAAAAGATGTCTCATGCAGATAGTCCAAGCTATCCCTCATCTACTGCTTATTCATCTAAGACTGGGTCTTACAGATCAAATAATGTAATTGAAAATGTTCTTCAATCTTTTGTTGTTGATACTGAGCTTGAGCAACAACTGGCCTATGAAGATTTTGATCAAATAGATAAATTGGATCTAAAGGAGCTGGATTTGAATCGGCAAATGGCTTTGCTGTCTGTTAGAGTAAACAAGTTTGAGCAGAAAGTTGGAAGAAAGATTAATTTTGATAAAAACGAATCTGCTAGGTTCAACAAGAAGAATGTTAGATGTTAAAAGTGTCTTCAAAAAAGACACTTTGCCAGAAAATGCAGGGCAGAAGGAGGAAATGACAAGCATAAGTATTCCTCATTCGAGATTCAGGAGATTGGAAAGAAGGAAGAAGATTCAAAAGCCTTGGTCTCCTCTGTTGATACATTGATTGATTGGACAGGTCATGATGGTCAGAATGATGGAATTGTTGCTTCTAAAGAGTATGGTATGTTTGTTGGATGTGATTCTGAGGATGCAATTGAAGGCTGCTATGCATGTGATGCTGGATAATTTGCTCTTATGGGTGTCACTTTTGAGGTACATAACTGCCCATTTTGGTTGTGTCAATAAGTATAATGAACTTCAAAAGCAGTATAATGAACTTAATGAACAAAATAGTGAATATTTTATACAAGTTCAAGCTTATAAGAACTTACTTAAAACTTTGGAACATCAAAAAAAAGTTCTTCAAAAAAATCAGTTGACACTAGAAGAAAAGATTAGGGTGTTATTTATTGATCTAGAAAATACAACTAATCTGCTAAAGCATTCTGAAAGAATAAATGCTTATGTTGAGACTGCTAAGACGGATTTACAGACAAAACTTGATAATTAGCTGGCTATAAGTGAGACCAGGACAAACGCTTCCAAAATCTTGTTCAGACTAATTGATAGCTCTATGTTTGTTAAAACAAAAGTGGGTTTGGGATTTGCTAACTATATAGGGGAAAATGAGTTAGGATGGAATGATTGTGAATTTAGTGTTTTTACCAATACCTCTGGTGATATGGATGGTAGACCTATATTCAATTGATTTTCCAAAACTAATAACATGAAGGTTGTGCCTCTACCTCTTCCTAGAGATTACACTCCTCTATCAGATAATAGTGACCTGGATGAATCACAAATGTCTTATGGAGCAAAGTCCTCAACCTCTAGTGACTCTAATTATGTGTCTCTTTTGATAACAGTGACAAATCTTCAAAGGTCAATGTCCATGCCTCCAATGTTTGTAGTGTCAAAATTTCAAAGTCCAACTCACCTGATTCTACCTCCTATGCATCAACTTCCAGTGTTTCTACATCTAAGAGTGAAGCTGAGATTGAATCCAAAGTTAGGGCACCTATCCAAGAACCCATAATTGTTCAAGATTCACCTAGTTCTTCTTGTAATAGATCTGATAAGAATGAATACATTTCTAGGACTTCTTGTAACAAGAATGGTTATTTTAATAAAAAGGCAGGTCATTTTAAGAAGAATACTTCATCTGTTTCTAAGTTGTGTTTTGTATGTGGTAGTAATACTCATCTTATTAAGGATTGTGATTTTTATGAGAGACAAATGGCCAATAATTTTGTTGGTAATGGCCAATTCTGGTCAATGGCTACACTTCGGTCTGCTAAGTTAGGTCCTCCCGCTATCCTAGCTACTATTGATGATACTCCTTACACCATTACTGAGGAAATAGTCAGGGCTCAACTTCAATTAGACAATGCTGGTGGTATTACTGATTTACCAATTGCTGAAATCTACTCTGGAATGAATAATATTCAGTATGTCACTAAAGGCAAACTCAGCTTTTTCAAAAATAGGTTTTCACCTCAATGGAAGTTTTTGATCCACACCATTCTTCATTACCTTGTTTCAAAGTTTGGGAGTTGGGATCAATTTGGTAGTGCCATTGCTGTTGCTCTTATTTGTCTGTCTAATGAGAGAAGGTTTAACTAGTCCAACTACATCTTTAACATGATGGTGAGTAACATTGGAAACAATATAAAGTTCTTAATGTATCCTAGATTTCTTCAAATCATTCTGGGCATAGAACCTAGAATAACAAGACAATATCAGGTGTTCAAGCTATCTAGGAAACTGTTTGCAAATATGATGCTCAATTATGAGGGACCTGATATGCCACTTTTAGCTGCTATGCTTGCCCAAGGTTAAGAAGGTGAAGGTCCTATTAATGAACCTATGCCTGAACCTATACCTGAGCCTATGCCTGAACCTGTGCATGACCCTAACCAATCACAACCATATTTGTCTTCACCTCCAAGCCCTCCTAGTCCAGACCCACCTACATATCAAACTCCACCAAGTTCTACTACACCTCCAACACGATCCACTTAAACTCCACTTGTTGGTCACACTTCAGGGGGTGCAGAGGATCTTATTTCACCTACTGATCTATCCTCTATGGTTTCTAATCTTATGCAGAGGGTAAACATGTTGGAAATTGAGCTCAAGGACCATAAGAAGTTCTTTAAGGATGTGGTGGGTAAGTTGGCCAAGAAGGTCAAAGAAATGGTAGTAATCCTTAACACCAAGAACAAGAATGGGGTTATGCGTGATTCAGATCAAGAGGCAGGAGGAGGGAAAGATATGGATTTGGATGCTCTGATCAAATTGGCTAATGCAGCTCTGGTTGCTAATTTTGATATTCCTCCTAATGGTTCTTCTGATAATCCTTTTGGTGGTCCTTCTGATGTTCCTTCTGGTGATATTCCTGTTAAGGTTCCTTCTGGTGGTGCCTCCAATACTCCTGTTGATGTTCATACTGATGTTCATATTGATGTTCATGTTGATGTTCATACTGATGTTCATGCTGATGTTTATGATGCTGATGTTCATACTGATATTCATGCTGATGTTCCTTCTGGTGATGTCTCTACCAATCCTGATGATTTTCCTTCTAGTAGCTCCTTTGTTCCTGTTGATTCTCCTTTTAGTGTTGATCCTGCTGATGTTTTAAACAAAGGGAAATCTCTAATGGTGGACGAGGACCATACTATCAGATTGAGGACTCAAAGGCAGATGAAAGAAGAAAGACTTGGTGTAGAGGTTGCACAAAGGTTACATGAGGAAGAACTAGCTAATTTGGCCAGACAAAGAGAAGACATGGCCAAAAAGACACAACAAGTTACTTCTGAAATGTACTATAATGAATCTGATTGGCTCAACATCATGGATCAAGTTGAAACTAATGCATCTCTCTCAAAGGCTTTATTGGTTGATGATGTGACTGCATATAACTTTCCAGCTAGAATGGTTGCTTTGATCAAAAAGAAGAGACAAGCTCTTGCCAAGAAGTTGGCAGAGGAATGGAGAAACAGGCCACTGACTCAGGCACAACAAAGAAATTTCATGAGAATTTTTGTCAAAAACCAAAGTAGTGTTGTATAGTCTACTGGATGAACTATGGCTAGGGTGAAACTCTTAATTGATGAACAGTTGAAGCAGGAGTTTGAAAAGATTCAAAAAGCTCTTGCATTCACTCAGATACAGGCTTTTAACAAGCCTTTAAAGACGAAAGGTCCTGAGGTAGAAGAACCTTCATCTAAGACGTAAAAGTCTACTGAAACTCCCAGTCCTTCTGATTCAAATGTACCTCCACCACCATCAGTTGCTTCTGCTCTCATTCCTACTGACACTCCCATTCCTACTGAAACTCCCATTAATTCTGCTCCCATATCTACTTACACAAGGAAGAAGTCTTTTGCCAGGCATACACCCAAGTCAGTGTTTAAAGCTTTGGATTTACAAGTAGAAGATAAGACATTCATCAAGGTTGATTTGGATGAGGACTCCACTGATGAGGATCCTGTTCCTTGGTCTCCTTTTTTTGGTTGGGAGGTGATCTCTACTCCTTTGGGGGTACTTAATGCTACTCACAGGATGGATCAGTCTACTAAACATTTTACCATTCTAAGGGAGATTCTTCATATGGTGGATCAACAGGATTTAGTTAAGTTGTATGGCATGGTGCTCCAATATTATGACACTTATCCTGTTGTTAGTGTTGGGTTGCTATTATTAGGTGATCTTCAGGTGTTTTTGGACTCTCAAAAAGGTGGTAAAGGTTGCTTGGTCTTGGCTAATCAACATCTTTGGCAGATTTGCAGCTGGAGACTGTATCCTCTTTCCAATGTTCATGTTTTGGAAACTGTTTCTGGCATAGTGGTGTACATGTTTACAAATGTGACTTATCCTCTCTCAGTGAAGCTCATGGAAAAGATGCTTAGACTCAAATTAGAGATTGTTGGTGAGGTTGTGGGTAATGATATGACTACTGCTGAGCAATTGGTTGGGTTTATCAAGCATCAACTTGCTGCTGCAAAAGTTTCTCCTGCTAGATCATGGTACTCTGTCACCCTTATTTTGTGTATATGTAGTACTATTTGTCTTAAATGGTTTTTACTTTCTATTTTAGTAACAAGTGTTTTGCTAGATGGCTTTTTGAAACTGAAAGTTTTTGGTTATGCTCAAATTAATTTTGAATCTTGGTGTGCAAAATTGTTTTGTTTCTGGCACACTTGGTACAAATCTTAAACTCTTTTCAAAGAGTGGGTGTTGGTTGTCACCACAAACAAATGGTAATCCTTTCACCATGTCTCATAGACAAGAAAGAGTTGATTCACCATGAGGGTACGGCTCTGGTGTGATTATCAAATCCATTGATAGTTGTAATAGTTTGCTCAAAACTATAGGGTATTTCACTCACCCATGCTTCACTTGCTGAGAATGGAAATGGTCATCATTTCACCATAGTTAAACCCCTCTAGGTTACTAAAGAACTGGCTAGTCCTGAGCAAACAGCTACAGGTAAAGACATATCAAATTCGTTTATGGCTGTGATGATTTGCCAAAAATCATTAGGGTACTCCAATTCACCATTGATTCACGTTCTAAGAGTTGGACTGGTTTTTAATTCACTAGTGTGATGTCATAATTCCACCAAAGGATTAGCTAGCCCAAGAGTGAGTAGCTACTTGCTAAAGGCTTATCAAATCTACTCATGTTGCTGAGGTGGTTCACATCAATGTTGCTGGTTCAAGAGTTTCTACTGGTTCATCATTGTTGCTATTTTTGGTATTCTAGTTCTCTCAGGCTTATATACTTCCAAGGATGAAGACAAAAAGATGCTAATCTGTGCAAAATTTTTAAGTATTCACGTTCAAGTTTCATTCCTCATTGTTCAAGACTGAAGATCTATCTAGAAACTGGAAATTAACGTAGTCAAATTCCAGTTTAGGGGAGGATTTTTAGGAATATTTGTAATACAAAGTTATAATTATAATACTAGTATGTATGTAGTTCCTACTGGTAGAGTAGTAGTTCCTACTGGCAGGTATATAGTACTTGTTGGTAAGGTTATTATAATAGTTAGTACTCGTAGTTCCTACTGGTAGCGTACTTAGTCCTGGCAGTTTCGAATAGTTATTCCGGGATAAGATATTAGTTTGTTAGTGATGAGGATATGCATGAGCTAAATTAGTAAGAGATATGCATATCAATCTCACACGTTTTTGTTAATGCCGATTAGGGTTTCATCAATTTAAAAACAACCCACGGCTTAGGGAATTGTAACACACTGAAACACAAAACACAATTCTCCTTGTTCTTTAATAGAAATCCATGGAAGGATCTTTTAGTTGTATTAGTCCTATTCTTCTTATTAGTTGTGTCTATATTCCGTTTAGACATTAGCTTTTCTAAGCAAGAGTCTCTCTTATGTTTAGCTTGTGATTACATAGGCTATTCACCATCCTTAACAGGCAGTAAAGATCTATCTAGAGTGGGATCCAAAATTATATAAACATGTGTAACAATTACTTTCAATGCTATATCACTGTAGTTTTCGCCAAATTGCTGATGTTGCTATTCTTTTGAAACCATTCTTTGATCCATATACATTAACATAATGAGTTTAGTGAATTATTAAATAAAATGCATTAGTGTGCAATTATTGAAAAACTCATTATAATTATTAAAAAATAAGAAGAATCTTAAAAACTGTGACACTCTTACCATCCTCTAAAGATAGCTGCCTTTTCATTGGTCATCACACTTATTGCATCAGTTCAACAATAGAATTCCAAAAGATGGTTTATTAGACATCTTCATTTTAAATCTTGCCAAATCTGTAAGGTTATGTGTTGCAAAAGTGACTCAGATCCTTCAAATAATAAATGAATGAAGGTACAGTTGAATTTTACAAGTTTCCATACCTTGCAATTATTTATCTGATTAAAGCCATCTCTGTCTATAGGTTACAGGATCACAAGCTGAAAATCCTGAAGTTCCATCCCTGGTCATTCATTCAAAAACAATTATCGGTCAAAATGGGAGAGTACAAAGCTATTGTGGTTTATAACTGACAGAAATTGTTGGACCATTTACAGGTACACACCAGCACCAAACCTTTACTTGCATTACCAAACGTTTACTTGCATTATGCAATTACAAAAATGCTGCAAAAATGCATACCTAATTCATGAATGTTTCATTTTAAACATAATTTCTTAGGCCAAGGTTCACGCTCGGTAGGCACTTTAAAAGATATACCATCGAACCAAATGGCTTCTACTTCCAAAAATCCCTTAATCTACAAAAACAGAAGATCACCAGGTGATTAAATAAACAAATTATATTTGGCAGACCTTTGATTTCATAAGACTGAATATTACCCTAACGGTGATTCTTATAGGAACACTCTACCTGCGTGCATCTAAAAAAATCCCACATGGAGTTGCATATGCATCTGCAGGTAATTATACGTATTATAAATGTTACCTCCTACTATTTGATGCATGGAAATGTTTTTATTCTCAATAATATTTACCTTTGTTGGCAAGGTGTACCTGTGGTTTACCATAATATTGGCCCTCCATCGTTTGAATGTCAAAATTGTAAGGCGTTTATGTGGTATCAGGAGAGAAGTGAGATATCAAAGAGAATTGTCAACCTAGTTTTCTCCATTTGCTTCCAAGAGGGAAAATTGCTTCTCCCCATATTTAATGAAACACCATCACCTCTTAATGAGCTTATGGACTATAACAATCCTGCAAGTTTAAGGTTCAAAGACCATATTAGAGTCTATAATGGGATGTTTTGTTACACATCTTTTGGGGCAAAAATAGACCATTTAATTAATACATGTAGGGGACCATATACCTTTAGAATAAATGGCAAAAACTATTATCAAATAGGTTCTCTATTCCCTACAGAGGGTACTCAGCCCATATATGTGCAGCTATACTTTTTTGACACTGGAAATGAAGTGAAGAACCATATGGGAGCATTTATAGACAAGGATGGTGGATAAGTGGTGGATGAAAAGATAGTAGTAAGCCTAATTTAAATGTTTGATCAATCAAATTCAATTAGCAAGGCATTTCGAATGGCGAGGGTTGGTGTGACTCCCATAATTCAACCAACTTTGAACTACGCCTGCTGAGTGGTCGGAGTGCATCACGATAATACAACGCCCTGACAGTGCCTGAAATAGCAGCTTTGATTACTAACGACTTTCGTGATGGTATTCCTACAAGAGATATTGTTATAAGTAACAAGGATGAAAGTCTGAAATGTAATTCTGAGTTACACTCAGAATACATGGCCCTCCAATATCCATTATCATGAAAAGATACCGTGTCACAACAACACAGGTGTATGCAAGACCAAAAGGTGTTATCTGACAATTAAAGAGTACTATGCATACATAATATAGCAGCGGAATAATCACGGTACTACCTTGATTAGAGGTGGCCGATTATTCCAACAATACTTGGTGGATGCATACACAATTGTTGAGGATCAAAGGCTTAAATGGACTAGGCTAAATCAAGATACGTTACGCGTGTATCTATATCATAACCTGTGTGAAGCTGTAACAAGAGGTGATACAAGTGCAGCAGGTCTGGAAAAACGAATCATTCTACCAAGGAGTTTTATAGGCGGACCAAGGTATATGATTCAAAACTACCAATATCCAATGGCTATATGTCGAACCTATGGAAATCCATACATGTTCATCACTTTCACCGCCAATCCAAAATGGCCCGAGGTTGCTGAAATGTTAAAGCACATCCCGAGAAAAAAAGACCATGACCGTGCAAAAGTGGCAGCCCGTGTATTCAAGATTAAATTGACTGAACTGTTAAGCGATCTTACAAAACACCATATTTTTGGAAAGTCACGGGCAGGTAACACAAATTAGCTTATAATGCCAATCTGTGTACTCTTATATACCAATTTTATGCATAAGCTTATGCTTTTCTTCAATTTCATTTTATTTGTGTATGTCATAGAATTTCAAAAACGTAGCCTGCCACATGCTCATATCCTACTATGGCTAGAAGAACATTTGAAATGAAAAACCCCATCCCAAATAGATGACATAACTACAGCAGAGATACCATGCCGAGCAAATGATCCAGATGGTAATAAAGTAGTAACTGAATTTATGTTACATGGGCCTTGCGGTAAAGATGCTAAATACACCCCATGTATAGTTGAAGGTAAGTGCTCAAACCATTTTCCTAAACCTTTTGTGGCAGAAACTATAGTTGATAATGATGGCTATGCTATTTATCGTCAAAGGGATAATAACGCTTACCATATCAAAGGAAAATTCAAGTACGATAACAGATATATGGTTCCTCACAATCGTTATCTCCTTCTAAAATACCAGGCGCACAATAACGTGGAATGGTGCAGCAGATCAAAGGAAATTAAGTACTTATTTAAGTACTTAAATAAAGGTCCCGATAGAGCTACAATTCTTATACAAGACAATGTTAAAAACAATGATGATTTGGCAAACGTGCAGGTTTTGGAGGTGGATGAAATAAAGAATTAATTGAATTGTCATTTTTTAGCTCCATGTGAGGCGGTGTGGCGTTTTTTTTCCTACGACATCCATCACTCATATCCATCAGTCATGAAATGCAATTACCAGTTGCCGAATTAGAACGTAACACTTCGTGACTCAGAAAGCTTACCAGCCCTAATTCAAAGGGAAGGTATCGACGTAACCATGTTCACTGACAGGTTTGAATTAAACAAGCGTGATAAAGAGGTGATGAAATACACGTATGCTGAAATACCTACACATTATGTGTGGCATGAGGAAGACAAATTGTGGAAAAAAAAGAAAACAACAAAAATGCATTGGGAGGATTGTTTACTCACACACAGCTTCTGGGGAATGATATTATCTTAGAATGTTGTTAAACATTGTGAGAGGACCTCCATCTTTTGAAAAAATCATGACTGTTAATGACAGACTATGTTCCACATTCAAGGAAGCCTATTTTGCATATGGCCTTTTAAATGAAGACACGGAATGGACGCATGCTATACCTGAAGCAAGTGTATGGATGTTTGGACCACAGCTACCTGACATATTCGTGACAATTTTATTGTTTTGCGATGTCAGTAGACCTTTAAAATAATGGGAAGAAAACTGGGAGATCTTATCAGAGGATATCCTACACAAGAAAAGGAAAAAAATTAATTATCCTAACTTGGATTTGACGGATGAAAATCTCCAGAACTATTGTTTGCTAGAAATTCAAGAGTTGTTAAATAGGAATGGAAGATCTTTATCAGAGTTTCGAGATCTACCACTGCCTGACCCAAACTTACTAACCAACATGGACAATCGTCTCATTAGAGAAGCATTGGATTATGATATGAAGAAGTGTAAGATTGAACATTAACAACTTAATTCACTGTTAAACCCCGAACAACGTTTAATCTATGAAGAGGTGATTGAATCTGTACATGAAAAAAAGGGCTTTTTTACTTTGTGTATAGGTTAGGAGGAACGGGGAATACATTTTTATACAAAACTATCATATCAATGTTAAGATCAGAACGTATGATAGTCCTTGTTGTCGCATCTTCCGGTACAAATGTGTACTAAATTGAAACAATCAACTAATTTGAAAACTTATAAAAATACATGTCTAACTACTACCCTCAATTTGTGTAGGAATTGCTTCATTGTTGCCACCAGGAGGGAGAACCGCACATAGCCATTTTGTTATACCACTTGAATTATTGGAGAACAGTACATGCGGTATAAAGCAAAACATGCATATGGCAGAACTCATGCACCAAGTTAAACTTATTATCTGGGATGAAGCTCCAATGACTCAAAAATATGCTTTTTGTAAGATATAACTTTTCACATACACATCAAACCATAACACAAAGTAGCATATAGATGGAATTCTAGAGAGAGAAAGTTAGAGGTTTAGGGAACTTAGTGAGAGAAAGTGAAAGATATTATTATGAGCTCCAACTCTCTACCTTGGAAGGTAGAGAGTATTTATAGTCTTACATAAAACGCCACACATCGGGCTGTGGATCAGGCATACAGTGGGTAAAGACTCGTCCGTCCTCCACGGTGTTACTTAACTAAATACTACTAAACTAAAATTAACTACGACTACGAGCTTTCTAATGATTACATATACTTGAGGTGACCGACTTTTTAATACCGGGAATTTCTAATTCCTAACAATCTCCCCCTAAGGGAGGTCACCTCAATCATGTACCAAAAATACATTGAATACAACCAGATAATACATTAACAATTGATCTTGCATTCTTGATGTAGTCCTTTGCTCCTAAGCTCGTAGTCATTGATTCTTCACATTGCATGTTTGGTTACTTCAAGTGGAGGTCTTTTACTGATCCACGTGATAATAATTTTGAGCCATCATTTGAGATCATCAGCTATCAAAAATCTCTGTGACATCCTTTGTGGTGTTGGTATTATGTGATGTTGTGACTTTAGGACCGACATGCTCACATTCGGATCATGATATCTTCTTATCAGAGTAGCGGAAGCTTTAGTTGATTCATGATATTGGCGCATAGCAGAGAAGCATGGAGTGATAATATCAGAGTCATTGATGCACTAATCATGATTTCTTTTGAGTTGAATGTGATAAGTGAGCATGCGGCTATGGATTGACCGCTTCATTCTGAACAGCTGCAAACGCCGGGCGCACGCATACAACGCTTAGCAATAAATCGCATGAAAGTGTCTTTGATCACTTTCGTTGAATTGAGGTACACGCCCACGGTTCCCGTGATCATACAAGTGCTTTTGCGGATCGTATAATTTGAAGAATTTCTTGACAGGGTTTCGCTGCTCTGCTTTGTTCTCAAACCGGAACGTCTCAAAGAAGACAACACGGAGTGAGTGAACCAGCTAATTTAAGTCCACTGATTGATGAAAAGATATTTGAAAAACAATCGAGTATTGCTCAATAGAAATTGTTTTTGCAATACAATGAAGGTTTTAATGAAAATCAATTATCAATCATAAAACACCTTTTGATTTGAAATAGTACACGGTCGACGTGCTAATGAAAAGAGTTTTAAAGCACAAAGACCGGTTTTTCAAAGGTATCCGTCAATCCATAACCTGAACCAGGATTGATTCAAAGGATTGAATCGCCCTATTGTTTCTGTTCAGTTGTCACATGGTTGATCTGTATAATAGATCTCACATGCCACCTACCAGAGCTTGTTTGATGTTGGCTCCAGAAGGCTTTCCATCTTCATTGTGAGTGTGTAAACACATCACTCAGATGTTCTGGCAATACCACAAGGATAATGCGTAGGACTCAAGATATAATCTCTTTCCACATTGTGTGAAACAGAGTCTTCATTGAAAGTGTCCTAATGAGATTTATTGATGATCTCGTGGCTCTAGACTCAATTTGTGCATATTTGGATCCTATATCGGAGACTAGGGAGAGGGTCTCCTCCTTCAATATCAACAATCTCTAAGAGAAAGTCGATAGATAATGTCGGTTCCCCGTGAGAATGAAACAAGTCCTTTTAAGAGGAACTTGAGTGGTTTGGAAAATTGAAGTGCAGTGCGTCACTGGGTCCATGACGTCTTGTCTTCAATACCGATGTTACCATCAGTAGCATATGAATTGAACCCGGTTTCTGCCCTAAGGTTGAATAAATGGAGGGCTATTTGTTTTCACCCTATTCTCATTCAATTCCTTTTAATTCTTCAACCCCTTCAGTGCTTACCGAGACTTCATAACTAGAACCTTGTTGGGTTTATTCCAGTACTAGTTCAGTCTTAGTCCGCACTCTTCCCATATCTCATTTTTCTCCTTTTATCATCATACCTAAGGACTTCTACGCTAACTAGTGGATTGTCCCTGGGTAGATCCCTCCGGTTCTGGCGGATCATGGGAACCAATACCTAACCTTATCATCCTTATATCACCGCATACATAAAGTAAAGTTGGTCGGTCTATTTGGTATTGTTCACCTGCCATTGGATCCAATTGAAAACCATTTGAAAATCAATTCAGATACTTGTGATATATTATCAAAGCATTTTGTACAGAATTGTTTTTGATAATTTTTTAGAACGAGAACTCCCCCTCAACATGTGCATCAAGTATTTGAAAATGTTTTGCACACGGAGGCAAGAGAAAGAATTAACTTCTTTGATTACCATTTTCTAAAAGATATCAACATCACTTCCTTGATCAACTCAAGTAGATAATGCATTCCCAGGAAGGATGAGGTTTCCATAAATTTGCTCCCCCTCAATATGTGCCTCGAGGTTTGAAAAGAGTTTTGCACATACTAGAAGGAACCTGCACATTGAGATAAATGATCACGTTTCAAATCATAGGTTTAAGATAGATGCTCCCCCTCAACATGTGCATTGATTTCTTGAAATCGTTTGACACATGTGGGAAGGACAGCGTGTACATCCTTATAAACCATTTACCGAATTATCAGTTTAAAACCAATTTAAATCACACATTCTCCCCCGATCACAATTATCAAATCATTTGAGATTTGTGATCTCTTATAGATTTAAATTGATTTTGAAAGCTTTTAAGGAGAATTGTGACTTGATTATGAAAGCGTTTGAACTTATAAGGATCGACTCCATTGATAAAACATGCATGTACATCTTTTGAAAACAATTTAATGCCAAATAACTTTTTAATTTAATTGAAATCATTCTCCCCCTCAATCAATGACATAGGTTGTTGATTGAGAGATAGAGATTTTGACAAATAAGTCCTGATGATTATCAAAAATAGAGATCGAGTTATTTCTCAAAGCATTTAGTTTTCAATGAGATAAATGTTTATAGAATCGAGCATGGAATTTTGAAAACATGATAAAACATGGCTCGTTCTTTCTTTTAAAGCGGGTTATTTAAAATGACAATAAACCATTTTTTCTCTTTCTCCCAAAATATTTTTTGATTTTTGATTTTTTTTTTTAAATTGAACAACATCTAAAGACTCGTGTCATTCTTTGAATGACATCACAAAGACCGTAGATATTATCGAACCGAGAAAAACATGACAAATTGACAATATTTTTTGAAGATTTTTCGCATTTTTCAGATTTTTATGGATTTTGAAAGTTTTATAATTTTCTATTTGATTTTTGAGAGTTTTATAATTTTGTATTTTGTTTTTCGAATAAATATTTACAAGAGATAAATTAGTTTAAGAGAATGATGAAATGTGTACCGAGATAAAGATATCGTTCAGCACGTTGTAGAAGAAAGGAATCAACATCTCTTAAACTTTCGCCACCAAAGCATTTGAGGCTTCTAAGAAAATCGTCTGGACATGAGCCTTCTCAATTTGAATCTTTGGTAGCTTACCCCCAAACCGACAAACATCGAATAAAGACCATTTTCCTAAGAAGTAGAGTTGAATACAAAGCGGTCTCATTGATTGAAGCTCAAGACCAAGAACACGAGAACACCGAAGTAACAAGTTGAAACATTGATCGTCTCAGTGGTTATCAAATCCGGATTAACTGATTACGACCGATCACATGAACTTGTTGTGCATCCCCGATGTACACCTTACTCTTCAAGATTGACCGCTTGTCTATTTAGGGGTACAATATATCAACATCTTCATTTTACCAAGTGCATTCCAGTTATATAACATATAACCAATCGAACATAATGTACACATATACCCAACAAGAGTAGAGACGATGACATCCATGTAACATGTTGAGTCACTAATCATCTCTGTGGATGTCAACTCTGAAATAACTGAATTAGCTCGATCAAGTGAACATGTTGTGCATATAACCGTAAGCACTTTATCATAAACCTTATATAAGATGTCGATAGGCAGTATCATCTCACGTTCCAAATATTCTTCTCACATTTCTTCCAACCAACAATGTAACATATACCAAAAGTCTCCAGAGACCACTTCCCCCAAATAGTTGGAATAATACATCCTTCCCCCAAATAGTTGGAATAATATATCCTTCCCCCAAATGATTGGAATAATACACCAAAGGCTACGAGTAAAACAACGAAGTTTCTCTCACGGTTTATGACCATTGTCTTTCCGGGATAACTTCAATCAGGTAGAAGTGTTAAGTTCATCAAGTGTACTCGTTGTGCTTTTAGATATATGTCTCCTCCCCCCTTGCTAGTTTTTATACCTCAGAATCAGCAAAACATAATACACTCATATACTTGAAATAGAGAAGAACACAATTAGCTCAAATATATCTCGTGAGAATCAAGCACTCTTGAAACTCTCTCGACTATCTTTTCAACCAGTGTAGACAATTTGAAGTGACCACTGATGAAGAAAACCCGATATACCAAACTTGAAACTGAAGTCGAATTCCCCGCATTTGTATCTTAAGGTTGCCCTTTAATGATGGAAGAACGGTGTCGAGAATCTATGCTTCAAGCAAATCTCTAAGTACTCACAACTCAAACAAAGTATGAGACATTAACACCTCTTGAGATTATCCGCATCGTCGGTCTTTAACCATCCACCCCGACTGCTGGTAACTAGATAAACCAAGTCTTCAACTTAACATTCTTAGACCCGAGCAAGATATCAAATAAGAACACGCCTTTGTGAAATTTAACTTCAATCTCAAATGAGTGATAAATGATTAACTCCGAAGTAATCAACTTGTGTCAAATGCCCAACACGTGAATAAACATACAATCGGATGTACATTGATCCACTAAATGAACCGGAACAAATGATTCCTCAATATCAATGCATTCTTCCTAAAAGTATACATGTAGAGACTGATCTGGAAGAATCACCAATAATGTCTTCGATAGAATGAGGTAGTCATTTTCCTTAATGTTCATGTGGTTGATTTACAGAGTGCATAATGAGAGGAACAATAATCCGTAAAGATTTGGCAAAGAAATACCAAAGAGCGGATCATTATCCATGAACAACAATCCGTGAAGATTTGGCACAAGAATACCAAAGAGCGGATCATTATTCAATAGTGCAACTTACAATATCATGATAGTCATTATAAACGCCTTGTGAATCAGGAGATAAGGTTTCTTGAGAATTCCAAGAAGTACTTCTTAGATGGTGAACCAGTTGAGTCATTAGAAACCGGAGCATGAGCTTCAGAAGCTGGATGATCAACATTCATCGGAGGTTGAAAGTACTCATCAAACATATCTTTGAATCACAATGAATCCCAAACGTTGATTCCCAATTATCCTTAGAAAGTGAAGCATTAGGCGTTGGAGGAGAGTCATCAAAAATCAAAACAATGAATCCCAGTTATCCTTAGTATATTTACTCTTCATCAAAAAGAATATACACTCATCATCATCAAAATTAAGTCAGATAACCATTATTCAAACATCCATCCTCATGTAGTATATTCACTCTTCTCCCCTCAAAATTGCATCCGAAGTTGCCATTTTTGATTTAACAAGTGAATAAGAGTATACACCAATGAACGTAGATCCACTTGATGACTGAATGAGCATGGAAAAAACATGAAGCTTGTTGATGAAGAATGTGGATGAGTATGGCCATTCATGAGAGAATTTCTCTTCTATTTGAAGATAAAGCGCAGCGAGAAGAGCGTACACTTTTCTTTTCTTTGAAGAACGGGGCCCTGAAGTGTTATCCGCACACCATTATGATGAAGTACGAGGCCCGAATCAAGTGAACAGACGCCATTGTTAAGAGCCCAGTTATATGTTTAGAGCCGCCCGAATCCAAATACCAAGGGACGATTTTTACGACCGCTTTGGACAATGACGAAGACAGAGAATTGGAAACATTGGATCCCCGCGCTGATGGGTTCCTTTTGGTTAGCACAAACAATCTTTGAATCAGTAGAAACCCTAGATGCAATGACATTATCACTAGGAGCTGAATAGGTAGAAGCATCGGACTTAGTCAAATGACATTTTGTGCTTAATGGGATTATTCTACCAGTTGGCTTCCAAACCTTAACAGGCACTATTCTAGGCATAGTGGATCTAGCAAAGGGGCAAGGATTGCCATGCGTGAATATTTGACACTGTGGGCTTCCACGAAATCCTACATTAGTAAAGACCTTCCTCAGACGTTTCCAGGATTGCTTAACTGCTTTCGCTCCAAACTTTCTTAACTGGGTTATGAATCTTAGACCTCAGAAATAACTCATCACATTTATGATGATTACCAGAAATTAAACATTTTTACATCTTTGCGACAAAGATAAGACCTCGAATTAATTTCAGTAAGCTTAGGGCTAATACTAGAACTAACACGATTCTTTTTGTTCAAATCAAACTTCTTGTCCCTATGGTGTTCTTTTACTTCCATATCATGATCACTTTTAGTTTGCGTAATCCTATCCTTCTTTGCATTGCTTCTAGGTTTTGACCCGCTAACTTTAGTGTCAATCTTAACATCAGTAGAAGTAACGATGGGAACATTACATGGCTTCACTACTTTCCGCATTCCTGGTCTAGAAGTGCTGGGATCTGAAATTCTAGGAGGCACATCAAAGGTTGCTTGCTTGAATTTCGATATGGAACAAGGCATATCAAGGGTCACATGCTTGGCTTTAGGCATAGAACAAGGAACAACTATTCTATCTCGCCTATTGCTAGATTTCAGACTTGTGACAATTACATACTCTAAGAGTTCCTGAGATCGTTTGGCATCTATGCAGGCATAGGCTATAGTACTATCAAAAGGTTTTTCTAATCTTTCATCTTCAACAATCTCACGGAGACCCTTCAAACTTTCCTTAAGGTATGAGAGATATGCTTTATGTGCATGTTCATTATTCCTAATGGGAGGGGGAATATATAACATATCGATAGCATACTTATCAAAGCGTAAACCTTAGGAATGAATATTTGAAATTAGGATTGGCAACTTTCCTTTCACCTCACGCCTTGATTCTCAATCTCATTAAGTAAAGAAGTTATCTTTTCAATATGTTTATCATGATTACCTTTGAAAGAATCACATAACTCTTTGTTTTGATCATTAACCTTTGAAATTTCAGCTTTAAAACAATCATTTTCCTTTTGCAAGTTATCAATAATGTTTTGAAGTTGGAAATTCTGAGAATCTAAAGGTGGAGGCATATAGGAACCAGTCACATCCTTCTTTTCACCTTTCAGTTGTGAGACTTGGGTTCTCAATCTTCTGATCGTTACAATGAGCTCGAATATGTTCATCACGTTTGCTAATTTCAAAAGCTGCATCAAATTCAGGAGCATCCAAGGATGTCTTGATATTTGAGGTTTTAACATTTTCTTTAGATGTTGATATTTTAATTGCAAAGCAAGATGCTCAACTTCCAATTTAGAAAACTGTTTCACCAAGTTATCATGATCATCCTGTTCAATTTTCTCATGCAATTTAGAATTAGTTTTTCCAAGCTCAATGACACGATCATTGGAGACTTTCAGAGCAACAGATAATTCATGAAATTGAGAAGCATTAATGGAACAATTCGTAGCAGTGTAAAACACATCTTGAGTAATACATTCAGAAATGAGATTCTCATTCAAGGCATGCAAGTTCTTCCTTTCAATCTCACTATATTTTAATTTTCTCTCATAGTCACTAACCTCAACAATCATTGCATCAAATTCCTTTTCCATTTCTTTAATATCAGAATGTGTCCCCTTTTTAAGACTCTCAAATTGATCTTTTAGTTGTTTAAAGAAAGGCATGACCTCATTAAATAGCATTCTTTAGTTTGCTCAAAACCCCTTTCCCCTTCAGTTATACGATGGGTGTGATCCTTTTATTGCAAGTTTTCTCAAAATCAACAAATAGTTGAAAGATAACATATTGACTGATTAAGGTCTTGCTTTTAGTGGCAATAGATCTAGGAACTAAGTGCATTGGTGTATTTGGAGGATACACAGTCGCTCTAGGCATTTTCCTAAGGGGAGGGTTCGTTACAACAAGATTCTCTGCTTTTTGCTTATCTAAATCCTTTTTCCAGAACACTTGTTCAGGGGTTAATAGATTCTGAGGCTTAAACTTGTTCAAGGAGATCCAATTTTCTTTAGTGTAATTATGGGGTTTGATCGTTATGTTATTCTTTTTACACTCGGGATCTTCTAACTTCTTATTCATTTTTCTCCCTAGTGACTTCATCGATTTCTTATCTTCCTCGGTGCACTCAAGCAAACTAGGTTTACTAGGCTTAAGGATTTCATTACCATCATAAAGCACCTTATGAGCATTTCTAGCCTTTTTAATTACCTCTGGATTTGGTTCCTCAACAAGGGGAATGCTATGCTTATCGCTTAAGACTCTATGCTTAGTGATCATGTGAGCAGTTTGAATGGTATTCCCTTGTGCGTACAACTTATTTTCAAGCTTGTTTTTCAAAGTTTTTAGATTGGAAAAATCATTCAAAAGTTTTGATTCCTTAGCCTTGAATTCTTGCTTAAGCATTTTAATATTTTCTTAAAGTTCGTGTTTTTGCTTAGCGGTTTGGAAAGCTTTTCTTATGAGGAGTTTAACTCTTGTTTTAATACTTCTTCTCTAAAATTACTTTTTCTAATAATTTATGCGCATTTGGATATCCATCTCCCCGCCACGAGTGGTAAGTTCAAACTTAGCACGCTGTTCATAAATAGCAACTTGATCCTTATATATGTTAAGCTCAGTGGTAAGGGAATCATCAGGCACAAATGCAGCGTACTCATGGAGTTCACAATCATCATTTTGAGTAGACGATGCACAACTAGGTACAGCAGAAACTTCCATACAACTTACCTCAGCATTGACATGCACATGCTGTGACGGGTGCATCTCTATCTTGGGTACATCAAAGCTTCCATGGAGCGTTCCTTTGCATTAACTTGCACAGGTTGTGTCTCGGTGCACTCTCTCTCTTGTGAATTTGAGAACGAAGATTCCATTATTGCATTATTCGACTCATCAATTTTGTTGTCGACATTCGCATTCAAGGCAACACCCGATTCTTCAACGATACATTACCCAACTTATCACAACAATCTTTCAACTGCGCACGACACTCATTCACGTCTTCATTATTTTGTGCAGATTCTTCAATGTACTTTTTCACATTATCCATGAGTTGGATAAATGTCTCAATGAATTCCAATTTCCATTCCAGATGTTTTTGAAGGAAATTCCAGTCAAGTGTTGATCGTGAATCATCTGAATATTCCCACCGATGAATGGTGAAATTGTTTGTAGATTACTTGAAGAGCTGCACTAGAACCATCCTTTTGAACCTCTTCATTGGTAAGTTGCAGCTTTAAATGTTCTAAGTTCAACAAAGAAACTTCTTGTCAATGTAGGTAAGTCCTGGCGGAAAAGAGCACTACATGTACGATCCCCAGCTATGGATAACAAATGAATGAGGTCTGATGAAGTAGGCTGATAGGGCTCAATCTGCATTTCATTTGCATGGCATTCGTAGCTTATTGGTGCAATTCTCTCTCATTAGATTGTGAACACGGAGATCTCACATCTTCATTGCTTAATTCAATCATCTTTAATCGTTCATTATAGCATACATTATCATACGTTTAAGCATTCGAAATCACTGGGTCAGTAGAGTAAGACATGATGTGGAAGGATGCACGGGATTTTACGCGTCTATGATTTAAACCGAGAAATAGAATCTCTACGGGATTTTACTAAATCAAGACGAAACCGTTAAGCAATGACCATGAAAGTGTTAAGATGACCGATGGAATGATACAATGAAAGAAGATTGTGTGATAGGACTTTAGATTGTTGTAGTAGTAAAGGCTAAAATGTTGATTGGTTGAGATTTGGATTGGTTGATGCGTTTTTAGGAGAATTTTAGGATCTAAAACTTAAAGCTCAATAACTTCTTTCGGAGAGGATTTGGGCCTCGAAAAATTCGTTTCACGACATCGTGTGAGACTTCACAATATTCAGTTTGTTCGGTCGTTTTGACAGTATTTCGCTAGCGGAGTTACGGATCAAAAGTTATGGCCGTTTGAAGTTTTGGCGTAAAAAGTCAACTTTGGTCAAACCTCTTCTTCGTAAAAATAAACCAAGTCGCTATAACCCTTGAACCAAGTTAAGCTAAGCACCAAATCGCTAACACCTAATTCGCTACACCACTAAATCGCTAGAGTCCCAAGTCGCTAGACAAATGCAAGTCGCTAAGTAGTAACTCGCTAAGACTCAAGTAAGCTAGCAAAATTTTGACAACAATTCGCTACTCAAGTCGCTAAAGATTCAAGTCGCTAAAGAGCAACTGCTTCTGAACCAAGTCGCTACCACCAAGTCGCTATCCGTAGTGGAGAGTCCACTACTTGTACTGTAAATCGCTAGATCTAACTCGCTAGGTCAAAAACTGTAACTCGCTACAAATTTGTAAAGCAAGTCGCTACGAAGAAAATAATCCGTGAGCTAATTCGCTAGCAAGAAAAAACCATATAAACATCACTTTTCAATCCAAAAACAACCCAACCAAGATGATTCAAGCTTACCAAATGAAAAACTAAACACTTGTGATGATTCCAAACATAAAAGTACTAACAAAATTCAAACTTTAACACAAGAAATCAACCAAATGATGCAAAAACCACTAAACTTTTTCAAACTCAAAAACCACCTAAAAACCACTAGAAATCCAAAGATGTGCAAGATATGATCTAACCATGGCTCTTGATACCAATTGTAAGATATAACTTTTCATATACACATCAAACCATAACACAAAGTAGCATATAGATGGAATTCTAGAGAGAGAAAGTTAGAGGTTTAGGGAACTTAGTGAGAGAAAGTGAAAGATATTATTATGAGCTCCAACTCTCTACCTTGGAAGGTAGAGAGTATTTATAGTCTTACATAAAACGCCACACATCGGGCTGTGGATCAGGCATACAGTGGGTAAAGACCCGTCCGTCCTCCACGGTGTTACTTAACTAAATACTACTAAACTAAAAAGAACTACGACTACGAGCTTTCTAACGATTACATATACTTGAGGTGACCGACTCTTTAATACCGGGAATTTCTAATTCCTAACACTTTTGATGCATTTTACAAGATGCTCAAGGATATTTTAGGATATCATGACCCGGAAAGTAGGAATCGAATCTTTGGAGGCGTAACGGTGTTGCTAGGAGGTGACTTTCGACAAGTTCTGCCAGTTATACCAAAAGGGAGCAGGCCCGACATTGTTCAGTCATGCATAAACTAGTCTGAATTATGGAAGCAATGCAAGGTATTTACCCTTACGCGCAGCATGCGTGTCGATGACTATAGCGAAAATGGCCAGATTGATACTCGAAAACAGGATTTCAATAGACGGGTTTTAGCTGTTGGGGATGGTACGCTGCAAGAAAAATTCAAAGAAGATGAGGATGAACCAACTTGGATTGACATTCCTGAAATCTTCTTAATTAAATCATAGGATTCTCCTATCAAGAAAATAATCTCGGAGACATACCCTGATTTTACAACAAGACAAACTGACGACGTGCATCTCAAAGAAAGGGCAATTCTAACTCCTCGGAAGGATGATGTTGATGCCATCAATGAATATATGTTTAAACAGTTAGCAGGAGAATCTGTTACGTACAACGGCTCAGATGAGATTTGCAAGGCATCTACAGACAGTCTAGACCAGCACGACCTCTATCCGGTTGAATTTCTAAATTCCTTAAATTTCCCTGGGATGCCCCCACATGCTCTTCACTTAAAAAAGAAATTACCCATTATGCTCTTGCAGAATTTCAATCCAAGCAAGGGCTATGTAATGGAACAAATTTGCTCATCACATACCTAGGCCAGTTTGTTATTCATGCTAAGATCCTAACAGGTTCAAATATAGGGGACAATGTCATTATATACATGATTATACCCACGTCAACACAATACAAGTGGCCATTTGTCCTAAAACGGAGATAATTCCCTGTAAGACCATGTTATGCAATGACCATTAACAAAATTCAGGGCCAATCACTTAATTATGTTGGCCTCTATTTGCCTACTCCCGTAAAATACTATTGATCAAAGACAAGGACCCGGAACTTAAGTACTGCATGCGTAACATTGTTTTCAAATAAACTTTCAGCAACCTAACTTAGCTCATCAATGTGATGTTCAAACATGATATCTAATAAAGACATGCATTGATTATTTATCTTTGCCAATTATATCTGATAGGTCACTAGTTTTACAAACACAAGCTATATAGAAAGAGATAAGGCGATTGAACAAGTAACCAAACACACACACACGTTAGCAATAATACGGTTTAGGCGTAGAGAGTGAATGAAAGAAAAACTTGAACAACCAACCCTCAAGTGAGGGTTATTACATAGTATTTATAGGCAAGGAGCTAGGGCAACACTCCCTCTCCTTCCTTTTTCCTTATTGGACATGGGCCTAAGCTCATGGGCCTTCTACATAAGCTTAAGGCTAAAACAAACATAAAGGCCATAATTAAGCTAACTATTAAATATTAATTACTAACACTTGAATAATGTTTAGGAGTGATTCCAACAATCTCCCCCTCAAGTGTTGGTGATGAACGGTGAAGGCGTTGATGTAATAGTAGCTTTGACGTCTTCTGACATTCTTCTTTCTTGTGAGAAGAATTGTCTTTATACAAACAATCTCCCCAGTGTAGAGAAATTGTTTTCTTCGAACAGTTATGCTTTGACGTCATCTTTAACTTTGTTCTTTGATCGTTGTTCTTTGTGATGAAAGTGATAGTATGTAGTTGTCTGCATCAAATCTGCATCAGGTCTGCTTCGTTGCTCCAGTGTCTCCATGTCATTCTTCAACATGCCCACACGCTCTTTGACGTTGGATTTCAGTTACTGATGAAGTTCTCTAAGTCTTAAACTTTTTAGATTCTTTGGTTTGACGAAGAATCATTCTGACAGTTGTGTTGCTTTCAGATAGAACTTCCATTGGTAATGATGTTGGAGTGAACATGTGAAGAATCTGCACGATCATTCCGCTCCAGTGCTTCCATAAGAAGTAAACATAAAAACGGTTAGTAATAAGCGGATTCCGGCACTTACAAGTTTGAACTTCGAGAGAGTTAACAGCAAAGTGTGAAAACTCAACTCTAGTTCTTACAAAGGTCGTTCCTGAACCGGAGTCCCACAAGTGAGATAACACGATGTACCGAAGTACACCTACGGTTCAGATGAGTCGATGAGGTACACCGAAGCATCACCTCACGACTGTAGACCGTTTGAGACACACTAAGCGTAATCCACGGGGAGTTACCGAAGTGACCTGTTGTCAGGGCTGTTTGATGTTGACCCTGGCAGGAGTTTCCATTCAATCGCTGAGGATCACAGAAGTGAACCTCTCATGAATGTTCTCAACAGATTGCTAAGATCTGTGAACGACTCGATATGAATCACTGAACCACTGATGATCTTATTTGTTGATCAACAAGTGATGAAATGTCAAGTGTTCCTAAGAGATCTTTTGATGAATCTCGTGGCTCTAGACTCAATTGTGCGTTTTGGTTTTCCTGAGCGGAGACTAGGGAGAGGGTCTCCTTCTTCAATATCAGGAAGTTCTAAGATAAAGCCGATAGATTATGTAGGGTTCCCTGTGAGAATGAAACAAGCTTCTGTTGAGAGAAACTTGAGTGGCTAAGAAGGTTTAGTGCATGCGTCACTGGGTCCATGACGACTTTTAATCTTCAATACCGGTGTCATCAAGTGACAACCAGTAGCATATGAATTGAACCCGGTGTCTGCCCTAAGTTGAATAATCTGGAGGGCTATTTCTTTTCACCCTTTACTTTACATTTCTTTTTGATTCTTCAACTCCTTCTTTCTTTGATTCTCATTTTCTCCTTTTTACAATCATACCTAAGGACTTCTAAGTACTAACTATTTGTGGTGTCCTTGGGTAGATCCATCCGGATCTGGCGGATCATAGGACGGTTATCCCTAACCTTAGTCACCTTATAACTCCATGACTAACCTATGTTTCCATAAAACCATTTTGTACCACTGAAAATGAAATCTCTCACACTGTTTATTAATGAAAACATTTTAGTACCACTGTAGAGATATGATTTTTCATAAATACTCCCCCTCCACATGTGCTAAATAGTTTTAACGGTTAAATGCACAGTGAGGAAAGAGTGCGCACATTTTCAATTGATCAACTCAAGATAGACAATCCCCCGCGAGACACGGTTACGTTGCATAGTTAAAGAGTTGCATTGTCAGCTTTTAGGTGACAACTAGCTCTAATAACTATCTTGAAGGTGTAGACAAACCTCGAAAGGTTGTCAAACCCGTCAAAGTTCATGTCTACCAAGAGTTTCTCGAATGGTACATTCTACTCGGACAAGTCCTTTGCGAGACACGTTTACATCACTAGTGAACTAGTTTGAAATTATTACCCGTCCCGGACAAGTCTTTTCGAGTTACTAACAGTTAAGGATTTCGTCAATTCGTTGGTTAAGTCTATTCACACGAGAAAGCAACAAACATATTTCTTATCACATATTTTCTCCCCCTCAAAAATGGCATATAAAATGTTATTTTTGAAACATTTTGAGAATAAATATGACCATTTCGAGTGTTGCGGGAAGAGTGACACAAAGAACGTTTTGTTGAACAAAGTTTTAAGTCAAATACTCCCCCTCAACAAGTGATATAAACGGTTGAGGTTTTGAAAAAATCGTAAGGGGAAGTACTTGTTCTTTTGAGCAAAACCTTGAAAAGTGAAAGGTTTGATAGGTTTTACTCAAAAGTAAGAAGCTTTCGCTCCTTTTATAAGGATTGTGGCACTGAAGCATACCACAGGGTCCTTTCTTTACAAGAACGGGTTGTACACTGTTATGTGTGCACAAGCCATTGACATATTTAATCACACATCCAAATATTTAGTGAAATGAAACAGTTCAAGGGGTACCAGGTAGTGCAGTGATGTTCCCAGGAGTGCGCACAGGGCGTTGAAAGCCGGTTATGTTAATCCTAGGCCGACCACCGACATAACTCTCCAATCGTCTGAACGATCCCTTCAAACAACCGTTCATCAATCATTGTGATGATCCGTCTCACATCCCTCCTTTCGAGAATTCCAGCTTAGGAGACCCAATTTTCTGGCGTATATCCTTCAACCTGTACGCCATTCCATCCCTAACCAGCTTCAAAGTATGATCCCTGAACTTGTGGAGCTCGCTACACGCCATTAAGCAGTTTCTTTGAAGTTCACTACGGTAAACAACGCCGAAAGGTTTGCTGATGAGTGTATATTGAGATAGCTGGTTGATATCAGGAAGATCAAGCGTTGGAGGAGTGAAGTTGACACGCGTCTGATAAGATTCAACAGCCAGTTGGAGATCTTCTACAAGTTCTTTGATAACAATGCGTCTAATGAAGATGAGCAATGACTTGATGAATTCACGTTGAACTTCAGTTGAAAATTGTCTCATTCGACCCTGTACTTTGGCAAGGTACATGTCTTCTATGTCGTTGAGAGACAAATTTTCAAAGTCAGATTTAGAGAATGCATAATCCCGTTCATCTTGTCGTTTGACTACGATATTCTTTAAGAAAGTGTAGTCCCACTTAGACTTGAGATCAACATGTTTGATGGCCACGATATCCTTAGAACTGTATACAGCATGTTGAGACTTCTGAACCTAACAGCTTCTGTAGTAGATTCGTCGGCGTTCTGGCCAATGATGAATCTCGTACAATGCATCTCGGTCGTATGCTTCCACTTTGTTGGAGAACAAGTGATTGGCACGTTCCTCAATGGCTATTCAGTTTGAGTAGATAGCTGCAGGAAATGGAAGTGTCAACGATGTGGCGTATTTTCTTGAACCATCGCCACCATGGAGAAGAAATTCCAGGTCTTTGTTGAAGAAATATCTGAAGGGAATCCTCGGTTCATCTGGTTGGCCAATTGTTGGTAGAGGTTTGGTCCAATCGGTGTAGTATGGAGGGTTGTCCCTTTGTGTGAAGTCAATGTTTGCTTCCGGGTTGAGCCAATCCATGTTGTTAGACATAGCTCGAGCAATGTTTTCAAGGTGATATTCGACCTCGAGGGCACTTTCAGAGCTGTCTTTTAGAAGTTGAAACGCTTCATTCTTGATTCGCTTCAACTCAGATTTCGTCATTTTCTTCACATGGAACTTTTCTTGCAGAAGTTTAGCATGCTCCAATGTTGAACCGTCTACCAGATCTTGACCTTCATCAGGGTAGGGAATTTGATTGACAAGTGTAGAGAACCACTCAAATTCTGGTGTGTCATCGTCATCTAGCCATGATACGACTTCAGGCTGAGTCATCTTCTTCTTCTTTTTCGAAGGCCTTCATGATGATTCTGGTTTCTGCACTTGTTTGGGAGAGGAGGGTTGTTGTAGCGGCTCAAGGACTTCCTCATCGTCACCACCCGTATACTCAAAGTGGTCACCGGTTTTCTGAGTCTCGGGCGGTAACTCAGAATCCTGAGGTTTTTCAGTAGAAGACTGAGGAGGCGGCCTCTGTTGAGCAGGAGTCCTTTGAGGAGGAGGTTGCATTGAGGAAGATTCACCAGACTGCTTTTGATGTTTAGGTGCAGAGTCTTTATCCTGATCCTTGTCTTCATCGTCTCTAGAACGTTTAGACCTTTTAGCTTCGAATCTACAAGCTTCTTGGAGTTGGTAATCCAGCAATGCTTGAAACAGTTTTGCTTCTTCCAAAGTAAACATTGCAGATCGTAACGACATTTGTGCTACAAGCTTGGCCACCAATTCACTATTCGAGAAAACTACCGGATCGGTTGGATTTATTGTGACGGTTAAGGGCGTTGATCGAATAGTTTGCTTGGTGATCTGCATAAGATTGGATGATTTTCTGGTGAACATCTCCTTTGTGACTTTAGGAACGTAATCCAGAGGGTACTTTTTAGTGTAGCCTTCGATCATTTCGTTTAGTTCCTCTTGACGACGATTTTTCATGAATTCCTGGACAAACTTCCTTTCCTCTTGCATCTTGTCATTCTCGTCATGAAGATACTGTACTTGTTCATTGAGAAAGTTCAGGTTCCTGTACAGCATGTCTTTCTTTCTGACTTGTTTGACAGCTTTAGCAATTCTTTCATGAGCCTGAGAAACCCAAGATCGAGGTGGTTTTATCACAGATTTGGATGTAGATTTGGTTGACTTCTTTGATGGTGGTTGTGAAGAGTGAGATGATGAATCCGATGATGATGAGATGTGAGGAGACTCCGGGTCCTTTGGTGGTTCAGAAGTTTCCTTCTGTGTACGTGTCAGACTATCTAGAAGAAACTTATCATAATCAGCATCTTTATCTTTCTCTGACTTCTCAGTTTCAGGCTCCTTAATGTTATATTTGATAGTATCCTCCAAAAGCTGTTGTTGTTGTAAAAGAGTGGTGGCACCAGCTCCCTTATCGGGTCGATTAACCGCATCAGGAGTTGGTTTGGATTGAGCTGCACCACTTGACCCACCGGGGCCACCGATTTGGTCTTTAGCAAACTCTTCAGCCTTGTGTTGGTGTCTAAGGAATTTGACCTTCTTCTTGTATACTTTTTTCGGTGGCTCTTCATCACTCTCCGAACTTTCATCATAAGGTACAAGTACAGGAGTCTTTCCTTTTCTTTTATCAACTTGAGGACTTGGAGGTTTTGGTACTGTTGGAGTGTCAGAAACATCTTTTGCAGTTTCAGAATAGTGGACCTCCTCGTCTGATTGTGTTTCTTTAGAACTTTCGTCCATAAGCTGTTGTTGCGGTTCAGGTTTGGGAGTTGGGATAGGAATAGCTTCCTTTGCGGGAACAAACCTTTTGCTTGGAGGGTTCCTTTTGGGGAACTTCCTTTGACTTTCCGTACTTGCAGCACTTCCAGCACTGCCTCTTCTGGTCCTCCGAGTAGGTGTTCCAGAAGCCTTTTCATCAAGATGGCCAACTTTTCCTTCTTTTATGGCTACCCGATACCTTTTGTACATTTCCAGCTTTTTGATTTCAGTATTCAGAAGGTGATCAGGTAACACCGCACCCTGTTTCTTTGTAGATGATTCTTTGATTCTGACAGATAGTATGGGTTCAGTCAAGATGTCGTGATTATCTGGGTCATTGAGTTGCTTGGGGATATCAGGATCAAGTCCAAGTGCTCTCTGGATCAACAGTTTGGTGTATCTGACATAGGGAATCTTGGAGCCAAGCTTCTTATGAAATAGCATCATGTCCTCCCATAGCAGTGCTTCTATTTCGATGTCCTTCTTATTGATCAGAGACCAGAAAATCTGCAGTTCCATGAGCTTGGGATGCTCATAGCCACTGTCACGACCAGAGACCGATTTAGTGATGATCATGTAGAGAGTTCTCCACGGTTGAGGAATATTCTTCAGCTCCACTTGAGAGTGCTTAGTAATGATTCCTGAAGCTTCATCATAACCAATATCTATCAAGAATTGCAGGACTGTCTCTTCAGTAGGGGTAGCAAAGAAGTCGGTTGGAGCGATGTCTGGAATGATGAGAACGGCCCGTAAATCAGCAGGAGTGATAGTGACTTGTTTGTGATTAAGAGTCACATTCACTGCATTTTGACCAGAGATTCTCTTCATAGAATCCCAGAATTGTTGAATGTAGACCTCTGGAACTGTGGCAGAGTGTGAGAGCATATTCTGGTAGGGGTGAGACTTGAGAATATCCACCGCAATGAGACAAGAAGATTCTGAGCATGTGAGGGTGTCAAAGTCAACCCTAAGGTTGTTCTTTCCAAGCTTTCTCGGATAACCCTCTGGAAAGATATCAGCAATTGTAAGAACTTCTGGTGCATCCACATTCATTTTTTCAGCCATATCGTGATCTGAAATAACATTAGCCAAACGAACCAACATATCGAAATACATAATGTTAGTCAACAGAAGGTTTTATTGTCTAGTTATTGAATGTATAGTGTTAATGATTGTTACGAGTCCTAAGTCACTTGTTTGTCCAATAGTTCAATGATGTCGTGAAATGTTTCGTGAGTTAGTTAACTTTAAGTTTTAAAGTTTATGTTATCACTTATAGTTCACAACATATCAAACGTTTAAGTGTATTAGTGACATTATTGGATTCGTGACGATATGATTAGTTTATTTAACAAGTTTGTACATGTAACAACTCATAATGAAGGTCAATCCAGGCTTATGCGTAACAATGACAAAGTTATGCGTAAGCAGGAGTGTTATACGCGTAGTTGAAAGCTTACGCGTAGGATCCTAATCTTACGCGTAAGAAATGTTACGCGTAGGAAAAAGGGGACCTTATGCGTAGAGCTTACGCGTATAAGAACCTTACGCGTAAGGCTTACTCGTAAGAGTAGACCTTATGCGTAGAGGTCACTCTTTACGCATATCCTTCACAGGATACGCGTAGTCCCATTGTAGAACCTTACGTGTAATAGTTATGCGTAGGATTATTCTTACGCATAACTTGACTACGCGTAGGGTAATCCTTATGCGTAGAGATTCAAATGACCTTGATTCTGAATATTAATCGTAGCAAGCCTGAAATAAATTCATCAAATCATCAATATTAACACAAAAATTCATTTTAACAACTAATCATGGCATGAACATTCGTTAAACAGTTACGAGTAGAAAGTCATACGCGTAGGTCAAAACCCTAAGGGTTATGAATTACGCGTAAGTTTTCTAACCATAGGATTTGCACCAAACTTATTCTGGTAGTTCTAAGATGTTGTGTGAGTTTATAAACCAAGTATTAACATCTAGTTCGTAATGAATCAAAAATACCCAAACTTTAGAACTTTAAACCCTAATTCCTAATTCTGAGTCAATTAGAGTTTCTGGGTGGTTATAAGGCATGGATATCATCAATTCAACATCATATAAGCATAACACAACAATCTTTTTGACCAAAACTTTTCACATTTGAAAACACCCAAATCGACTCATAAACCCTAATATTCAAAAATCATCAATTCGTGTTTCTGGGTTCGTTTTGAGGATAGAAAAGGAATCATTGATGTTATTAAAACATTTTGACACACTCTTTTTAACCACAAACACCCATTCTTGATTGGGTGTTCATACGCATACGCGTAGTCCACAAAAACAAGATTATAGAACGTTTTAACTGTTGGATTTTTGAGAAATTCAAAACCATTGCTTAAAAACATGTTGTAATCATGAAACCACTTACAAAATGATGATCTAAAGCACGGATTTCTTGAACGAATTCTACGCGTAGGATTAGTTAGGTTGAGTGTATTAAATGTGAAGTTAAAGGTAGGTGGGAGGTGTTTTTATTTAAAATAACTTTAAGATTTTGGCATTTTTGGTCCCTCCACCTTTTCCTTTTTCAAACAAAGCCATCTAACTTCCATTTTGATTACCAAACAACGATTTTTAAGAAAGAAACTTTGACGACACTCCCCCTCGACTTAATAAAATAATGAAAGGTTAAAAATTTTAGTCCGAGGAGTGTCATTAAACCAGAAAAGTTTACCACCATTGAAAAAAGAAACAACCGAGATATGATAACATGAAAGTACACAGATGTTTTGAAACAGTTAAATCTTTGTATTCTCCCCCTCAACACTTGATCGGAAAAATACTGAATTTTGAAAGATTAAAGTGTTGACGGAAAAAATGTACTTGCCATGTTGAAAGAAAATAGATAGAAGAATATTTTTGTTTTATCAGGTTTTATATTTTTGTATTTTGTTTTTGAAAATTTTATTTACAAAAGAGAGTTTTGGTGTTTGACAGGTTTTTAAGACTGTTTTAGGAGGTCATCAATTCCTCTTGAGTCAAACACCTCATACCAATCCGGTGGACCAACTCATTAAACCTAGCGGAGGCAAGGCTTTGGTGAGCAGATCTGCCAATTGGTATTCTACCCACAAAAGTATAATTCAACTGTACCCTGTTCCACGTGGTCCTTGATGAAATGATAGCGAAGATCAATGTGCTTTGATTTCGAGTGCTGAACTGAGTTGCACGAGATCGCAATGGCACTCCGATTGTCGCAGATACATCGGGATTCTGACAAATACGTAACCATAGTCTTTGAGTTGTGTTCTCATCCAGATGACTTGAGCACAACACGCCGACATGGCTACATATTCTGCCGTTGATGACATGATGTACAATCCTGCTTCTTTGATTGCCAAGACACCAGTTTGTCACCAAGAAATTGTAGAGCTCCTGAAGTACTTTTCCGTGAATCTAAACATCCTCGTCGATCAGCATCTGAAAAAGCGATTAGTTCAAAACCAGAATCCTTCGGATACCGGATCCCCAAGTTAATGGTTCCCTTGATGTATCGGAGGATTCTTTTAGCCTCGAAGAGGTGGGTTTCAGTTGGTCTTACTGATAACGGGGAGCATAGATAAACGGCAAAGACAATATCAGTGCGCTGCTGTTAGGTACATGAGACCCAATAATACTAAGGTATTTTGTAGGGTCCACTAATTTCCCATTTAAATCAGCGTCTAGCTTCTTGGTATGAGTCATTGGTGTGGCATAAGTATCACATGTTTTCATTCCAAATTTTTTAACAATTCAAGGGCATATTTGGAGTGACTCAAGAAAATACCACGGGGTGATTGATGAACTTGCAGTCCTAGAAAGAACGTAAGTTCACCCATCATGGACATTTCAAAATTTTCTTCATTAGTTTTGCAAAAGCGATTGAGTACTTTTTATGTGTAGACCCAAAAATGATGTCATCCACATAAATTTGAACAATTAAGATATGTGCCCCGTGATATTGTATAAAAGAGTAGGGTCGACCGAACCTTTGGTGAAATGATTGGCAATGAGGAAAGATGATAGCTTATCGTACCATGCCGAGGAGCTTGTTTGAGACCATACAGAGCTTTGTTCAGTTTGTAGACATGGTTCGGGAACTCGGATCAACGAATCCATCTGGTTAGGTGACATAAACCGTTTCTTTAAGTTGTCCATTGAGAAACGCAGTTTTGACATCCATCGGATAGACCGTCATATTCATATGAGCCGCGAACGCGAGAAATATCCGAACGAGCCTCCAAGCGAGCAGAGCAAAAGATTCTTCAAAGTCTATTCCCTCTTGCTGACGATAACCCTTAGCAACGAGTCGTGACTTGTTTGGATAACATTCCCTTCAGCATCCAATTTGTTCTTCCAAATCCATTTGAGACCAATGACATAAACCCCTGTTGGTCTTTCAACCAGTTCCCATACTTCAAGTCGTTTGAATTGGTTGAGTTCTTCTTGCATGGATTCAATCCAGGTGTCTTTGGTCATTCCGTCTTTGATGTTTTTGGGCTCAGATTGGCAGACGGTGAGTGCATAAATGCAGTGCTCACCATCTGAGTGAAGTCGTTGTCTTGTAACGACCTTGCCAATAATATTTTCCAGAGGATGATCTTTTGTCCATCTATGTGTAGAGGGTTGATGTTGGTATACATTGTGCAGATTTTGAGGATTCAAATGGTTTGTTGAAGATTCCGCGACATCTGGTGCAGCAGTCTCATTAGCAAACGGGTTAAAGAACGCATTTGGATCAAAATCTGCAGGTGGGGGTACTTCATTCAGAACATCATCAGCTGGTTCATCATTGTTGGAAGCGGTTTGTTCAACTGTTGTGTTGGAGTCAACTGGTGGTGCTTCTTCAACAATAGTTGTTGTTGCAGGTGTATCAGGTAAAGGAATATTATCAGGTTGTGCAGCGGAAACAGCGGATACACCTGGAGCACGCTCATCAATATCGTCCGAACAGGATGAGCAAATAACCTTTCAATTTGTTGACGAGTGAGCTGGGGGCTTTGTTCAGCTGATGATGGGGTTTAGGGAAAGTTTAAACGGTTGCGACCGGGTTCTAAGCTATTATACTCAGAAGCGATTTCTGTGAGTTCATCAAAATGAGCATGAATCGTTTCCATTACCTCCTTTGTTCGACGATTTCAGATGCGGAAACCTTTAGAATTATCACAGTATCCAATAAAGACTCCAATGTCAGCTTTGGATTTGAGCTTTCCAAAGTCATCACAATCATTATTTGGATAGCAAAGAGATCCAAATACATGAAAGTGTTTTAAATTCGGTTTTCTGTTATGGACAAGCTCGAAAGGTGTTTTGTTGTGGCGTTTTGTAATCATAGACCGGTTTTGAGTATAGCATCAGTGATACAGCTTCGCCCACAAGTAATCTGGAAGTTTAGCATTGATTAACATTGTTCTTGCAGCTTCCAATAACGTTCGGTTTCGTCTTTCAACAACTCCGTTTTGTTCGGTGTCGAGCAATAGATGTATGATGTTGTATTCCCACTTTCTCATAAAATTCACGAAGGGTTTGGTTAACAAATTCAGTTCCTCTGTCTGTTCGGATTTGTCGAACGGTGTTTGGTGAACTGTATTTTCGTGAGAAAGATGATAATCATTTGTGGAGCTTGGTCTTTGCTTCGAAGAAAGTAGACCCAAGTCCAGTGTGAATAGTCATCAACGATTACTAAGATGTAGCGTTTGCCATTGATCGTTTGCAGACGCATCGGGCCACACAAATCCATGTGAAGAAGATGAAGCACATCTTTGAGGCTGTGTTCCACCTTTGGAGGAAAATGAGCACGTGTGCTTTTCCCTTGTTCACAAGCTGAGCAAAGGTGATCTTTAGAATACCGAAATCGTTGGAGTCCTTCAACTAGTTTGTGTCGAGCAAGGTTGGTGATGGTTTGAAAGTTTAGATGTGAGAGACGACGGTGCCATAGCCAGGATTTTGTTGATGTTGCCTTTGAAAGTAAGCAAATGGGAGAAGAAGCAACCATGTCTTGCATAGAGATAGTGTAAAGACTAGAAGTACGCGAGCCAGACATGAGGTCATTTCCTTGTAGATCACGAATGAAACAAGTTTTCTCCCTGAAAGCAACCTCCAAATCTCCATCACAAAATTGACCTACTGAAAACAGATTGTGACCGAGGCCTTCCACATAGTAAACCCTGCTTATTTCGATGTTCCCATTGATATAGTCTCCGTAGCCCATGATAGCTGCGAAGTGATCATTCCCGAACCTGACAGTGCCAATGAACTTTGCAATAAAGTTTGTTAACAGTTTAAGGTTGCTTGTCATGTGTCGGGAACATCCGCTATCAACAATCCAGAGAATGATCAGTATCACCGCATTACACACGACACGATGGAATAGAAGTAGATGTGGAACCCAAAATGTTAGAGGGTTCCAGAGCGATTAGTAGACATACACACATTAATAACTTTAGGCATTCATTTAAATCCTAGTGTGTTATATATCCATTTCTGCCATCTATAACTACTATTTGCTTTAGTCTTAGTGAATGCACTAGGTGGTACTACATTCTTAGGAGGTGAAACTGGAGCTACAGGGACAGCAATGTGTTTCTTAGAATCTAAAGAAGGCGGTCTACCAAGCACAGACTTAGAATGATTAGTTGGCCTAGAGGTATTCTGAATCTTAGGATTCCGTAAATGAGAGATGATAGCTTTAGCAACAAATTTGTCATGACAATCAGAATTCATACTTTTACGACAAATATCACAAGGTGCATCAGACATAATATCAAAAGTACTTAACGGTTTAGCATTCGTTATATCACTATTTCTATTACATCTGCCAGACGCAATTTCTATAGTGGAAGCAATGTGAGTCTTATTCATTGTCCTAGGGTGTTCTTCTACTGTAGCAGTCCTTATTGATCTTTTCTTAGGTCGCAACTTCCTATTCTTCGTTTGAGTGCTCCTAGGTTGTGAAGTGCGGACGTTTGGAAAAAGACGAAACTAGTCCTGTTTCAGTAGAAGGAAGCACGTTAGAAACTTGTGATTTGGTAGTAGGAATTCTAGGTTCACTATTACTAAGTGTGACTGGTGCTATCTTCTTAATGACGGTTGGGGGCAAATGTTCATACTTTCCTAACATTTCTCTTAGCTTAAAGATAGTGTGCACCAACTCTTGATTTTCAGAACGAAGATTTCCCGAAAAATTCATGACTTCCTTAGTGTGTTTGAGAAAATGATCAAGCTCGTTTGATGTTGCAACACGAGTCTTTTTGAGTAAATCAAATATGACACCATATTCCTGTTTAACTTTTACAAGTTCTTGTTCATATTTAGAGATTTGACCTTTTAAAGACACGTTTTGATCATCCGGTTGCTCAAGTTTTGGATTAAGCGATTTAGATTGCAACTGGGTGATTTTTTTTTTTGCAAAGCAAGTTCACGATTTGTACAATCTTTTTGACACCATTGAAGACGATGTTTTGTGTTTGAAAGCTCGTTATTCAATCGTTCATTTTCAGCTTTTAAAGATTTGAATTGATGCACAATATCGAATTATCAACATTTAACAACATTATCAACGATATCAGCAGAGATATAATCAGATGCAAATGGCAAAGCATGAAGTAACACAACATTATGGATATCAGCACGGATAACATCTTCCAAGAGTCGATCAACATCTTTTCTCAACATTTTTTTTACGTTTAGTATTAGAAATAGATGTTTCGTTTTCTCAACGACCTTCATCACTCCAAGTTCCTTATGAAATTCCTTTTCCCAGGACAATGCACGATTTTTCAAAATTTTAACATTAGGTAAAAGATTTTTCTGAAAAATGTCTCTTTGTTCTCGCGCCAGAGGCGATTGAAAATGTTGAACTTTGATTTCGGAATGATATTCTATCTCATGTTGTAAAGTTTTGAGGTCAGCCATGAAAATGTCAAAATATCTAAGAATTTTCGATTTTCGTGTTTTGAATTTACTTCACTGATGGAAGGTAAAGGACAATAAATTTGTGCATAATCTGGTTTGGGATTAACATTAGAAGACTCAGGTGTTTTAATGATAACCCTTGGTGTGTTAGAAGAATCCTGGTTGTGGGACGAAAGTGACCGCTTTGTTGAATAAGTAAAAGGTTTGTTATAAACAAATTTTTCTAATTTTGATCGACTCTCGTCTTCAGCATCTAATTCCTCTTGACGATGATATTCAACAACAGTCATAACAGTATCATCAATTTTATATTCTGCACTGGAAACTTCCGGATTTGGTTTGAATGTTTTGAGAGAAAGCTTAGGTTTGTAATCAGCAAGATTGAGTCCATATCCTTTTGGATTTGGTTTTAAAGTAAACTTTTCAATAGCTGTTACAGACTCACCATGTTTATAAACAACAGTTTTAAACTCTTTAAGCTTGTTTTGCAAATCAACAATTTCTTCTAGATAGTCATCTATTCGATTCGTTGAATGCTTTTTGTATGCAGAGAACGTTTTTTGACAAGTTAACAACTCAGCCTTAGCTTTTTGATTTTCCAAGGTGAGAGCGTTAATTTGCTTTTTATGTTCATGTTTCAGTTGTTCTATTTCAGACAACAAAGCATTTTTCGAAGCGGCTAGATCATGATCTGTTTCTCTAAATATTTTTCGTTTTGATGAGATTTAGCAAAAGCCGCTTCAAAACCTTTTTCACGTTTTTCTTGAGCTTTGAAAAAATTGAATTGCATGTTTAAACATTCAAAATCCTTGGTTAACAGTGCATTTTGCGTTTTAAGTCCTCATTAATGGCACGACATTCTTCCACTATGGTTTGTTGGTCTTGTATTAAACGAGCAAAATCTGGATGAGGCAAAAGTTCGGCTTGTTCAACGTGAGTCTCAACATGATCATTATTTAGATCCTCAAGTATAACCACGGAGTCAATTTGATTATCAAGGGAAACCATAAGGTCATCTTGATCGTCAAATGTAACTACGGGGTCTAATTGAAAATCGTCGGAATGAGATGTGGATGACTCATTTTGAACATTCTGAGCCTTCCCGGATTCAGATGTTGGCGGAGATATTAGATCGAGATAAACATGGTTTGTTCGGTACACGAGACAAGCCATCGCTGTCATACACTGGGCCTGTGTCACTCATGTGTAGCTCTTGCATATTAGCCATCAACATAACTGCTGAGTTGGTCTGCAAGTCCTCCATATCATCATCTGAGTCTGCATTTGCCATAAAGCTCGTTTCTTTGTCTGCGTGAGAGTTCCACCAGATTCATCCTTAAGAGCCAAAAGAAGAGCCTCTTTGTGATAAGCACTGCCCCTAGTCCTCGGCTTTGGGCATGCATTAGCCAGGTGTCCCTTCTCATTGCAGTTGTAGCATCGAAGACCATTTAACCCATTCTGAGCATTTCCCTGTTCCACCACTGGAGCTCTGTTGTTATTCCTACCCACAGCATTAAACCCTTGACCACCGCTCATCTGACGACCATAACCACGATTCTGAACTTCAACTCGTCCATTGTTCACAACAGCTTGATTCCTTGTGTTTGATGAGGAACGAATGCGATTGTTGGATTTGTTGGTATAACGGCCAAAAGCATTAGCAATCATAACAAATCCTTGTTGCAATGCTTCGAACGGATCGATGTCCTCATTAGCTTCACTTACAAGTGCTTGAGCATTGTTGTTGTTGTATGGAACCAATTGATTTTGTTGCTATGAAGGATCATGTGGTGGGTTTGAAGTAGTTGGTTGAGTTGCTGGTTGAGGAGGATAATTTTGTTGAGCATATAAGGCAAGTTGTTGATTTTCCGGATGTGTCGGTGGAGCAATTTGAGCACGGAGAATCCTTTCCCGATCAACTTCCTTTTCATGAGGCTTCAAGTAATCGTACAACAGCCCGTAGGTAGATTGATGCATATTCTTCGCTTGACGGAGAAAAATGACATACTTCTCCCATTCAGGACCAAGACTACTCAGGAACTTAGTATTCACTGCAATTCTTGGCATGATGATGTTGTGTTTATCCAAATCATTGATGATGTCTGAAAAACGATGATGATAAGACTCTAGTGTCTCTCCAGGTTCAATCATGAAGTGTTCATAAGCCAAGTAAATTTTGGATTCCAAATCCTCCCGATTGAGTACAGATCCTTCCATAAGAAGACGAATATGTGCCCACATCTTCTGTGCAGTCTTTTGAGCATCAACACTACGAAGAATTGGGTTTGGTAATCCTAAGAGGATATATTCCATTGCAAGCTCATCTGCTTCATAGTGTAGAAGTTCTTGAGGATTCAAGTCTGCAACAGTAGCAATGTTCGTTTGTTCATCTCTTGGTGGATTAGCAGTTGGATCTCCGGGTACAACTACATTAGGCATCTGAAATGGACCTTCCAAGATAACCTTCTTTTAGAACTTTCCATGTGGCTTCTTCAGATCACAAAACCTAAAGAACCTTATCACCCATTGATCATAGTTTCCTGGAGTGAGCATTGGAGGTCTATCAAGTGATCCAGCCTCATGAATTGATTGTTGGCTGCTTAAAGCTTCACACATCTTTGCAAACCAAGTGGGTTCCTTCATAGTGTTCCTTGATGGATGTTGATTGAAATCATTTGTGTAGGGTTGAGCTTGAAGACTTGGTGGGGGTTGAACCATTTGAGGTTGTGGAATTGCAGCAAGTTGTGGAGTATGTTGTTGATTAAATTGTTGTTGATAAATTGCTTGTTGTTGATTCCATTGTTGATGTTGGGGACTTAATTGTTGTTGTTGTTGACGTTGAGGATAAGTGTAAGGGAAATAGTTAGAGTATGGTGGTTGAGACATGTTGAAAACTTGTGTTGGTAAAAATGGATCTTTGTAGTCGAATGAACCTTTGTTGAAGAAGTATCCTTAGGCGTAGAAATCACAATAACCAAGTAGCACTTATGCGTAAAAACACCAAAGTTACGCGTAACAATAAGGATTTACGCGTAGGATTTAGCTTACGCGTAAGTAGGAAAAAGCACTAAAGTTATGCGTAGACAAAAGTTAGGCGTAGAAAGTTAGGCGTAGGATTATCTTATGCGTAAGACTAGGCTTAGGCGTAAGATAAATCTTATGCGTAGGATTTCTACGCGTAAGCTTATGCTTATGCGTAATTTTAGGGTTTTACCCAAATGATCTTTTACACTATCACAGTGCAAAAGATATCCAAATTCGACGTATTTTCAGGCTTATCCAAGCAAGAAAACACGGAGTAAACCACGAAAATGAAGATCAAACCAAGGAGTCACTTACGCGTAGTCTTAGGGTTTTACTACGCGTAGGATTACTCGTAATTTTGATTCTATCCAAAGATGTTTCTAAACCAGTTTTTGTGTGATAAAATAGCTTCAATAACACCAAAAGACACAAAAGTGTGAAACTTGATGAACCAAAGCCTCTAAAACGGTTACGAGTAGGATGAAACCCTCGTTCAAAAACTAGATGAAAAACAACGATCCACGCATAAAGTTTGAAACATTTTGCCAAAAACAAGTATTTTAACACCCTAGAACGTCGAAAGTACAAGAATCTTGGATTCAAAAGTGTAAAAAATACGTTTTTGATCAAGCCAAAGTTAAGGATACGCAAGTTAGGCGTGAGACCAAAACTCACTTCAAACAATACATTCACTCAACTATTAGGCGATTGATACCACTGATAGGTCACTAGTTTTACAAACACAAGCTATATAGAAAGAGATAAGGCGATTGAACAAGTATCCAAACACACACACGTGTTAGCAATAATACGGTTTAGGCGTAGAGAGTGAATGAAAGAAAAACTTGAACAACCAACCCTCAAGTGAGGGTTATTACATAGTATTTATAGGCAAGGAGCTAGGGCAACACTCCCTCTCCTTCCCTTTTCCTTATTGGACATGGGCCTAAGCTCATGGGCCTTCTACATAAGCTTAAGGCTAAAACAAACATAAAAGCCATAATTAAGCTAACTATTACATATTAATTACTAACACTTGAATAATTTTTAGGAGTGATTCCAACAATATCCAAATTACCCTTTGCACATATAATTTATCATGGTTCTGTCTGTAAAAACGCTATACCTAACCAAAATTGTCTGTGATAGCTTGCTAAACATAAGAGGTGTCTGAGATAGGTACATTAAGCACAATAAGAGTTCTACAATTGAAATAACATATTCATATAGCTGATGTAAAAATGAATAAACAGATAATGCTTACCATTTGCTACTATACATGGGAAAATCATCACTCGATAATGTGCTAAGGTATTGGCACTATCATGTGCACTGATAATGAGTCCATTTTCCTAATTACCATCCATACATGATAGTGCAAAACCTTAATCTACCAAAACAACGCTGAGACTTTAATTGCAAAGTGACGATCGTATATTTATAAAAAAAAAACATGGTGATATGTCAAAGCTTGCAGCAACCATGGCAAATGATCTACAAAAATACACTTGTGATGATACAAACCTGTTGATAACATATTTATTGATCATTTCACAATTCAACCATTACATATGCAAATGATTATCATCCCTAAATGATCATTTCATGTAAACAGAATCAACAAATTCAATACACAAACACCACATGCCTTTAATCAAATGAAACTATGCTTTAATTTGATTAACATGTTGTATAATTGATAGCCCTAATTTGATGAAACTCTAACTTAGTTTCGCCATATCTGATAAGTATGTGTGTTTAACTCATGTGTGTGTGAGAGAAAACCAACACTTTCTCATAAAGTATAAAAGAAAATAAGGAAATAAGTAAATAAGTAAAAGTATATACATAAACATAATAATTATTATTATTAACCATTCATTAGTTTTTTTACAACCATCAGTCATACCAATTACAACCTAAACCATCTGATCATCAAGAATCAAGAGAAACAACCAACATAACAAAAAAAAAGACTACCCCAAAAGACATCCAACAGGTGACCATATTGCTCTATTCATCATCGGAAAGCTCTTCATCATACTCCATCAGCCTGACATGGTGTTCCTTTTCATGGATACCATCGTGAACTTCAGTTAGGAGGTTGGTTATTACAAGCAGCCGGTCACGGTCCCTCTGTTGTGTCTCAGTCAGACGGCCCAGCACATCCACAACTTTTTCATTGAAGAGTTGATTGGCCTCCTCTCCCATCACCTGTATGCTGATCTTTGTTTTATCAATCTTGCTAAAGAGTTGATTGGCCTCCTCTCCCATCACCTGTAATTGTGATCCGTTTGCCAGAACCAAGGGGTCTTTCTGTGGAAACCCCCACGAACAATCGTCATTTTTTTTGGTTATCCCGCTTCTCACAGCATAAAAGGAGTCAAACTAAAGTAGTGGTTGCGGCGCGTTGAGGCACTTGTTCGACGGTTCCCGTACGCCCGGCCTCTCCAGCTTTCAAAAATGCCCTCACAATTTTATTCCCGTGAAGATATAACCCTAACTGGTGCTAATTCCCATGTTCCTTCTAGTCTCGTTTAGTTTCGAGAGCCTCCCCCTCCCCGTCCCTTACTCGTCTTTTGCGTCATCCTGGAATTTTTTTCGGTATGCCGGGGTATCGATTTGAAATGATAAAAATTCCTCTTTATTCTCATACCAGACCAACCCACTAAAATGCAAATAGGGATCAGAAATGTGGTCAATATCACGAAGAATAAAGAGATCTCGAAGGCTCGAACTTTTTGCTAGCTTTGAAACATGGGCCGAAGGAAAGAGGAAGACCAAACAAAGTCGCGGTCAAAGCAAAGAAAAAGATGCCACTGCCTATTTACTAAGATCATCTGAGATTATTAATGCGTGCATTCCGTTATCACGGAAATATTCCCCCGCATCAAGAATCCCTCCTCCTCGGTGATCTGATTGTTAAACAAAAACTTGAAGCAAGTAGCGAGATTGGTGGATCCTGAAGCCTCCATTAGCTCTTGGATGTTGCGAGAGGCGGGCATTGCAAAGAAAGTAGTATGTGTGAGATGAAAGAGATTAGGGCTATAACATCAACAGTGATTATCAAGTTATAAACAAGTAAAAAAAAATGAATTATTGTGTAAAACCAAGAGGTAATGTGACAAAAATAAGTAATGAGAAGTAATGATGGCAAAACATAACCGAAGTATTAATTCAAGCAGAAAATTCATCTTCCCATGCAGAACTATCAGTATTAATAATTGTATTTGCAAATATAACAAAAGAAACCCTCACACTTTACATTTTACATTAAAAAAAACCCATCATTTGCACAATGCATAGCGTTAACATCCTAAACTTCATAAAAATGCTTATAACTTAGCCTTTATTTATATCTAAAAATTTCCTATTTATGCTGAAAATATTACTACAATCATAAATAAAAAGAAAAAACCATAACTAAAACAATATTAGTTCAAATAACAAACATTGCAGTCAATAGAAAAATGCATACTTATATAGATATTAAATATTATGAAGACGAAAATAAACAAAACATCCAGAATCTAAATCCCAACAAAAAGACCTAAAACCAAACAACTAATTAAACTCATTTATCTTAATAGCAGTAGCTTTTTCCTCACGTACACCTACTTTCGCTTGATAAAACAAATCATTTAATTTTTCAAGCAATACCCGATGCCTCTCTTGAGTCTTTGTCAAAGCATCTAGAAAGTCCAAAGCAACACCACGGGCACCTAAACTTTCCATGTTCACCATCATGGTATGGTTGTTCATCATTACCCGCCTCAAATGTTGACAACAATCAAAAAGCAATTTAGAAAATGCATCATCTTCCCCTTCCTGTTGCACCAACCACAAACGCATACAATCATGCAATTTAGAAGAACGGGCAACATGCATCAACTTCTCTAACATCTCAAAATTGGCCATTCGAATAAAATAAATAAATAAACGTACAAATAATTCGCTATGACAAAAGGGTCAAATAAATAGACAAAATATAGTTTATGTAACTTATTCACATTAAAAAATAACATATGAAGAGACTATTTTAATTGTAACTATTAATGTAAATAAACTATTTAAAATACAAACGTCATGATAACATCACAACTTATAAACATAATAACTAAAATTATTACCAAGCATTATACTACGAACAAGACTGCAAACAATACTCTAAAAACAAACACAAAGAACTCAAACTGTTCATTTCCAATACATTACATATAACTAATTACATAAAAAGTATCCTACAAACAAAAAATAAAATAAAAATAAAATAAAAATAAAATAAAATAAAAAAACTATAAACTTATCGAAAGGCAACTAAATGCAACCACGTGCACATATTCAACTATTTGCACTAAAATTACCTACAAAACACGTAAGATTCAACTATTTGCACTAAGTTCTTCTGATCATCCTTGATCTCTGACACTTATTATATATGCATATGCTTTCAAAAAGCTAATTCAAGAGGGTCATGATTTTTTTTGGCTTGCCTAGCACTCTACAGTATAATGAAAACAAGGTGCGTTTGGTATCTCATTATGACTATGAAAGTGATTAAAGGTGTTTGTTTTGTGGGCCCAGTAATGAATGTGTATATCAAAGTCATAGATTCATTACACACCAATTTGGTGTCTATGAAATCCATTCACGCGGGCCCCTCTCTTTCCACTACAAAATGAGAATATTTATACATTTTTTCATTTCGTATTTCATCAACCAAATATAAACAATCGTAATGATACACTTTTTTATATTCATTGTCATTCTACCTCATATCAAATCCGATACCCATTGTGATTCCTTGCAACAAGCCAAACGGCCGTGGTGCAACACATAAGAGACTACAACTTTTCCACTGAAATATATTCCCAAAAGGTACCATATTACCTTATTTTAGAATAATATGGATTGTTTCATTTCATTGATATAATAAATCATGTTTGGATGTGCATTATGAAAATATTAATGTAAGTGGGGAGATATGTAATGAGATTAGACTAATATTATTAGTATATTTAATCATTTATGTTTATAGCTACTATGAAGTAACCCAAATATAATTATTTACTTTAAATAATCATATAAATCTGAAGTTGAATCTATACATCTAAACATATCAATTGTGCCATTAGTGATTGGCAAAATTATTGTTTCTTTTTGGAGTGAACTTTCAGAAAGCCTATTGTAGCTCAAGTCAATCGAGTTGAAGAGGAGGTTGATGCAAGAAAGATTGAGGAAAGTGAAAGAGGTGGTGCAAGAAAGATTGAGGAAAGTGAGAGAGGTGAGATTTAGAAGAGAATAAAGGATGAAAGCATGGAGGCCTCGACCGGGTATACATGACGTGACAATGCGATCTCTTAAAAAACTACAAGAGACAACATCCTATGAACAACAATCATGCTCACAAGAAGAATACCAATTGTGGAGGAAGTTGTTTTGAAAGCAAAAGAAAAGGATTGAAAGAGCCTTTATCACAAGGGTTAGAATTTACAACAAGACTTGATGATCATCATCGTTGTAATGTTTACTTTATTTTTTTATTTATGCATTCAAGTATCTGTTGCTTGTGTTAATGTTTTGGTGATGATGATTGATGATTAAGAATTTGAATGATGATATGGTGAATGGTTGAATGGGTTGAAGTGTTTATAAGTGTCACTACTTGAATAAATAAACTACTTTACAACCCGGTTTTATACACGAGATTTATAAATCTTATTTAAAGTATCTATTTTTTTCACAATATTATGCTTATATATAAGACAATGTACTTAATTACAAAAATATACTGACCTAAAGATGTGAAGAGAACTCTTATATTAAAGTGTATTAGATGTTTATCTTTTGTATATGAAGTTACACCATATCAATAACTCGTGTGTGTACGGGTTTGAAAACTCAAAACATGAATTGGAAAGTTATTGCTTATACGAATTTGGTTCTTTCTAACATCTAACTTCAAGATACACAAGTCACTAGCTATTTTATTGACGTCTCTTTTAAATACCCGTGAATTTCACGGGTCTTTTAGCTAGTTAAATTGATAAAATAGGACAAAGTCAAGTGTAAGAATGAATTTAATGAATTCTTTTAAAATTTCAAAGAATTTATTTTCCATTTGTATATGAGTTTCCTCATATATCCGGGTCAACTTTGTCTTGGGTTTGAAAAGTTGTTTAAACTTATTAATTTGTTGGCTAAATTAAAAGAGTTACCATAATACTTGACTAACATTTCAAATAATACTAACAAAGAAAGACAACATACAGGGGCAGAAAACTAATTACAAAGTGTACATTTTAATGATTTAAAACATTTCGTTAATAGATTGAGTTTTCTACTTTTTTGAAAGTTCAATATTAGTATGTAAATACATTATATGTACAGTAGTTGCAGGTTCATTTTCCTTTTTTTTTATAATGTGCGAGATTCCTACACTGAGTAGGCGCCGACAAGCACCTAGCCGAGTTCCTTTGCTTTTGTTATCTTTTCTTCCATTTTAATTTTTTATGCTCCTAATGTTTTGGGGCATCTCGACAATTAATACTCGATAAATTAATAACTTCGATAAAATTAACAATTTGTCGAGTCTTAACTTGGGACCAGTACAATTTTGGACACCAATCAATAAAATAATTAGATAATAATTTGTTTGAAACCTCAGTGTCTATATATTTGTCTCAACGAAACTATAAATTAATAATTACTGAAACATTTCATATATATAATTACTTTAACATAATTTGATGGCTAGGATTTCTTCTCAATCTTTTTAATCTCAAAACCTTCTCGATGGAACCAAAGCCTATAATCCGGATCGATTGAGAAGACTTTTAGATTGAGAAGATTGAGAATAAATCATGTTCTTCTCATCTTATCAAACTAATAAAGGGTATGATTGGTATTATACAACTTTCATTAATTACAATTAAATAGGTACACTTATGATAGCAAAAGTTTTTTCTTGTTCTCTCCTGAGGAATTATGGGCCCCTGAAAGAAAGAAATGATCCAAATATTTTTACGTATGACTGAAACATGTGATTCGGTTTTTTACTTAGTAGTAATACTTATTTTCTATTTAATGAGGAATTCGTTTGAATCTCATGAGGAATTCGTTTTTTTCTTTTCTAATATTTCTCAATTTAATCTTTACGTAGTAATACTTATTTTCTATTCTAAAATACTGTGAATCATTACTTTATCAACAACAAAAGGTTCATTTTGATAACCTAGTACATGTATCTTTTAGCAGTACCTAATGATTCAAGAAAAGATCATTAATTCATTTATTAATATAAAAATTCAAATGTGATTCAAAATGAAATACGTAGTTATAGTGTTTCACTAATTCGATTATAAATCACTAATTCGAATATTATAATTTACTCAATTGTTGATTATTTATCATATGCTTCAAAGATCGATTACAAAAATCCAAAAATATGATGTAATTTCAGTGATTCAAAACTCAACAAAATGCAATGATTAAGTATTTATCATATGATTCAGTGGTCGATTATAATGATAAAAAAACGATGCTTTAGTAAGTTATTGCAATGATTCAAAATTCAACAAAACACAATGATTCAGTTCTTATTTATTTATAAAATTTACCAAATTTAACCCATGATTCACATGTTTCAATGTTAAATCTACGAGTTAATGATTCATTTATCTGACGCTGAAATAATAAGGTTATGATTCATATAGTTGAACGATGAACTAACACATCTAGTGTGAAAAATAAACATGATTCATATAGCACACATATGCTTCATGTATTTAAATGTTGAAACAAAAAAAAAATGAAAAATTAAACACCGGAGAAAAAAGCTAAATTCACAATTTTAAGTATTGTACGACAAATGCATATATGATGATAACAATTCTTAGTTAAATATCATGATACTAAAATAAATTTTTAAACGCTTGCCATTACCTATTTTTTGTTAGCATTTATTTGGATTCTTTCAAATTTATCATTAAAAAATGTGAATCATTAAACCGTTTGGTAGATTAACAAATAAAAGGCTGGTTGAAATTCAATATTTGATAGCGAAATTATAGGTGTATTTATTATCTAATTATGAATTGATGGAATTACTATATTACCCTTAATAACTAACAATTAATAATTCTTCTCTTATATATATATATATATATATATATATATATATATATATATATATATATATATATATATATATATATATATATATATATATATATATGATAAAGATCAAATAAAAATGCAAATATCCGTAAAAAAATAAAAATATTTTTTTTTCAAAAAAAGTTCTCGAAAAATTCTCAAAAAATTCCACAAGATCGGGTATGATGGTGCATGAAAAAGTTGTGAAAAACTTTTTTTCTAAAAGTTGATATTTTTTCCGAAAAAATTATGAAAAATACGTTTGCGCATTAAATCGTTTTGTGCATCAAAAATTGGTTTTACCCACTTCTTTTGACTTTTTTCATCAAAATAACATTGCGCATCAAACATAAACAAGTTGAAAATTTTGTGCATCAAAATTTTTGCCATCAAATTCGTTTTGTGCATTAAAAAACGTATCAAAACTCAAAATTATCAAAAATGTTTTCGCAAAAGTTTTATGCACCAACATACCGATCTTTTGGAATTTTTGGAGAATTCTTTTTAAAAATAAATCTTTTTATTCTTTTTACGGATATTTGTCTTTTTATTTTAACTATATATATATATATATATATATATATATATATATATATATATATATATATATATATATATATATATATATATATATATATATATATATATATATATATATATATATATATATATATATATATATATATATATATATATATATATATATATATATATATATATATATTGTTTAAAAAAGAAGGGAGGCAGGGATGTCTTGGGTGAACCAAGGCTCGAACCCAGAACCTCAACCATTCTCAACCTTCTAACACACACATACATAATCCATTAGCGCCCTTGGGTCTTTCTCGTAATAAATCTCATAATTTAATCTTATATATAAAATTTTTTCTTTTAAGTTTAAAGCTGTTTTGTTTTTATTTTTTGCAACTTATTTAAAGTTGTGTTTTAACTATACAATTTTTTATAGATTACTTATATAATAAAGAATTTTTTTAAATGAATACAGATATATGAAATTACTTTTATTATTTTTTAATTATTTATTTTGTATTTTTTTCCTTACATATGAAATAAATAAATAACAAATTAAAAAAATATTATGTTTTTTAAACAATTCCCAATTGCATTTTACATATTCTTATGTATAAAGATAGACAATTTCAAATTCAAATATATCACAAACATTGAATTAATGAAAACAAAATTATAATGAAACTTACGTAAACATAATATAAAACTTAAATTCCTAAAATTTGAAGAATTTATTGATAAAGTTAAATATAGAATGTAAAACATATCGCGTCATAAATAACAAAAACACAAAGTATTTGATAATATAAAAATAAAGATGAAGGAGATGAAGTCTTGCTAAATTTTAATATGGAGTTTTGCTTTCTTCCATCTGTGGTTTCTAGAAAGAGTAGTCACTGTCTTCATCACTTGAGGAATAATAATCTAAAGACTCGTCGTTTATAAAGCTATCGTTATTTTCTCCATCAGATACAGAATGCAACATAACTAGACAAGTAAATAAATATAAACCATGCCAAACATAAGCTTATTACTACCAAAACTCAGCAAACTATAAATCAAAACAAAAAGGTGCAAGCAAAGTGATAAGCTGATATGTTATTAATAATGGCAAGCTTATGCTGCAGATCATTCTTGCAGACTAACTTAAGAACTAAAATAAGCCACAAAACACAAAAAAACGCAAATCACACATTACATATGCTACAAACCAAGTAAACAAACAAAAAACAAACAACCATTTTAATAAAAATATGAAATAAACAGATACAAATTAGTAAAATAGGACATCTCATGCTACACCAGCATAATCATAAAAACACAACTATGAATCCTAATAAGCTAACCAATTAAAAATAAACAGAAAACACCCAAATCAAAACAAATTTACAAAAATTAAAAACGCAACATACAGTTTCAACCACACAAAATAACAAAACAAAAGAACAAGCACATTGCTTGAACGGCAGATATAACAAAACCAAAAACAACATTAAAAAATATATATATAAATATAGTTTTAAAAAATAAAAATGACACAAACATCTAGGGCCGTAAACGAACCGGACGAACACGAACGGAGCCTTGTTCATGTTCGTTCATTTAACTAACCGGACAAATACGAACACGAACACTTAAACGGACGAAATTTCTTGTTCATGTTCGTTTATTAAAAAAAAATGAGTCGTTGTTTCGTTTATGTTCGTTCATTAAGACACTAAACGAACGCTAAACGGACATAAACGATCGAACATAAATAAAACACATGCAAACAAATATAAACTTTATTAAATTATGCATCTAATATTGTTTATAAGTGTTTTTTTATATAGTTAAACTAAATTTAAAATTATACAATTAAAAAATATGATATACAAACATAAATAAATAAATGAACATAAACGAACGTTAACGAGGCATGTCGGACGTTGGACATAAATAAACGGACGTGACTTTTGTTTATGTTCGTTTATTTAACTAAACGATCGTACAATATTGTTCATGTTCGTTCATTTAATAAATAAACGAACATAAACGAACTTTTTACCGAACGGTTCATGAAATGTTCAATGAACATTCAGTTCGTTTACAGCCCTACAAACATCTATCAAAAAACATTCAAAATAACAAATAAAAATGAAAAAACATAAAACCCCCAAATTATAAATTAATCAAACCCTAATTAAAAAAATCAATAAATAAAACAATGCATTAATAACTTACAATTTATATAGGAGAACCACAAACACCTTGAATCAACAAGATATCCAAACCTACAAACGACTATCGATCAAAAAATAAATAAACAAACAATCGCTAAACATATATTTAAAAAAAAAATAAATAAAAAAAAATAATAAATGAAAACAACAAAACAAACAAACGTATATAAAGATTCAAACCAAAAAAATACGATACCTGGATCAATGAACAAAACACACACTAACAACTAAGTGTAGAGAAGCAGGTAAAAAAAGAAAATGAAAAGTACGTTTAGATAAGGTTAAAAAACTTTATTAAACGAAAAAAAAAATTATAAAAAATTACAAACTTTACCCTAAACTATAACCACATATCATGTATGGTACTAAATAAAAAAAAAATCAACTAACACACTCTAATTAAATTTCAATTTGCAACTCTGACCCCTCCATAAAAAAAATTCCAAAATACAAAATAAAGCAATTTTAAAAAACGGATACAATAGCCATTTGACAACAACCAAAAAACGTTATACCACTTTCAAAACAAAAATAACATAACAAACACTATCGTAAACAAATTATGTGAAAACAAATAAGACCGTTAAAGCACTTTCAAAAAATAAAGACCATAACACCCAATATCGTAACACAACAACAACATAAAAAACGATATATAATAAAACGAGTAATAATCACTACAACTACCAAATTACAAAAAAAATATAATACATAAAAAAAACAATTTAACAAAAAAAAATAATAATAATAATAAATAAAATAATATATATATATATATATATATATATATATATATATATATATATATATATATAGGGGAGGGTTATTGTGAGATCATGCTTAAAGTTATAAAAGTAAGACCCAATATGGACCGTTGGATCATTGTATTTGTACTAGATGAGATTAGCATCAAATTAATGACATTATAATAATTAAATAAGGTTTCAAGGGTATTTTGGACAATTCAAATCCAAAAATAGTAAATCTTTTTCCCAATTTTCATCCATTTTTTTATAAAAAAATCTGGTCAACATTTTTTATTCATTAAACTGTTACACAAACCAGAATATTAAATGTATCACCAAACAATAACAGATTCTGGTACACCAGAATATTTTACCCATAATATACAAATATCTATGTATCAAAAACCTGCAGAAACCTAACAATAGCGGATTCCGGTACACCGGAATATTTTACCCAAAATCCGATATATAAAATTTGACAAAATTTATTTAATACAAAAACAATAGCAGATTCCGATACACCGGAATATTGAACAATAGCAGATTCCGATACACCGGAATATTGAACAATAGCAGATTCCGGTACACCGGAATATTTAACAATACTATATTCCGGTACACCAGAATATTTTACCTATAATCATGTACATAAACACATTTATGTACCAGACTAACAGCAGATTCCGGTACACCGGATAAATACAGTGGTCACAGATCCGGTACACTGGATATCACATGCTATACCAAATACAAAACATTCTTACAAACAACAAATCCACCAATAATCTTACAAAAAAATCAGCTATTACAAAAAAATCTGCTAAACCAAATAAATCTGTTATTCAAAAAATCTGCTACCAACTATCAAGATCCAAAACACGATACATAACACTATCCTCGGATTCTCCAAAACACTAACAATCAAGATCCATAACTGAATCATCACAATGATAAATAAAAATGGGTTGCTTCGGTTATAATGTAATCGATCTAAACAACAAGCCCGACTGATTCAACCAGTTTTTCTGTGATGATTTTTGTTGTTGGCTCAACAAATCCGATCTGATAAATTTGTATACATAACCGACTAAATCGTGAAACAAAATGGCACCAGCAAATCCCATCTGAAACAAAACAATAGCGGCACAACAAATCCCATCAGAAGCAAAACGGCACCAGATACCGGTACACCGGAAAAATGATATATCGTGACAGAAGCTTATGTGGATATAAGATCCACCATGGTTCACCGGAAAAATTGATACACGAGTGTATGGTCTCAACAAGGGTTTGATTATTCATTTAATTATATAATCGGTTGTGGTCATAAATCCACCATGGTGGTAGCGGCAAGGCTGCTCTTTTTGTTGTTTGGTAACGACAAGCTTATTCAAACCATGACCATAGATCCACCGTGGTTTGACATGGTAGCGGCGGGATTTGATAAAGAAAAAAAAAGTTGCGTATGTCTTTGTAGCGGCAGGAAAGGAGAGGATGAGAGAAAATAAGGAGAGGATGAGAAAAGTTGCGTCTGTCATGGTAGAGATGATAGGATATTAGGGGTAGGGTAAAAATAAAATATGCAAAATACCCACAATACCCTTTAGTCTATGCAAATTAATTTTTGTTAATTTTCTTTTTTTGTGTATTAAATGTTTTGCCACTTGGCCTACTCCTATTGGTTGTTGTATTGATCTTACTTTTACAATTTTAACATTGATCTTACTTGATCTCAAATCTATATCTATATCTATATATATATATATATATATATATATATATATATATATATATATATACTCCCTTATAAAGCATGAATATCCCTAACCAAAACCCAACCCTTTATTTTTAAGATTCAGCCATCCAAACCTCCATCCAAGCCTAAATTTACACACACCAAACCAACATACAATCCTAAAAATTACCAAACCAACCATCCTCCAATCCCAACAAACCAATACCCAACAAACACCCATCCTCTTTCGCCTTTATATTTTTTATTTAAAAAAACACACACATAGAATACTCTCATCTCACTCTAAAAAAAAAAAAACGCTCATCTTCCAACAAAAAAACACTCTCATCTCTCTATTCCCAAAACCACCCTACTGCCGCCACCACCGAACGCCACCACCACCCTCCTCACAGCAGCAACCATCGACGACGCCACCGCCCAACCACCCGTCATCACGTTTTTGGTTCTTTTTATACATCCGATTTTTCTTTTGTAGATCTATTTTTTTTTAAGATCTAATGCTTTTATTTGAAAATCTATTGATTTTTTTGTTACATCTATTTTTTTTTAAATCCGTAATTTTTTTTACATATCTAATTTTTTTTATAGATCTAATGATTTTATTTGTAAATCTATTGATTTTTTTGTTAGATATATTTTTTTTAAATCCGTAATTTTTTTATAGAACTATTTTTCTTCAAGACCCGTAATTTTTTCTTAAAAGATTCGTAACTTTTTTAATTTTTTTCTTAGATCCGAATTGTTTTTAGTAGATCTAATGTTTTTATTTGTAGATATATTGATTTTTTTTTCTAGATCAAATTTTGCTTTTAAGATCCATTTTTTTTTTTTTTGATAGATCTATATTTTTTAAAGATCCGTATTTTTTTAAGATTCGTAAGTTTTTAATATTTTTTTAAAGATTCAATTTTTTTTTGTAGATCTATTGATTTTTTTATAGATCTATTTTTATTTTAAAGATTTGTAATTTTTTTTAAAAGATCCCTATTTTTTAAAGTTTCTTTTTAAAAATCCTTATTATTATTATTATTTTTTAAATATCTGTATTTTTTTATGTTTAAAAAAAATCGTATATTTTTTATTTTTTTAAGATTCGTAAGTTTTTAATATATTTTTAAAGATACGATTTTTTTAGTAGATCTAATTTTTTTATTTGTAGATCTATTGATTTTTTAGATCTATTTTTATTGATAGACCTATATTTTTTAAAGATTTGTAATTTTTTTTTATAGACCTATTTTTTTTAAAAGATCCCGTATTTTTTAAAAGTTTCTTTTTGAAAATCCTTATTTTTTTTTAATTTTTTTTAAAGATCCGTAAGTTTTTAATTTTTTTATAGATCCGAATTTTTTTTTGTAGATGTAATGATTTTATTTATAGATCTATTTTTTTTTAAAGATTCGTAAATTTTGTTATATATCTATATTTTTTTAAAATTTGTATTTTTTTATAGATCCACATTTTTTTTAAAGATCCGTAATTTTCTTTATTTTGTTTATAGATCCGATTTTTATTTGTAGATCTAATGATTTTTTTTGTAGGTAGATATGATTTTTTTTAATAGATTCGTACTTTTTTTAGATCCGTATTTTTTTTTGTAGATTTAACGTTCTTGGTTTTTTTTTTTGTTAGTTCCCCCGCTTGCCTTTGTTCTCTCGGTAAAAAAGGTTGCCGGAAACATGAGTGATTTGTAGGATCCATTTTTGTTTTCAATTCCTTTTAAACTCTATGTATTTAAATGTAATTTGAGTGTTTTGACAAGATAAAAACGTACTTGATAATAGTAATGTAGTAGGCTGCTCAGGGGAAAGTAACTATACTAAAAAAGAAAAGTGACAACTTTAATTTGAAAAATATGAGAGTTGAATCTATGGTACTACTTTGGACACAAAAACCGACATTTGCTCATTTGAATCTTTTTTTAAATGAGAACCACTAAGAAATTCGGGAGTTGAAACTTGGCATGCGTGATATATGTTCCATGAAGCCACTTGTGCAACTGATTATAT
>OU343217.1:211338214-211451599 GCA_910596185.1 Chrysanthemum makinoi | reverse complement strand
GAATAATCACTTAGCTTATTAGCTTATTTCTCTAAGTACTTTCCACTTTAGCTTAATCATCCCTTAATCAATAGCCTATTGTATGCTCCCATAGCTCTATCACTGTCACTTTAAGGTTACTTTAAGATTCCCTTAGCTTAAATTCAGAGTAGAAGCTTTTTGCTTATAAAAGTGCTTATTTGGCTTAATTTACTCTGCGACCCTTGATTTCACATAAGCCCCATATTTCTTATTTTTCATAAAACCAGAAGAACTTTTTAGAATTTTCCTGAAAATTTCATCAATTTTGGTCACCATTTAGTATTTTTCTTAATTAAAAATAGATTTTAATCACTTTTAAATAGGTTTTATTGCAAATAATTAAGAAAAAGCTCAAAAAAATAATTTTTCAATTTTAATAGTTTAAGATAAATATAAAAAGCATAAAAAAGATTTTTCCATATTTTCCCCTTTTATTTTGTATTTTTCACAATTTAAATTAGATTAAAATAGTTTTAAATTAGTAAAACAATTAATGCGAAAAAATAAAAATAGTTTTGAAAAGTCTCTTGATATTTTAGATTTTTAGAAAGTAGTTTCACATTTTTTCTCCTTAAATTTCATAATTTTTAGAATTTAATTTAGATTAAATAGTTAAAAATTAGTTTTAATTTAAATAAAATCCAGAAAAATCCAAAAAAAATAGTTTTAATTCTAAATTAGTTTTTTAAATATCATTTTCTAGAGTAAAGTAGATTTAGGCATTTTTAGGATATAATTTAGACGTAGTTGCATTTTAATTACGTTTTGATTACGTTTTAGTTATAATGTCGCCTTAGGATTTCAGTAAAATAGATCCCTTAATTACTTTCCCATTCCGTAGTTTAATAATCAAAACAAACAAATCAAAACATCGAGCATTAAATTCGAACCAAAGCGGCGTTGGCAATTCAGCCTCGTTGGAAGCGATTCGGGTTTTCTAATCCGTATACCGATCACTACGGGATTTGATTTATTATTCTTTCCTAAGAGAATTTGAATCTATCTTAGATTATTTTGATATCGATATTGAGGTTTATCCACACACATAACCCTAAGCCTTCATTATCAGAGATTCGGTGTCCAGAGCCGTTTTAAGCTTCTAACTACGGTTAGTCATTCACAAGTGGCTAACTTTGTGAGTTAAACTTAGTATGCTGACATTGTCAATCAAATTTTGGCCTTGCATTGGAGGTTGTGTCCGCGACAATATCGTTTGAGGTTTGACGATTAGTGACTCGAGATCCTTCATTAGTGAAGTTACTATTTTTCTATAAAATAAAAAAGTAAAAAATATTTTCCTTTTTTTTTTGTATATATATATATATCATATTAAAAATACAAAAAGATTTTCTCTTGTTTTTGCTAATAAATAGAAGACACCAATTATATAACATTCTCAGCGGAGGTGTTATCATTATAAGTTCCCGAACTAAAGATCAAAAACTTGCCTTTGTGTCGCTTGTGAATTTATTTCTATCGGACAAACAAACTGTGTGGTGGGTATAAGGGCGGCGACATTAAATTGCGGTGTAAAGCGGGTTTTAATAAGCTTCGCGTGACCTACAAAGCTTCTCCTTCGCTTGTCGTTTGTCTTGTAAGGTGATTTATTCACTTGGGATTATTGGTTTAAGTTCCTTTGTGTTTTCGAATACGCTCTCTTTTAATTGCCTTGGTTTTGAAAGTGCATGCGCACTTTTCGTTCTAATAACTGATGAGAACCTTTACAACCGCTACAATTCGAAGCGTAACGAGGCGTGGTCCATTAGTCGAACCGAGTCGAACTAATCGATCTGCCCATCATGAAATGGCGGAGGACAACGATCCATGCTAGAGCAACTCCAGCACCCACAAGGGTTATGGAAGCCATCGTCGTCCGGCAATGCGTTGCCATAACTTTGAGCTTAAACATGGCGATCAACGGTATCATCGAGCCGGTTTTCACGGATTTGAGAGGGCGATCCTCACTCTCATATCCGTCGAGTTTAACAAGCTCACGTCTCGATCAAAATACAGTAGCGTTCGGGAAGAGGCTATCAAGCTACTACTCTTCGTTTTCACTCGAGCCCGGTTGGCTCGAAAAACTACCCCTCGTCGATAACCACATGGGAGGATTTAGTTTCAAAATGTGAGCGAATTCTTCCACGTCTAAAACCACAAGCTTAAAAATAAATAACAAAATTCACACAAAGATTTGATGAATCATTTAGTGAGGCATGGGACGAGTTCAAAGATTTGCTTAGGCAATGCCCCATCATGGTTTTAAAGAGTTGCACCAACTTGATCGTTTACAATGGTTTGAATGAGAATGATCAAGACTCTCTCAATGCCGCCGCTGGTGGTAATTTGTTGACCCGATCAACGAGAGATGCCTTGACCATTATTGAGAACAAATCAAAGTTAAATTCCTCACGTAGCAAATCGGTTCTTTGCCGATGAATGGTACACCATCGTCCTCGTCTAGCGAATCGTCTAGCACCGATGCTAGATTGATAAGCTTCGGATCACGATCCAGGCTTTGGTTAAGATTAATTCTTCCCCACCGCTCAAATCAAGCGGTGGAAGCGACTTGTACTACTTGTGGAGGCCGCATGCCCACTACAATTGTACGCCACCGATGGCAATCTTTCCAAGCTAATGCGTAACCGGAGGTGCCCAATACCGTCCTCAAGTTGAAACAAACCCTCGTGTTAGTAATCAAATGGCACCTCCGGGATTTTCTCCATCGAACAATCGAGAATCGTTTCAATCGAGAATCAAGTTAAATGGACGAATGTTCAAAACCAATTCAAAGCTCCACCAAATCAATACCCAAACCAAGGAGCTAACTACAATCAAGTATATCACAACCCAAGCTATCAAGCTTCACCTTTGCCTCCAAATGACTTCACAACTTATGTTCAAAACACCAATTCTACCATCCACACTATGCAAAATCAGATTACGGTTTGAGGAGCGAGTTTCAATCTGTTAACTAGACAGAGCAATGAGTTTAGGAATGAGATTCGACTTGAGAACAACAAATTGGAGCTTCACGGAATAAACTCGAAAATATGTTGAATCTTTGTGTTGTGTAAAGTCGACCAACCCTCATCTTGGGTTCTCTTCGAGTGATACTATTTGACTTAGAAGGGTGAGTTGGCCTGCAACCACGGTGTGGGCTATTGATGGACCCTCATCTACTCCGGCGATAAGGGGAGGAGGAAAGATACCGGGTTATTGAAGAAAATGTGCAACCGGCACCCGTACCACCTCCGGTCGTTCGACTCAGGTCCGGGAACCCGATGTTCAAGACTACTCTTAAACCTTCACTTCATATCCTTCAAGACTTCATAATCAAAAGCTCATTGTGATAAAACGAAAATCAAATGGAGAATTTCTTTGAAATCGTTCAATCCTTGAATTTTAACATCAGGTTTCACCGATGCTTTACTCCTCATGCAGTTTGCGCTATGATCAAAATTTAGTGAGTAACAAAGAAAATTTGTTTGAAATAGCAAAAACACCGTTGAATGAGAATTGCTTTCGGCGGTGCTCCTCAAAAACTTCGAAAAGTTAGGAGACCCGGCAAATTTCTTATCCTTGTGAGTTTCAGTATAGTGAAATGCTGCCTTGGCCGATCTTAGTGCGGTATTAACTTAATGCCTCTTTCGATTTACAACAAACTTTCTCTCCCGGAACTCACACCTACTAAAATGACTCTTGAACTCGCGGACCGTACAACCTCTATTCCGAGAGGAATGCGAGGGCGTCTATGTGAAAGTAGGACCAGCGCATTTCCGCCGACTTCGTTGTGGTTGACTTTGATCTTTGACCAGAGTACCTCTTATTCTGGGAGGCCTTTTCTAGAGCGGGTCGATAGATGATTGGCGTTTATGAAGGAAATAACTTCGAGCTAACAAGGAAACCGTCTCGTTTAATATCAACCAACCCGAGATACTCCTCAACTCACGATGATGCTTCTATTAATCGAATCGGCGTTCTCGATATTGCTTTCACGGAGGTATGCTCAAGAGTTCTTGATTTTTATGGGTGGCAATCCACCATTCATCCACGAAAATGTTGAACCATCTTACGGCCTATTATTGCCGACTCTTCCCCTCTCTCCTCCGTTCGAGGAGGTGACTTCATTTTGGAAGATATCGATGAGTTTCTTGCGATGATGGTCGATTCCACGGGAATTGATGATGGTGTTTATGATTCAGAGGGAGATATCCGTTATCTTGAACAATTGTTGAACGAAGATCCATTATCCTCCTCAGAAAGAAATCACGATTGTGAAATCAAAGAAGTACAAGCGTCGAGGAAAATCCTCGGGCCGAGCTCAAGGATTTACCCCTCATCTTAATCGCTTTTCTTGAAAAACCAAACAAGTTTCCCGTCATCATTGCTAAAAACTTGAAAGATGAGGAGAAGACGCACTTTGGATGTCCTCGTAAACACAAAAATGCAATTGCTTGGCAAATTCGACATCAAAGGAATCAATCCTGGTTTACGTACCCACAAAATTCTAATGGAGGATGATTGTAAACGTGGTTCAACAACAACAGCGTAGGGTTAACCAGATTCATGATGTTATCAAAAGGAAGTTCTTAAACTCTCGGCCGGAATCATTTATCCCATCTCCGATAGCTCATGGGTTAGCCCTATCCATTGTGTCCTAAGAAGGAGGAATGACGTCGTTGCTAACGATGAAAATGAGTTGATTTCCACCGCGCCTCATCACTTGGATGGAGGGTGTGTATTGATTCCGAAAGTTGAGCGATGCTACTCGTAGGACCATTTCCATAACCTTTTATGGATCGGATGCTCGGCGTTTGCGAGGGGAATGAGTTCTATTGCTTTCTCGATGGTTTCTCGGTTATTTTCAAATCCCAGTCGATCCAAAGGATCGAGAGAAAACTTCACTTTCACATGCCCTTATGGAACTTTTGCTTCCGAAGCATGCCTTTTGGGCTATGCAATGCTCATTACATTCCAAAGGTGCATGATGGCTATTTTCCTGAAACATGATCGAAAAGTCTATGGAAGTTTTTATGGACGATTTCTCGGTTTATGGTGATTCTTTCACTTCTTGCCTCTCCCATCTAGACCACATGCTCAAACGGTGTGAAGACACCAATTTGGTCTTGAATTGGGAGAATGCCATTCATGGTTCGAGAGGGCATTGTCTCGGCCATAAGATTTCAAAATCTGGGATTGAGGTCGACGAGCTAAAGTGACGTTATAGCTAAACTCCCCATCCCACTCTGAAGTAAAAGGTATTAGTTTTTGGGTCATGCCGGTTTCTCGCCGTTTCATCAAAGATTTCTCTAAAATAGCCGCCCTCGGTACATCTCCTTGAAAAGGATGCTCCGTTTATCTTCACCAGATATGTTTAAGCGTTTAACATTCTTAGAAGAAATGCTTGAGCTCGATCTTAGTTGCCCCTGACGGGATTTGCCCTTTGAGCTCATGTGTGATGCTAGTGATTACGCTTGGTGGGGCGATCTTGGGGAACTAGCGTAGTAAACATTTTCAACCCATACTATGCGAGTAAGACATTATGCGAGGCCCAACACAATTACGATCTTGAAAGAATTATTGGCGGTTGTTTATGCTTTTGAGAAATTTGACCCTACCTTGTCTTGTCGAAGACCATAGTATTATACCGACCATTTTGCCCTAAAGTATCTTTTGGCAAAGCAAGATGCTAAGCCACGATTACTTCGATGGGTTCTCCTCCTTCAAGAGTTTGATGTTACTATTCTTGACAAAAAGGCCGGAGAACCTTCTTTGCCCGATCACCTTTCTAGACTTGAGAATCCCCATCAAAGTGTGCTTTCGAGAAAAAAGGAGATTCGGAAACATTTCCTCTTGAGACACTTGGGATGGTTTATAGAAAGACCACGACACCCCATGTTTTGCCGACTTTGCAAATTACCATGCGGGGAAATTTCATCGTGAAAGGGATGATCCCAACAAGAAAAAGTTTTTCAAAGATGTTAAGCATTATTTAAGGGCGACCCTACTTTTAAGATTTGTGCTTGGGATCATGTAATCGGCTGTGTGTTCATGGCCAAGAGGCTATTGATATTCTTAATGCTTGCCATAACGGACCATTTGTTGGCCATCATGGTGCAAGCTACACGCTAAGAAGGTTTTGATTCGGATTCTATTGCGTGATATATCGAGATGCCCATGATTTAGTCAAATCTTGTGCTTCTTGCCAACGTCAAGGGAAAATTTCTGAAGGATGAAATGCCACAAAAATGCTATTCAAGCGTGAGTTTTTGGCGTGTGGGCATCGATTTTTATGGGGCCATTTCGTCATCTAGAGGAAGTATCACCGTGGCCGTCGACTACTTGTCCAAATGGGTTGACGAGGCGGCTCCCCACCAACGGCGCCCAGTGGTTGTTAAGTTCTTGAAGAATTTATTTTCGGTCGGAGCACCTCGTGCTATCATCAATGATCGCGGTACCCATTTTTGTAATGAACAATTTGCTAAAGTTATGGCTAAATATGGAGTTACCCATAGTCTTTCTACGGCGTATCACCCGTAAACGGCGGACAAGTTGAGTCTCGAATCGTGGATTTAAAAGGATTTTAGAGAGCAGTAGGAGAAAATCGAGCTTCATGGGCGATAAGTTAGATGATGCATTATGGGCTTTTCGCGCAGCCTACAAGACACCCATCAGTTGCACCCCATTTAAATTGGTGTATGGAAAAACGTCACTTGCCCATCGAGCTTTCGAGCATAAGGCATTACGGGCCTTAAACATGTTAATTTTGATCTTAAGACCTTGGTGATCAGAAAAGTTCAATTGAATGAATTAAGCGAGCTTAGGGATCAGGGCCTACGAGAATCGTTGATTTTCAAAAAGAAAGACTAAGGATTCATGATGCTAAGATCAAAAACCGCGTTTTCAACGTTGGTGATCAAGTTCTCCTCTTCAACTCTCAATTGAAGATATTCTCGGGCAAACTCAAAACTTGGTTAATTGGGACCATTCACCATAAGCTCAAGTTTTCCAGTATGGAGCGGTGGAGCTCTCTGACCCGATGGCCCAAATTTCAAGGTGAATGGTCATCGTGTGAAACATTATTTTGGAATCCATCATGGTTGTCAGGATCTCCAAACTTTCTTCCCCATGGACAATTGAATTAGGATCGAGTCAAGCTAGCGACTTCGGTAATCAAAACGATGGCGCCGTGGGAGGCACCCCATGCTTATCCATCTATCTTCTTCTATTTTCTAATAAGTGGCCTTGAGGGTCCGCTCTTGATTTCTATAGTGTTTGGTTGTTTTTGTGATGTTGTGTGTAGGATGTTCCCAATATGAAGACTCTGAATTGCAGAAGTTTGTCTTTTCTCCACTTCGAGTTTCATGATGCGATGCTGATGGAAATCGATATCCTAATCTTATCGTGCTGTTATCTTCTTGTACTTAATAAGCGGCTTTTAGATTTACCGTGATACCCTTGCTTTGTAGGACAATGTTTTGGTTCTAGTCACGGGGTAGGGTAATCTTGATTTGATTTGACGCACCTTGTACCGTCGTGTTTCTCTTGCAACCCCGTTTTCATAGAAAATTAAGAAAAAAATTGTGCAAAATAGGCAAATTTAAAAATTTTTGGTAAGCTTTTGTAAAGTCTTTTTGATTGAAAAGTTGGCTAGTCTCTTAGATTAGAAGCTATAAAATCGCAATTCTAGCTCACAAGGCCAAGATTTTGCAAGTTTCCCTGAGTGACTTTAAATATGCATGACTTGATTTCATTAGACGAACCATTTGCTAAGTTAATATATGTTTTGACACCTTGATTGACTTTCATTTGGGTGAGAGTAGAATAAATTACAAACTTAGGAAGTGTTGAGCCTAGCATTCCTTAACCAGATAATCTAAAATTATGGCTAAGCATCTCTTGGATCTCATTATTTAGGATTTTAAATTTGCAGTCGAAATGATAGAGTTACTTATGAGTTTAGATGCTAAGCGTGGAGTAGTTGGTTCTCTTTAAATTACATCGAAGGTATATGGCTTTTGTTCCTACAATTTCACCCATATCTGTCTAAATAATTAGTGTTAGGAATTAGAAATTCCAGGTATTAAAGAGTCGGTCACCTCAAGTATATGTAATCGTTAGAAAGCTCGTAGTCGTAGTTATTTTAAGCTAAGTAGTATTTGTTAAGTAACACCGTGGAGGACGGACGGGTCTTTACCCTTGTATGCGATCCAGACCCGATGTGTGGCGTTTTATGTAAGACTATAAATACTCTCTACCTCCCAAGGTAGAGTTGGAGCTCATAATAATATCTTTCACTTTCTCTCACTAAGTTCCCTAAACCTCTAACTTTCTCTCTCTAGAATTCCATCTATATGCTACCTTGTGTTAATGTTATGATGTGTATGTGAAAAGTTATATCTTACAATTGGTATCAAGAGCCATGGTTAGATCATATCTTACACATCTTTGGATTTCTAGTGGTTTTTAGGTGGTTTTTAAGTTTGAAAAAGTTTAGTGGTTTTAGCATCATTTGATTGATTTCTAGTGTTAAAGTTTTGATTTTGGTTGTACTTTTATGTTTAGAATCATCAAAAGTGTTTAGGTTTTCATTTGGTAAGCTTGAATCATCTTGGTTGGGTTGTTTTTGGATTGAAAAGATAGGTTTATATGGTTTTCAAGCTAGCGACTTAGCTCACGGAATAGTTTCTTGGTAGCGACTTGCTTCACAATTTTGTAGCGACTTACAGTGTTGGAACTAGCGAGTTAGATCTAGCGAGTTAAAGTACAAGTAGTGGATTCTCCACTACGGGTAGCGACTTATGGTAGCGACTTGGTCGATGCTTGAGTTGCTCTTTAGCGACTTGTGTCTCTAGCGACTTGTGTAGCAATTCTGCCAAAATTTGGTTAGCGACTTGCGTAGCGAGTTACTACTTAGCGACTTGTTTTCATTGCGCTTGGGACTCTAGCGACTTAGGGGTATAGCGAATTAAGGGTTAGCGACTTAGTGCATTAATTTCTAGCGACTTAGTGCACTAATTTCTAGCGACTTAGTGCATTATCTTCTAGCGATTTAGTATTTTATCATCTAGAGTCTTGAGTGATTGTTTAAGGTTTTCTCTTGATTGAGTAAAATCCGTGAAAGAATCCATTTCGGTTTAATCATAGAGCTATAAAATCCGTATAATCTGTTAACATGTCTACCAACGTTCCCTTTATTATCTCCACGTTGGAAGATGTTCAAGCAGGTGGATTCAGTCCACGTCCATGCTTGCGAGCCCTTCACGACTCTTGGGCTCAACGAATTAGACATGTGCCTTGGAAAGGAAAATGGTGTCAACATTCTCAAATCCATTGATGAAGGACCATATCGAGTTGAGTCGACTAGAGATATACTTGATACTAATGGATGGTACTCTGTTTCGGAATTGACAGACCTAAGATGTATGATGAGCTTGATGATAAGGATAAAAAGAGATTTGATGCAGATATCAGGGCTTCAAACATTGTTCTTCAAGGTCTTCCTAAAGACATCTACAAGTCAATCAATTAACACAGATGCTAAAAAGTTTGGGACAATGTTAAGATGCTTCTCTCCGGTTCTGAATTAACTATGGAAGACAGAGAATCCCAACTCTATGACGAATTTGAACAGTTCAAGATGAAACCAGGATGAGTGTCTATGAGTACTATGTGAGATTTCATAAGTTAGTTAATGACATGAGGAACATCGGAATGACTATGCCTAACATTCAGTTGAACTCAAAATTTGTGAACAACATGAATCCTGAATGGCACAAGTTTGTTACCTTTGTGAAGCTCACTAAAGGATTGAAGAATACAAACTATGAGCAACTCTATGCCTTCCTCCTTCTGAATGAGAGACATGCTATGTTTGAAAAATTAATTCTCAATCAGTTCAAAACCAACCAGGGAGAGACAAGATCGTCTAATGACTCTGACTTTCTACTCAAACATCGGAATCACAACCAAAGCATCACAAGTCATACCCTTAGGTAATGGTAATCACAAACTCATTCCCGATCCTGTACAAACAAGGCGATCTTTGATACTCCGTGGGTAGCTTCATTAATCAACTAGCTCTTCTCATCAGTCAAAACATGATATCTCCCACAAACCAACAACAACACCAAGGCATCAACCCCATTACTATAAGATGGAAGGATCGTGGTGCAACGATCTGAGGAAAGCAGTATGATCGAGGGCGAGGTGGGTGGGAGAGGTTATGTTGGAAACCGAGGAGGAAGGAATGGTAACCAAGGTCAAACTAAGCTCATCAAATGTTATAACTGTGGTGGATAGGGACACATTGCAAGGCGTACATCTCCAAAGCGCCCACGAGAATCTGATTACTTGAGAGAAGATCTTTGGCTCAAGCTCAGGGACAATGGTGCCTCTGAATGAAGAGGAATTGCTATTTTCTTGGGGCAATGCCAAGACCTATGATGAGATGTGGATGAGCAGCCTATTAGGGAGATAGGTCACAATCATCGAATGCCTTTCAAGTCGTGACTGTGATGCATCGACTCGATGTGGATGATGGACCTCTGGCACACAATTTTATGGCTAGCATTTCTCCAATGGTTTCTCCAAGGTCTCCTCTTCATCACTACAATTTGGGCCATACAGCTCATCTCGGTATTAAAACTATCGATGATCGATGTGCACGGATGCATGACCAAGTACAATCAACTGAAACTATTGAATCAAATATTGAAAATATGGGTAATATCAATATTGTCCCATATGATCAATACGTGAAACAAAGTGAAAGTGAAGTTGTACCAAGTGATGCATCTTCTGCAGTCAACAATGACTAGGTTTTTGATGAATACCTTTATGTGCCCCTGATGATTCCATTATTTCTGAACTAAATGCCTATAAAGAGCGTGTTGCTATTTATGAACAACGTGCTAAGTTTGAGTTGACCACTCGTGAGCAGGAAATGGATAACCAAGTAAGTACAATAATTAGAAAAAGTAAGTTTAGAGAAGAAATATTGAAAAAAGAATTAAATTCCTTGCAAGAAAAACTCTCTAAAACATCTAAACAAAAACAAGAACTTCAAGAAAATGTGAAAATGCTTAAGCAAGAATTTAATGCAATGGAATCAAAACTCTTGAGAGATTTTCTAATCGAAAACTTTGAAAAACAAACTTGAGAACAAGTTGTACATACAAGGAAACACCATTCATTTGCTCACATGGTCACTAAACATAGAGTCTTAGCGATAAGCATAGCATTCCCTTGTTGAACCGAATCAGGTAATTAAAAGGCTAGAAATGCTCATAAGGTGCTTTATGATGGTAATGAAATTCTTAAGCCTGGCGAAACCTAGTTGCGTTGAGTGCGAGGAAGATAAGAAATCGGATGAAGTCACTAGGGAAAGGATGAACAAAAACTAGATGACCGAAATGCAAGAGAAAAAGATTATTATCACTCCCCATGACTACAAGAAGGAAAACTGGATTTCCTTGAACATGTTTAAACCTCAAACATTGTTGACCCAGAACAAGTGTTCGGAAAAAGGATATGGACTTGCAAAAGTGAAAATCTTGTTGAAAGAATCCCCCTTGTAGGAAATTCCAGCGGCTGAGTATCCTCAAATACACCAATGCATTTAGTTCCTAGAACTATTGCCACTAAGAGCAAGACCTTAATCAGTCAATATGTTATTCTTCAACTATTTATCGATTTTGAGAAAACTTGTAAGAAAAGGATCACACCACTGGGATAACTGAAGGGGAAAGGGGTTTTGAGCAAATGAAAGAATGTTATTTAACTGAGGTCATGCCTTTCTTTAAACAACTAAAATATCATTTTGAGAGTCTTAAAGAGGGGACAAAATCAGATATTAAAGAAATGGGAAAGGAATTTGATGCAATGGTAGTTGAAGTTAGTGATTATGAGCGTGCACTAAAATATAATGAGATTGAGAGGAAGAACTTGCATACCTTAAATGAGACTCTTATTACTGATTGTGTTGCTCAAGATATCTTTTTCACTGCTTCAATTCTATTAATGCTTCCAAATTTCATGAACTATCATGGCCTGAAAGTCTCCCATGATCGTGTCATTGAGCTTGAAAAAACTAATTCTGAACTAAACGAGAAAATTGAACTTGATGATCACAACAATTTGGTTAAACATTTTTCTAAACTGGAAGTTGAGCATTTTAATTTACAACTAAAATATCAACATCTTAAAGAAAATGTTAAAACTTCAGATATCAAGACATCGTCGGATGCTCGAGTTTGATGCAGTTTTCAAATTAACAAACGTGATGAACGATTCAAGCTCGTTACAACGATCGAAAGTTGAAAGCCCAAATCTCTCAATTAAAGGGTCAAACGAACAATAAGACAGGCTCCCAAATCCCTCCTTCTTTAGATTCTCGGAATTCTCAAACTTTTCATCTTCAAAACTTAGTTGATGCCTTACAAAAGGAAAACGAGAGTTTTCTAGAAGAAAATGAAAAGTTAAACGACATTTTAAAGAGTTATATGATTCAATGAAAGTCACCCGTGACCAAAACAACGAAAAATAACGTCTTTACAAAAGGAAATTGAGAATCTAAGTCAGGGAAATGGGAAACTGCCACTTGTTTTCAATAAGAATATTGTCTCTAAGTCACCCTTAGACCAAATACACTGTGTGATTAAATATATTCCTCCTCATCTTAGGAATAATGAACATGCTTTTCATGAATCTGTGTACTTTAAGGGATAGTCTAGAATGTCTCGTGAGATTGTCGAAGAGGATTTCATTAACAAACCTCTTGATAGTGAAATTAGTTTTGCTTGCCTCCAGGCCAAACGATCTCAAGAGTTGCTAGAATGTGTAATTGCCACATGCCCAAAATCCTTACCCTTAGGTGAAAAAGGCAAGGCTGTGATGCCTTGTTCTATGCCTAGTGCCAAGCAGGAAATCCGTTCTATGCCCATCTTAAAAAGGAAACACTAATGTGCCTTCAAGTAGTTGATTCGGATATGTTAGTGCTAAGAAAGTGAACTTTAGTGTGCCTGCAAAAACTCAAATCACAGTCTTAAAGTATACACTAATGTGCCTTCTAGTACTTCAGATCCTTGCACATCAAGTTCAGGAATGCAGAAATTAGATCAACCAACTAATGTTCCCATTCCCTCTGAGGAGTAATCAGTGACATTAAAGCGGCAGGTCAAAGTCTCAAGACAATACAAGGAATGATAGGACCTTGCAAGCTAAGAATGTGCATTGGAAGAGAGTAGAAGACCAATCTAGGAACTTTAGGCTTGAGTTGAATAAAACGAATCGTGTTGATTTTAGTATTAGCCTTAGGTCTTGTAATTAATTGTCGATACTATCTGCAAACCTTGTAATGATTGCATGCTTGATTCTGTGCTAATCATGAATGTGGTGTGAATGCTTTGTCTAATCTTTGTCAAATGCCCAGTTAAAATTGCTAATGCTAATAATCGTGCAAATAAGGCAAAAAGGCAAAAGCGAAAATTGTTAGAAAACAGGTGAAACCCACAGGAAGAACCTTTATAAAGATAGGTTATTATTGGATACCTTTTGGTCATAAGAATAATCAGTTTTGTTCTCAAACTGCTAAGATTATGCCCACTAGAAAATGGATGCCTTCTGGTAGAACTATTCCCTTAAGAAGTGAACATACTTTGAATAGGGCAAAATCTGAGACACCAGCATTGCATCTATTCCCAATGATTCCATTGCTTCTACTTGATATGGATGTTTGATTCGATGTGGGTGTTCCAAATCATTTACTAACCAAATGGAACCCATTCTTGCATGGGGATCCCAATTATCCATTATCCATTTTGTCGTGTTCAACTGCAGATCGTTCAAATCGTTACGTGGTACTGGACTCGGTCGTTCCAAGCATATGATGGAGACGGTCGGCTCATGAACCGTGAGCAAGTTCATCGGGACTGTTAGATTTGGTAATGATCATTTTGGTGCTATTATGGGTTATGGAGATTATGTTGTTGGTGATAGTGTCATCTCGACTATGTTGAAGGGTTGGGTCATAATCGTTTCTGTTGGTCAATTCTGTGACTCGATCTAGAAGTTGCCCAGAAAACATACACTTTGTTAGAGATCTTAATGGTAAGGAACTGTTAAAAGGAACTCGTGGGTCAAACCTTTACACCATCTCTATCGATGACATGATGAGGGCTTCTCCAATCTGCTTGTTATCAAAGGCTTCAAAAACAAAGTCATGGTTATGGCACCGTCGTCTCAATCACTTGAACTTCGGCACCATCAACGATCTTTCCAGAAAGGACCTAGTTGTAGGTTTACCTAGACTAAAGTATGAAAAAGATCATCTTTGTTCAATGTCATTGGGGGAAAAAGCAAGAAATATGCCCATAAACCCAAACCTACTAACTCTGTCACCGAAGTTCTTCATATGATTCATATGGATTTATGTGGACCAATGAGGGTACAAATATCTTTGGGAAGAAATATGTGTTAGTTGTGGTTGATGATTACTCTAGATTCACCTTGGTCAAGTTCATAAGGACAAAGGATGAAACTCCTGATATCATCATCAAACTCATCAAACAGTGCAGGTTCGACTTAACAAAACCGTCGAATTGTCGAGACAGAACAATGGGTGAGTTTGTCAACAAACAACTTAATGAATTCTATGAAAGCGTTGGAATCAGTCATCAAAGAAGTGTTTCACGAACTCCTCAACAGAGCGGTGTAGTTGAAAGACGAAATCGGACTCTTGTTGAAGCCGCTAGAACAATGTTGATTTACTCAAAGGTTCCAATGTTTCTCTGGTGAGGCAATCGCCCTGCATGCTATACACAAAATCGTTCCCTAATCCACACTGTACATGGAAAAACTCCATATGAACTTGTCCACCACAGAAAACCTAATCTCTCTTTCCTTCGTGTGTTTGGTGCATTGTGCTATCCAACTAATTAGGGTCAAGACTTAGGAAACTTAGGCTAAAGCGACATTGGAGTATTTGTAGGATATACCAAACAAAAAGGGATACGAATCTATAACAAAAGAACCGAAATATCATGGAAACCATTCACGTTACGTTTGATGATGACGGTCAAATGGCTCTGGACAATCCAGCTCGGGACCCGCACTAAAGCAGTCCCATTGGTTCATCTCTTGTTCCAAACTCTACTCAAGAAACTCCATATGTACCCCATCTGAAGATGATGTAAAGAAATTGTTTGATCCTATGTTTGATGAACTGTATGATTCAAACACTAATGAGGTAATGATTCCTGCTACAGAGGATGCTCATATTCCTGTGAATGAAGTCAATCCTTCATCTCAATATCTTTAAGTCAAGAAGCACTGCTGATCCTTCATCTCATCAACAAATCATCATTCTTCAAATGTACATCATGGAAATGTTTCCGGCATCAATGATGAAGTTAATCCCTTTGCTACTCCTGAGGATGCTCCATTTGAAAACATATTTGTTACTCCTGAATCATCATCAGAACCATCTTCTTCAGGAGACATCGACTCGGCTACCTCAGTTCTCAACAAAAGCACCCATGAACACCTTAGAAAATGGACTCACGATCATCCATTAGACAACATCATTGGAAATCCCTCGTCTGTATCAACCGGAAACAACTTGCAACCGATGCCTTATGGTGTTTCTTCAACTCCGTACTTTCTAAGATCGAACCAAAAGATGTTAAAACCGCCATGAATGAAGACATTTGGTTCAATGCCATGCAAGAAGAAATTCATGAGTTTGATCGACTAGATTTATGGGAGTTAGTACCGCTCGAGACGTGCTATGATTATAGCTCTCAAATGGATCTTCAAATTAAACTTGATGAGCATGGTGATGTGTTGAAGAACAAGGCTCGTTTAGTTGCTAAAGGATATCGTCAAGAGGAGGGTATAGACTTTGAAGAATCTTTTGCTCTTGTTGCTCGAATCGAGGCAATCAGAATCTTTTGGCTATGCGCTAGTAAGAACATGGTAGTGTATCGGATGGATGTGAAGACGGCATTTCGAACGGAGATCTTAAAGAAGTCGTCTACGTCAGCCAACTGAAGGATTTGTGAATCAAGAGCATCCTACTCACGTTTATCGTCTGAAGAAGGCTCTCTACGGTTTAAAGCAAGCTCCAAGGGCATGGTATGATACACTGTCAAGGTTTCTTCTATCATCGGATTCATAAAGGCGTTGATCCTACATTGTTCACCGGGAAGTCGAGGCAAACATTTAACTCATGTTCAAATTTATGTTGATGATATTATTTTTGCTTCGAATGACCCAATGGAATGTGATCATTTTTCTAATGAAATGAGTTCTAAGTTTCAAATGTCAATGATGGGACAAATGTCGTTTTTCTTGGGATTACAAATTTCACAAAGTTCCGGAGGCATTTTCATAAATCAATCTAAATATGCAACAGAGATTTTAAAGAAATTTGGATTTGATTCATGTGACCCTGTTGACACCCCCATGATTGATCGAACCAAACTAGATGAGGACCACTCGGGGATCATGATTGACCAAACGAAATATCGTAGTATGATTGGATCCCTGATGTACCACACAGCTAGTAGACCGACATCTTGTTATTTGTTTGCATGTGTGCTAGATACCAGGCTAAGCCTACTAAAAAAAAAAAAGCACCTTGAAGCGGTTAAACGGGTCTTCGGTATCTCCAAGGAACCATCAATATGGGACTATGGTACCCGAAGGACACTGGTATGTCACTAACGGCCTATGAGATCTGATCATGCGGTTGTCAAGATACGTCGAAGTACATCGGAGGTGCTCGATTTTGGGTGATAAGCTTGTGAGCTGGTCTTCAAAGAAGCAAATGAGTACTTCTATTTCCTCTGAGTCGAATACATAGCCATGTCATCATGTTGTGCTCAAATCTTATGGATGAGATCTCAATTATCTACTATGGCTTTGAATTCAACAAAATCCCTCATCTGTGATAATAAAAGTGCTATTGCTCTCTCATGCAACAACGTTCAACACTCAAAAGCAAAGCATATCGACATTCGACATCATTTCATCAGGGAACAAGTGGAAAAAGGTGTGGTGGAACTATATTTTGTGAGGTCTGAATATCGGTTAGCGGACATCTTCACCAAAGCTCTTCCAAGAGAACGTTTTGAGTTTATTCTTCCCGTCTTGGCAAAAGCCTTCAACCAGAAATACTCAAACGTCTTCAGGAGGAAGACGAGGAGTAAAGGTCTATCTTCATCTATCCCTTGTAAATACTTATTGAAAACAAAATACAAAATTATAAAACCTTCAAAATCCATAAAAATCAGAAAAATTCGAAAAATCTTCAAAAATATTGTCTTTTTGTCATGCGTTTTCTCGGTTCGATAATATCTACGGTCTTTGTTTTGTCATTCAAAGAATGACACGGGACTTTAGATGTTGTTCGAATTTCAAAAATCAAAAATCAAAAAAATATTTTTGGGAGAAAGAGAAACAATGGTTTATTGTCATTTTCAGGCAATAACCGGTTTTAAAAGAAAGAACAGAGCCATGTTTTACCATGTTTTCAAATTCCATGCTCCGATTCTATAAACATTTATCTGCTGAAAACTAAATGCTTTGAAAAATAACTCGGTCTCTATTTTTGATAATCATCAGGACTTAATTGTCAAAATCTCTATCTCTCAATCAACAACCTATGTCATTGATTGAGGGGGGAATGATTTCAATTAAATTAAAAAGTTATTTGGCATTAAATTGTTTTCAAAAGATGTACATGCATGTTTATCCAATGGAGTTTAAATCTTAAAATCGATCCTTATCAGTTAAAACGCTTTCATAATCAAGTCACAATTCTCCTTAAAAGCTTTCAAAATCAATTTAAATCTATCACAAATCTCAAATGATTTGATAATTGTGATCGGGGAGAATGTGTGATTTAAATGGATTTAAACGATAATTCGATAAATGGTTTTATAAGTGTACACATGTTGCCCTCCCCATGTGACAAGATTTCAAATTTTCCATGCACATGTTGAGGGGAGCATCTATCTTAAACCTATGATTTGAAACGTGATCATTTATCTCAATGTGCAGGTTTCCTCTAGTATGTGCAAAACTCTTTTCAAATCTCGAGGCACATATTGAGGGGAGCAAAATCATGAAAACCTCATCCTTCCCCAAAATGCTTTATCTACTTGATTCGATTAGGGAAGTGATGTTGATATCTTTTAGAAAATGGTAATCAAAGAAGTTAATTCTTTCTCTTGCCTCCGTGTGCAAAACATTTTCAAATACTTGATGCACATGTTGAGGGGAGTTCTCGTTCTAAAAATATCAAAACAATTCGGTACAAAATGCTTTGATAATATATCACAAGTATCTGGATTGATTTTCAAATGGTTTTCAATTGGTTCCAATGGCGGATGAACAATACCAAATAGACCGACCAACTTTACATTATGTATGGTGATATAAGGATGATAAGGTTAGGTATGTGTTCCCATGATCCGCCAGAACGGGAGGGATCTACCCAGGGACTATCCACTAGTTAGTGTAGAGTTCTTAGGTATGATGATAAAAGGAGAAAAATGAGATATGGGAAGAGTGCGGACTAAGACTGAGCTCTGGAATAAACCCAACAAGGTTCTAGCTATGAAGTCTCGGTAAGCACTGAAGGGTTGAAGAATTAAAAAGAATTGAATGAGAAAGGGTGAAAACAAATATCCCTCCATTTATTCAACCTTAGAAGCGGGTTCAATTCATATGCTCTTGATGGTAACATCGGTATTGAAGACAAGACGTCATGGACCCATGGCCTGCTGCACTTCAACTTTCCAAACCACTCAAGTTCCTCTTAAAAGGACTTGTTTCATTCTCACGAGGAACCGACATTATCTATCGACTTTCTCTTAGAGATTGTTGATATTGAAGGAGACCCTCTCCCTAGTCTCGATATAGGATCCAAATATGCACAAATTGAGTCTAGAGCCACGAGATCATCAATAAATCTCATTAGGACACTTTCAATGAAGACTCTGTTTCACACAATGTGGAAGAGAGATTATATCTTGAGTCCTACGCATTATCCTTGTGGTATTGCCAGAACATCTCAGTGATGTGTTTACATATTCACTGTGAAGATGGAAAGCCTTCTGGAGCCAACATCTAACAAGCTTCTGGTAGGTGGCATGTGAGATCTATTATACTGATCAACCATGTGACAACTGAACAGAAACAATGGGGCGATTCAATCTTTTGAATCAATCACGGTTCAGGTTATGGATTGACGGATACCTTTGAAAAACCGGTCTTTGTGCTTTAAAACTCTTTTCATTAGCGTTCGACCGTGTACTAATTTTCAAATCAAAAGGTGTTTTATGATTGATAATTGATTTTCATTAAAACCTTCGTTGTATTGCAAAAACAATTTCTATTGAGCAATACTCGATTGTTTTTCAAATATCTTTTCATCATTCAGTGGACTCAAATTAATTGGTTCACTCACTCCGTGTTGTCTTCTTTGAGATGTTCCGGTTTGAGAACAGCTAGAGCAGCTGCGAAACCTGTCAAAATTCTTGAATTATACGATCACAGGCGTACTTGTCTTGATCAACGAGGAACCGTGGGCCGTGTACCTCAATTCAACGAAAGTGATCAAAGACACTATCATGCGCTTTATTGCTAACTGTTGTATGCGAGTACGCCCGACGTTTGCGGTACATTGAATGAAGCGGTCAATCCATAGCCGCATGCTCACCTAACACATTCATCTCAAAGAAATCATGATTAGTGCATCAATGACTCTGATATTTTCACTCCATGCTTACGCTACGTGCTGCCAATATCATGATTCAACAAATGCTTCGCTACTCATGAGAAGATATCATGATCCAGAATGTGAGCATGTCGGTCCTAAAGTCACAACATCACATAATACCAACACCACAATGGATGTCTCAGAGATTTTTTATGGCGATGATCTCAAATGATGGCTCAAAATTATTATCACGTGGATCAGTTAAAGACCTCCACTTGAAGTAACCAAACATGCAATGTGAAGAATCAATGACTACGAGCTTAGGAACAAAGGACTACATCAAGAATGCAAGAACAATTGTTAATGTTATATCTGTTTGTATTCAATGTAATTTTAGTGCATGATTGAGGTGACCTCCCTTAGGGGAGATTGTTAGGAATTAGAAATTCCCGGTATTAAAGAGTCGGTCACCTCAAGTATATGTAGTCGTTAGAAAGCTCGTAGTCGTAGTTATTTTAAGTTAAGTAGTATTTAGTTAAGTAACACCGTGGAGGACGGACGGTCTTTACCCCTGTATGCGATCCACACCGATGTGTGGCGTTTTATGTAAGACTATAAATACTCTCTACCTCCCAAGGTAGAGAGTTGGAGCTCATAATAATATATTTCACTTTCTCTCACTAAGTTCCCTAAACCTCTAACTTTCTCTCTCTAGAATTCCATCTATATGCTACCTTGTGTTAATGTTATGATGTGTATGTGAAAAGTTATATCTAACACAATAGGGCCCATTTTGAAGTGCGGATCCGAGCTGGATTGTCGAGGGAGCGTTTGACGGTCGACTCATCAAGCGTAGCGTGAATTGTTTCCATGATATTTGGGTTCTTTTTGTTGTAGATTCGGTATCCTTTTGTTTTGGTGCATACCCTACAATACTCAATGTCACACTTTAGCTCTAAGTTTACCCTAAGTCTTGACCTCATTAGTTGGACGATTCTCTAAACACGGAAGGGAAAGAGATTAGGTTTTACATTTGTGGACAAGTTCATATGGGTTTTCCATGAGCATTAATGGAGATAGGGGAGCGATTTTGTGTGTAGCATGCGTGGCAATAGCCAGCCAAAGAAACATGGAACCTTTAAGTAAATCAAGCATTGTTCTAGCGGCTTCACAAGAGTTCAATTTAGATCTTTCAACTACCCGTTACATTTGAGGAGTTCGTGGAACACTTCTTTGATGGTGATTCCAATGCTCATAAAATTCACTAAGTTGTTTATTGACAAACTTCGGTTCCATTGTGCATTCGGATAATTACATTTGTTTTGTCAAGTGAACACAACATTTGTTTGATGAGTTTGATGATGATATCAGGAGTTTCCTCCTTTGTCCTTAAGAACTTAACCCAGGTGAATCTAGAGTAATCATCAACGACAACTAACACATATTTCTTCCCAAAGATATTCTGCACTCTCATTGGTCCACATAAATCCATATGAAGGGTATGAAGAACTTCTGTAATTGAGTTTGTAGGTTTGGGTTTATGGGCATACTTTTTGCTTTTTCCCAATTGGCATCTTTGAAAAAAGATGATCCTTTTCATACTTTAGTCTAGGTAAACCTACAATAAGTCCTTTGGGAGAGATCATTGATGGTGCCAAAGTCAAGTGATTGAGACGTGATGCCATAACCATGACTTTGTTTTTGAAGCTTTTGACAACAAGCAAATTGGAGAAGACTTCATCATATCATCGATATAGATAGTGTAAAGATTTGAACCGCGAGTTCCTCTTAACAGTTCCTTACCATTAAGTTCTCTAACAAAACAAGTATGTTTTCTAAAGGCTACTTCTAGATGGAATCACGAATTGACCAACGAGAACAAATTATGACCAAGACCTTCCACATAGTATACTCTAGAGATGACACTATCACCAACAACATAATCACCATAACCCATAATTGCACGAAATGATCATTACCGAATCTAACTGTCCCGATGAATTTGCTCACGAAGTTCAGCCGCGACGGTCTCCGGTCATATGCTTGGAACACCGAGTCAGTACCACGAGCGATTTGAACGATCTGCCGTTGAACACTGAACAAGAATGGATAGCTGGATAATTGGGATCCCCATGCAAGAATGGGTTCCATTTGGTTAATAGCGGGTTGAACACCCCACGATGAAATAAACATTTAAATAAGAGATAGAGTCAATGAAATCATTAGTAATAGATGCAATACGGTGTTGTATTTGACTATTCAAAGTATGTTCACTTCTTAGGGATAGTTCTTCCATAGGCATCCATTTTAGTGGGCATTGTCTTAGCTATTGAGGGCGAAGCTGATTGACCTGACCAACAGGAATCCATCTATATCCTACCTTCTGAAGGTTCTTCCGTGGGTTTCCACAATTTTCTAGTTTTCTTTTGTTTTTTGCCTTTTAGCTGCTTTGCTTTTGCATTAACACTTTTCCGCAGGACAATTGAAAGCGGCATTAGGCAAAACATTCATACCACATTCATGATTAGCCAAATCAAGCAATCATCATTACAAGGTTTGCAAATAGTATCAGAATTCAAATAATTACATGCGCTAAGGCTTACTAGAATCAACACGATTCGTTTTATTCTGCTCAAACATAAAGTTCCTAGATTGTTCTTCTACTCTTTTCCATGCATTATCATTCACTTGTATTGTCTTGAGACTTGACCTGCTTCCTTAATGTCACGATTACTCTTTAGAGAGGAATAGGAATATTAGTTGGTTTTACTCTTTGCTTCACTGTTTAGAGTATGCTTTGGGATCGGACTACATGCAGAGCACACTAAGGTCACTTTCATTATCGCTAAATTCCTAGGATTTGAACTTCTAGAGGGCACACTAGAGTATGCTTTTTTTGCATTCACAGATTTGGAATCTGAGCTACTTGAAGGCACACTAAGGTTCACATTCAACACATTGGGCATCAAATAAACATCGTACTTGGCACTAGGCATAGAACATGGAATCAAAGGATTAACTCTCTCACCCAATGACTTAGGTAATATTGTGATTAAGCATTCTAGGATTTCTTGAGATCGTTTGGCATATAAGCATGCATGCCCAATTGCATTATCATGTGGTTTTTCTAACTTATCCTCTTCAACAATCTCACACAGACATTCTAGGCAATCCTTAAGGGATGAGAAGTATGTTTGAATAGCAAGTTTGTTATTCCTGAGATGAGGAGGGACAAATTTCACAGACAAAGCATATTTTTTTATCCATAGGAACCTTTGGTCCTTCATTCCCCCCATTGGTCATTGACATTTTCCCTTTTACATGGCTCTTCATATTCTCAATTTCCTTTTGTAATGAAGCAATTTGTTCATTATTTTTGTTACGAGTAACCTTTATTGATTCAAATAACTCATTGAAATGACGTTTAACCTTTTCATTTTCCTCAAGAAAACTTTCGTTTTCTTGTTGTAATGTGTTTACTAAGTTTTGATGATGAAACGTTTGGGAATTCTGAGAATCTAAAAGGGGATGCATTTGGGAGCCAGTCACATTGTTCTTTTCACCCTTCAATTAAGAAATTTGGGCTTTTAACTTTCTGATCGTGTTGCAATGAGCGGAATCATTCATCTCGTTTGTTTATTTGAAAAACTACATCAAACTCTGGAGCATCTGAGGATGTCTTGATATTTGAAGTTTTTACATTTTCTTTAAGATGTTGATATTTTAGTTGTAAATTAAAATGCTCAACCTCTAGATTAGAAAAATGTTTAACCAAATTGTCGTGATCATCCAGTTCAATTTTCTCAGTTAGTTTAGAATTAGCCATTTCAAGCTCAATGACATGATCATGGGAGACTTTCAGAGTAACAGATAGTTCATGAAATTGAGAAGCATTAATGGAACAATTTGTAGCAGTGAAAAACACATCTTGAGCAATACATTCAGAAATCATATTCTCATTCACTGTATGCAAGTTCTTCCTTTCAATCTCATTATATTTTAATGCACGCTCATAATCACTAACCTCAACTATCATTGCATCAAATTCCTTTTCCATTTCTTTAATGTCTGAATTCATTCCTTTTTTAAGACTCTCAAAGTGATCTTTTAGTTGTTTAAATAAAGGCATGACTTCAGTTAAATAACATTCTTTAGTTTGCTCAAAACCTCTTTCTCCTTCCGTTATACCGAGTGGGTGTGATCCTTTTCTTGCAAGTTTTCTCAAAATCAACAAATAGTTGAAAGATAACATATTGACTGATTAAGGTCTTGCTTTTAGTTGCAATTGTTCTAGGAACTAGATGCATTGGTGTATTTGGAGGATACACAGTCGCTCTAGGCATTTTCCTAAAGGGGGTTGGTTTCAACAATACTTTTGCTTTCCTTATCTAAATCCATTTTCGAACAATTGTTGAGAGTTAACAATGTCTAAGGCTTAAACTTGTTTAAGGCAATCAATTCTCCTTTTGTAATCATGGGGTGTGATGATTACTTTCTTTTCTTTACATTTTGGATCAGCTAGTTTCTTGTTTATCTTTTCCCTAGTGATTTCATCGATTTTTATCTTCCTCTGAGCACTCAAGCCTTGGTAGGTTTCGTCTAGGTTTAAGGATTTCATTACCATCATAAATTACCTTATGTGCAATTCTAGCCTTTTAATGACCTCGATTAGGTTCCTCAACAAGGGGAATCTTTGTGTTTATCGCTTAAGACTCTATGCTTAGTGATCATGTGAGCAGTCTGAATGGTATTTCCTTGTATGTACAACTTGTTTTCAAGTTTGTTTTCAAAGTTTTCAGATTAGAAAAATCTTTCAAGAGTTTTGATTCCTTTTCATTAAATTCTTGCTTAAGCATTTTCACATTTTCTTGAAGTTCTTGTTTTTGCTTAGCAGTTTTAGAAAGCTTTTCTTGCAAGGAATTTAACTCTTGTTTTAATACTTCTTCTCTAAAATTACTTTTTCTCATGATTGTATGTACTTGGTTATCCATTTCCTGCTCACGAGTGGTCAATTCAAACTTAGCTCGTTGTTCATAAATGGCAACCCGTTCTTTATATGCATTCAGTTCAGAGACAATAGAATCATCAGGGGTACATGTCGTGAATTCATCAAAACATAGTCATTGCTATGAAGATGCATTATTTGGTACAATCTTAGATTCACTTTGATTCAAATATTGATCGTGTGGGACAACATTACTATTACCCATATTATCAATATTCTGATCGTAAGTCTCAAAGATTGTACTTCATTATGCATCTTTTGCTCATCAATATCATCATATAGTTTTAATACCTCTGAGATGATTTTGTCTTTGGATGGTCCAGGTTGTGGTGAAGAAGAGACCTTAGGAGATACCATTGGAGAAATGCTTGCCATGAAAATTGTTTGTGCAGAAGGTCCATCATCAACATCGAATCGTATGCATCACATCGGCCACTTGAAAGAAGCATTCTGATGATTATGACCTATCTCTTGAATCGGTACTTCATCAACATCGCATCATAGGTTTGGCATTTCCTTCACAGAAATAGTAACTCCTCTTCATCCAAAGCCGCTCCATTGTCCTGAGCTTGCACTAGCAACATCTTATCAAAGTACTCAGCATTCGTGGACGTTTTGGAGATGTCAGTTCCTTGCAATGTGTCCCTCCCACCACCAGATTTATAGCATTTGATTGGCTTAGCTTGACCTTGATTTCCATTTCTTCCCGATTACGATTGCAACATAACCCTACGCTCCACCTCTTCCTACGATCTACGTCTTTCCTGGCCCGGTTGCACAATCTTCCATCTCGACAGTAGCTTGATTGTATGGGTTAGATGCTGTTCTAAGGTTGTTGTTGGTTTGTGGGAGAGAATTCATGTTTTGACTTATCATAAGTGCTAGTTGATTGATGAAGTTTCCTATGCTGCATCGGCATCGGCTTGTTTGAACATTGGATCAGGAATGAGTTTATGATTACCATTACCCATAGGTACAACTTGAGAAGCTTTGGTGGTAATCCCAATATTTGAGTAAAAGGCGGTTGAATCATTTGTTGAGCTTGATTCTCCCTGAGCTTTAGGCCGATCAAGAATCCTCTTTTCAAACATGGCATGTCTCTCATTTTGAAGAAGGAAGGCATAGAGTTGCTCATAATTCATATTCTTCAATCCTTTAGTGAGTTTCACAGAAGTGACAAATTTGTGCCATTCGGGATTCATGTTGTTTACAAACTTTGAGTTCAGCTGAATGTTAGGCATAGTCATTCTGATGTTCCTCATCTCATTCACCAGCTTATGAAATCTCACATAGTACTCATAGACACTCTCATCTGGTTTCATCTTGAAGTGCTCAAATTCATCATACAGCTATGATTCTCGGTCTTCAACAGTTTGCTCAGAACCAGTGAGAAGCATATTGGCATTATCACATACAGCCTTTGCCTCGGTGTTGTGATTGATAAGCTTGTAGATATCTTTTGGTAGACCTTGCAGTATAATGTTAGAAGCTCGGATATCTGCATCGAATCTCTTTTTCTCCTTATCATCAAGCTCATCATACATCTTTGGTCTGTCCATTCCGTAAATAAGAGTTCCATCTTATCAAGTACATCTCTAGTAGTCTCAACTCGGTAAGGTCCTTCATCAATGGATTTGAGAGTGTTAACCCTATTTTCGTTTCCAAGACAGTACAATCTGATTCGTTGAGCCCAAGAGTCATAGTCGATTCATCGAGCATGGGTGGACGAGTATCGAGCGGCAGCTTGAACATCCTCTGCAACAGTGGAGATGATAGTAGGAACGTTAGTAGATATGTTAATAGATTACAAGGGATTTTATAACTCTATGATTAAACTGGGAAATGGATTCTTTCACGGGATTTTACTAAATCAAGAGAAAACCGTAAAAAAATCACCCAAGTCGCTAGAAAATTATGCACCAAGTCGCTAACGTCCCAAGTAGCTAAAACAACAGTCAAGTCGCTAAATAGCAACTCGCTAAGCCTCTAGTCGCTACCAAAATTTTGGCAATTACAAGATCCAAGTCGCTAATGAGTCAAATTCGCTAAATAGCAACTCGCTATGTACCAAGTTGCTAACACCAAATTAAGCGCTACAAACACATGTGCAGTCGCTAACTTCCACTAAATTCGCTACCGTAGTGGAGAATCCACTACTTGTGCATTTGTGGCGTCTCACTAGACAAGTCGCTAAGCCTAGGTCGCTAACTCCACAAACTGCAACTCGCTACCAAAATGTAAAACAAGTCGCTAGCAAGAAAGTGTTGGGTTTTAGGTTCCTTGAGTCATGAATTATTCTAAGTACTGGAACCACGGACAGGCTTGGTATAACTGCTGACAGAAGAATGTAACCACGGATGAAGACAACCGCGGCTAGTAGAAGAGTGTAACCACGGATAGTATATTGTGACCACTGCTAGTCTTGTATAGTCGGTTAGTTAATTGTATTAGATAAATATGGAAAAGATATTTATCTTGTAGGTTACGTATTGTATAATGTATAGGACTCCTTAGTCTATAAAAGGAGTTTCTAGGTTAGTTTAGATATACGTAAGTTTTATATCTAAGGTCGATACACTTCAAGGTTGCAAAACCCTAATACTGTAAGAGTATTCGTATTATCAATAATATTGAGGTTTTGTTACAAAGTCAGTTTCTATATTAGATCGTTTGCTCAACTGGGATCAACAAGTGGTATCAGAGCTTGTGATCTAGAAACTGTAACCAAGAAGAAGTTCTATCTTATTTGAGAAAGTTAAGATGTCTGACGAAACTCACATGGTAACTGCTTCAAAAGTTCCTATGCTCAAGCATGGTGAATATCAGATCTGGAGAATGCGAATGAGGCAATACATTCGTATGATTGATTACTCTCTCTGGGATGTAGTTGAAAAAGGTGATACTCTTCCTAAGAAGGGTCTTGATGGTAAAGTGATTGAAATTGTTAGTGAAGTTGACAAAGCTAGGAGGAAAATGGAGATCAAAGCTCACAGTATTCTCTCCATGGGAATACCTAATGAGTATGCTTTGGACTTTGAACAATATGAGTTCGCAAAGAACTATTGGATGCTCTTGAAACAAGGTTTGCTGGTAATGAAGCTACAAAGAAGTCCAGGATGAATATGCTCAAGCATCAATTTGAAACCTTCACTGCTCTTAGTGGAGAAAAACTTGATGGCACATACAATAGACTTCAAAAACTTATTAGCCAACTGAAGTCTATGGATTACAAGGTTAATCAAGAAGATATTAATTTGAAATTCATTCGAAGCTTATCATCTGAATGGGCTATTCATACCATTGTATGGAGAAATAAGGTGGACTTTGAAAAGATGACTCTGGACAATCTTTATAACAACTTGAAGGTTTATGATTCGAAACAACTTTGCCATCTTCCTTCTAATCAAAACATTGCTTTTGTTTCTACAAATCACAAGAATTCACAAGATGTATCCACGACTGCTTATGAGATAACCACGGCTATTACAAACAATACCACTGTTAGTGATAATGTTAATGATGGTGCAATTTGTGCCTTTCTGTCAGTTTTTCGTCGTATACTCTCGTAACCCTGTTTTTCCTTAGAAAATGAAAAATTGTGCAAAAGTGTGAAAAATTTAAAATTTTTTGTAAGCTTTTGTTAAGCCTTTTTGATTGAAAAGTTTGCTAGTCTCTTAGACAAGAAGCTATAAAATGCGATTCTAGCTCACAAGGCCAAGAATTTGCAAGTTTCCCTTAGTGACTTTAAATATGCATGACTTGATTTCATTAGACGAAGCATTTGCTAAGTTAATATATGTTTTGATACCTTGTTGACTTTCACGGTGAGAGTAGGAATAGAATTGACTGTAGGGCGTGTTGAGCCTAGCTTGTTCCCTTAACCATAGGTAATCTAAAAAATAGGCTAAGCATCCGGGATCTCATTATTTGGGATTTTAAATTTCTTGAGATCGAGAATGATAGAGTTACTTATGAGTTTAGATGCTAAGCGTGGAGTAGTTGGTTCTCTTTTAGAGCCCAAGAATACTTATGGCTTTTTGTTCCCACAAAATTGTTTCACCCCATATCTGTGAATAAATAATTAGAGATGTTGAGATTTTGGCGATAGTTAGTTCTTTATCTTCTTAAAAGATTCTATGTTTTAAAAATTGGGTACACATCAAGGATCCGTAAGTAATAAATAAGTAATAAGTAAAGTTATGAGCTGCGGTTCGAGATCGGACCCTTGGATCTTTAGCCAGGATTGGGTAAGGTTCTTGGTCTAACCAATTGGGATCCTCATTTCATGAAGCCTATAGTCTTGGAATTACCCCGTGAAGCTCCGTAGTTCATAGCTCATATAAGTAAAAGTATAAGTGCAAAAAAAAAAAAAAAATGAAAAAAATGAAAAAATGATGATGAAAAATGAAAAAGTCAAAAGTATAAGTGAATAAAAATTCCTTGATGTGGACCTCATTTCTGGGACAATGGTTCTTGAGGGAAGGTGGACAACTAATTATCGACTTAGCTTCATATCTTTAACGGATTAATTCTTATCGAAACGAGAACTTGAAGAAATTCAATTCTCACAAAAATAAAAAAATCTAGAGGAAAATAGGAAAATGGGAGCAAAAGGTAATTACACAAGTAACTTCCATGGGTAGTGTTAGCATCTAGAATCATACTTAACAATGATTTCGGTTTTACGCTTAGTTTGGGACTTGTGAAAAATCAGGGACGATGTATTCTATCCATATGGTCACTTCACGCTGTGTTGTGTTTCCTACTCCGTGATCCTAACATGTCTTTTGAAAAATGTTGGAGTTATTGATCGACATGAAAGTTCAACAAACTGTCACTCATAACCGGAATGTGCTTAATCGTAATATATCTACTTGAGAAATAAAAGGTAAACGGGGCGTTCATAGAATTAAGGTTCTCTTAATCTCTTTTGAGGAATCTTTGCTACTTCTTCATAGGTTTAGTAGAAAGAGATTGAAATCCTTGGTTTTAGAAGCGTGAGTTGATTGCATTGCGTGAGGACACGACAATGGTCTCGTCTGGGGTATTTTGATATGTGCTAAAACACATATCATTTCCTTATCAAATATAGACCCAAAATAACCAAGAAAGAGCCGTTTATTGCTAATATTTGTTGTTTTCTTGAGTTTATTCATGTGCAGGTACGGATATAACAAAACACACAAATATGAGATAAATCGCTAAAAAGCGAACGAGAGAAAGAAGAGTGTAATAAGCCGATGCTTGGATTGATTTTGTGGAATTCGGAGTTTTCAAAGATCAAGATACAAATTCTGAGCATAATAATGGAAGAGTTGTCACTATTGGTCCTTCACTTTATCAAATTACACTTTCACCCCTTTAACTTTTCCATAATTACACATTTAGCCCCTCACTTTACCCAAATTACCCTTTACACCCCTCACCCCTCATTTATCCCTAATATCCAAAATCACCCTTACCCTTTCCCATTTCGCACAATTGGTCCTTGGTCTTTTCCAAATTACATGATTGGTCCTTGTTATTGCTAGCCGGATTAATACCAAAGTCCAAGTCCAATAAATCCCAAATCCAACCCAAAAACACCCTAACCTATCTAAGGCCCAATCCCACGGTCCAAGCCTTAAACGCTACCCAATCCATACCCGGTCAAATATTCACAAAACCCGGTCAACAATTCAAATTATAATAAAAAATTACCTATCCCCTTTACCCAGCCAAAACGCGCCATTCTTACCCTATTTCACCACCAATTACCCAGCCACCCATTTACCCCACACAACCTCGTACTAGCATCTTTCCAAGGAGCTTCTAGACCCTCTGACTTGTCAGGATAGAATGCCAGCGTGGCCAAACAGAGCTCCATCATTGGATGCAACACATCATTGGGTGATTTGGAGGCTAATGATTGGTGATTGTGACTCAGAGGATTTGTGTGGCTGAGGATAGCATTCTAGGCTCTTCCAATCAAGGATCCAAGATTGAATTCCAGCTATAAATAGACCCCTTTGGCTCTCATTGCAAGCCGTCTTCTTTTTCATATAATTTTAGAGTCTTGTTTATTATTCAGTCCTTTTAATGTTTTGTTAAAGCTTTTATTTCAGTGTATTGATATTTGTAAGAGTTTCATTTTAGTTTTTAATAAAAACCAAAGTTTATGTTCATTTTTTTTCACTGAATTGTTCACTGATAAAATGGTTGATTAAGGTGTTATTATTCCTGTTGTAGGCTTATTTAAGCTTCTGTAGCTTATGTGAGCTTTTGTCTTGCTTATCTGTTTCAAATTCACTCAATTCTATTAAGGTCAAAAATAGTCAAAATAAGTCAAACTAATGGTCAAGAGGAGCACAGAAATGGATATGGGTTGATATGATATTGAATTAGGGTTGGAATTGGTATTAAAAATAGGAGTTTGGTACTGTTATAATGCCCAAATTTGGCTGGACTACAAGTGAGTTGATTTTTTTCAAAACTGCCATATTCATGTTCATGTTCTTCTTCATGTTTGATTGTGTTAGTACTTGATTTGATCTTGTTTTAGCTTTAGGATCTTAGTTTTATGCTTGTCTTAATCTCTGCTTAAGTAGATATAGGAATAGATGGTTAAATCAGCTTATTAGAAATGTTATAGGGGTGTTTGGATTAGGCTTTTAAACGATGCTCTAGGGCTTGTTAGAGGTAAAGGTCAGTTTCTTTAGCTTTGATTAGTCATAAATTAGTCATCTCAAGTCTTAGTTTTGTACCTGCTCGCATAAATAGTCAAAATCATTCTAAAATCAATCTAGCTTAAGATCCGTTAGGAGTAAATTAGCAATCATCTCTAGATAGGTGTAGAATCTGTAGGAGTGGCTTAATTTGTTCTTATTACATCTTATAACATTGAAATCATTCCATAATTTGCATTTAAAACTCATAAAAGTCAAAACTCACAACTGTCATGATTTTGGTCAAATATTGAAAAACCAGTTTTGGGGAAACTTTGTTGAATTTTCATGCCTTCATTTCTGAACCAAAATTTATGAAATTGTGATATGTTTGAGATTGGTTGGTCAAGATCTTAAAACTGATTTTTGTCAAATTTATATAAGCTTTTTGGATAGTGAAATAAGCTCTTGAACAAGCCGGTTTTGCCTGTAGCATAAAGCATGGTTTTACAATCTTGCAGACAAGCTAGTTTGTTCATTTGAGCTCATTAGGTGCTAATTTTGGTCCATGTATGTGTCGCTAGGTGATCTTGAAAACCCAATATCTTTTTCCCCTTAGCTTATTAGGATTGCTTGCATGTGTGCTTAAAGGTGCCCCCATAAATGCTGTTTGATAGTATTAATCTCATAAGCTCAAATCTTAGTAAGGCATCATTAGTGGTCTAGAGTAGGATTAATTAGTTGCATTAGGCTTATTATAGTGTACTTTAGCCCTGCTAATCATTTAGTTGAATTTGGTAGCTTGTAGCTTATTCTAGTAGCTTATTAAGACTCCCTTTTCACTACAGCTTAAAAATCTCTCACATAAGCCCTAGTATTTATATTTTTTATAAAATTAGAATAATATTTTAGATTTTTACTGAAATTTTCATAATTTTTCATCACTGTTTGGTATTTTTTCTATTTTAAAACAGTTTTTAGGTCTTTTTTTTAAATAGCTTTTATTACAATTAAATCAGAAAATCTTAAAAAAAAAATTTTCAATTTTCATAGATTAAGATAAATATAAAAATAAAAAAAAATAATTTTTCAGGTTTTTCCTAGCTTATTTTATAATTTTTAGCCATTTATTAGTTTTAAATAGTTTTTAAATTCGTAGAAAATAGAAAAATCATCAGAAAAATACAAAATTAGTTTTGAAAATTCTCTTTAGTTATTTTAGATTTTTAAAAAATATTTCCATATTTTTCCCTTTAATTTTCATAATTTTTAGTATTTTAAATTAGTTTTAAAAGTTAAAAATTAGTTTTTAATACGAATAAATTCCAGAAAAATCCTAAAAAATAGTTTAATTCATAAATAGTTTTCAAATTACGTTTTTAAAGTAGAAATAATTTTAAATAGTTTTTAGGACTTAGTTTAGATTTAATTGCCCTTAAATCGCGTTTTATTTACGCGTAATTAGGATTTCCCGTAGATTAGATTCCCTTAATTACTTTCCTAATTCCCGTAGTTAAAATTAAATCAAAATCAACAAAATCTAAAAATCGAGCATTTTAATACCAAACCTTTCACGGCACGTTGGCAATTCGCCTGTTGGAAGCGACGGATGTCTAATCCATCTCCTACACATCACTCACGGTTTTGATTGCTTATTCACATTTCCTAAAGGAATACTTAATCATACCTTGTGTTATTTTTGATATCGGTATTATACGTTTTCTCCCTACACACACAACTGATACCAGGGTTCCAACCACTGCTAAGCAAAATGTAAACACGGCTAAGCAGAGTCAAACCACTGCTAAGCAAAATGTAAACACGGCTAAGCAGAGTCAAACCACTAATAAGAAAAATATCACCACTGAAACAAAAGAAGTTTTAAAGACTCCAAAGGTGATAACTGACACAGTGGTTGGAAGTCATTTTTATGCTGTTAAGGCCTCAGCAAGTTGGCAATGGAAGCCTAAGACCAAGGTTTTACATCATGTCAGCTGTGCATCAATAGACCTAAAGAAATTTGAATATTTTGATGCACAGAGGACCCAAGTCGGTATTGGCTTGGGTCCACAAAAGGAACTAATTTGTTTAATTTCATGTGTAGGGCAATCTACAAGATGAGCTAAAAGACAAAGGAGTTTTTGATAGTGGTTGCTCTGGGCACATGATTTGGGATGGGAGCAACTGAAGGAAGTTTGAAGCTTTTGATGGAGGATATGTGGCATTTGGCAATGATCCAAAGGGAGGAAAAATTCTTGGCAGAGGAACAATCAGAACAGGGAATTTAGACTTTGAAAAGGTCTATTTGGTACAGGACCTGAAGTACAATTTATTCAGTGTTTCTCAAATGTGTGACAAGAAAAACTGGGTACTTTTTGGTAAAGATGAGTGTGTGGTGTTATCTCCTGAGTTTAAGATGCCTGATGAGAAGTACATACAACTTAGAGTACCTAGGAAGGAAAATATATATTGTTTTGATCTTAAAGATGTTCTTCCAAATAGGTCCTTAACATGTTTGTTTGCTAAAGCATCTGTAGATGAGTCTATTTTGTGGCATAGAAGGCTAGGTCATCTAAATTACAAAACAATCAATAAACTGGTAAAAGGGAACTTAGTGAGAGGGTTACCTTCAAAGGTTTTTGAGTGTAAGGAATTGTGTGTGGCCTGTCAAAAAGGAAAACAACATAGAGCTTCTTATAAGACCAAAACTGTAAACACCATATCACAACCATTGTTTATGCTTCATATGGACTTATTTGGACCTACTTTTTCTAAGAGTTTGAATCATAACCAGTATTGCCTAGTTATCACTGATGATTATAGTAGATTTTCTTGGGTATACTTTTTGGCTGCTAAGAGTGAAACTAGTGAGATTCTCAAGAGTTTCATTACTAAGATAGAGAATTTAGTAAACCATAAGGTCAAGATAATCAGATGTGATAATGGAACTGAGTTCAAGAATGATGTGATGAATCAGTTTTGTGTAGCTAAGGGTATAAAGAGACAGTTTAGTGTTGCTAGAACACCACAACAAAATGGTGTAGCTGAAAGGAAGAATAGAACACTAAATGAGGCTGCTAGGACCATGTCGTCAGAGTCTAAGTTACCAACTACCTTTTGGGGAAGTCGTGTAGGAACTGCATGTTATGTGCAAAACAGAAGTAAGGTATTAAAGCCTCATAACAAGACCCCCTATGAGCTGTTACATGATAGGAAGTGTAAAACCCTAAAATCTAAATCGCGTGAAATGACAATTTTGCCCTCCAAATTAAAATTGTACAAACTCGGGAAACACTTCAACATCGTTAAACAAATTATATCATTTAAATCCATTATGAAGTAATATACTTATGATATAAAATTAAAAGAACCTAAATGATTAAAAACCTAAGTGACAATTAAGCATACCAAATGTACACAAATTAACTTGGTCTATAAAAGAGACTAGATGCATGATAAGAGATAAGTTTGGAAATCATTAAACTTGGTCTTCCCCCCCCCCCTATATGGCCAGCCTCTATTAGGCTCCTCCATCAATTCCTTAATCAATTATAATTAATCACATTTACCATTTCCATCTTCATTTCAAAATACCAAGAAAACCCTAAAACTATTTTCTCTCATCCATAAGTGGCGGCCATCATTATTTCTCATCATTTTGATCCGAATTTCTTACAAACAAAAGGTTCCTTGGAGGCTCGTGATAGTGTATGATCGATTGGTGGATGTGGGAATTGTGTTTGGTTCGAAAAGGAGCTAGGTCGCGGGGTTTGATTTGTAGCCGTGGGTTATATAAAGCCTAGGAGGCTTGGTTTTGATTTTGGTGCTTTGATTCTTGTTCCTTGTCCGCATTACCGCCACGAGGGTTAGCATATAACATCTTTCGTATCTTTCTCTTTGTTTCCTATCCTATTCGTGGCCTTGGATGAGTTTTTCTAGGGCTTGTATTCGAGTTATTAATCACATAAAATCATAAATATAATTGTCACATGAAATGATAACATAACTATACATAAAACCTTGATCTTTAATCTATGTAATTCGAAATGATGTATGACATGAATATGAATATGAAACTGAAATTGGTTGTTCTTTATGTCGATTTATATGAATGATAATAAAGGGTTTAATGAGCTTGCGAAACTATATGAATACGTATGTGATTAATGGATTCGTTAACGAATGATTTACGGGTTGTTTTGATTTGGAAAATGGGGCGTACTATATATTATTTTGGAAAGGATGATTCGAATTAAAATGTTATCATATAATGAGTCTTATAATATTGTAATAATCGAGCTAAAATGGTTTAGAACGGATACGTAATCATAATCTAAAACTAGGGTTTGTAATTACATGATTTAATAAAATTAAGGGGTTATTTTGTAAATTATGAAACTTGATGGGTTAACTTGTTAATATAGTAACTAAATGGATTTAATGAGTAAAATGAGTAAACTTGCTATATTTACACTTTTAACCCTATACTTTATATTATTGACATTTTGAACCCTAAACTTTTGTAACTTGTCATAAATGATCCTTAAATCATATTAATACTCATTTTCATTATTTAACTATAGATAAGTGACTAAAGTTACTAAATATGGAAACCTGCTAATTATGGAAACTTACTAAATATGGAAACCTGCTAAATATGGAAGCCTGCCTAAAATAGAAAGTTGCCTAAAATAGAAAGTTGCTTAAAATGGAAAGATTACTAAAAATGGAAAGCCGTCTTAAACGAGTAATCTGATTCTTATAGAATGTTATTTAATTCATATAGGTTCCGCGGCGGGATTGATCTTCTTCTTGATTTTACTTTCATTGTGATTTGCTTCAATAAGGTACAGTATATTCGACCTTATCTTTAAGGTTTCTTGTGATTCTTATACATCTTTCGATATTAGCTTGAACTGTTACGTTGTACTCTAAGCATCATGATTAGGGCTTCCCTATGACTTTGCTATGCTCCCTTTGATATGAAACTTATATGAACCTTTGATATGAAACTCCGATATGAAACTATGATATGAAACTTTAATATGAACTTTGATATGAACCCTTATGATATGAATATGCTTTGACCCTTCAGTCTGATACTCGAGCCAAAATATGTTTCCTATTCAGGAAGGTAACCTGACCGTGTCATTGATGCACCAATGGCATGACTTTAGTGTGGTTGAGTGATGTTCCACACCGTCCCCATTTTGATATGATTATGAGCTCACTATATGTATATGATTTGGCCATTATGTTTCCGGGGGGCGTATGGATGCATCCTAGATATGATATGTTTCAAGGGATTTGATCTGATTGGAGCTTTGTCCGTGAATGATGTCGGGGGTGCAATCCGGCTTCACACTCGAGTTGATCACTCCATTATTACCGAGGTCTCCTCTTATATATGGTATTTCGAGGTCACCCCTCGGGATACAACTGATATGTTATGATATGATATGTGTTTGATATGATATGGGCTCGTGGTTGAGGACTGACCTTTCATTTCTATTTCTATTCGTTATCCTTTGATATGCCTTATGATATTTCTATTTGCACCTTATGATTATGCTACCTTCGTTAGATTTACCCTTCGATTATTTGTTTGTTATATATATCGTTCCTGGGCTTTTTAAGCTCGGTAGCGCTTTCTTTCCATCGTGTAATTAAGCTAGATCTTTGGGATTCTTAGCTATGGGTTTGAGTGATGAGCGGATATGCGGACTTATGGCTTTAGTCATCTTAGTTTCTACTTCATTATGTTGACATTATTTAGACTCGAATTATGCTTATTTATGTCTTGGATTATTCCTTTGAGCTTATGTAACGTTTAAGCCGTGTTGGCTGGATTTTTCCTTTGGTTATTTATTTAAGACTTCCGCTGCTTTGTTATGTTCATTATGTATGCTTTGATATGACACCATTTTGTAATACTTCTACCTTAGCGGGTTGGGGTGTTACAGGAAGCCAATGATTGCATTCCTAAAACCTTTTGGGTGTCCTGTTACTATCTTGAATACCATAGACTACCTAGGCAAGTTTCAAGAAAAAGCTGATGATGGATACTTTTTAGGCTATTCTACTAATAGTAAAGCCTTTAGAGTATACAATATGAGGACTAGAATCGTTGAAGAGAACTTACATGTTCAATTCAGTGAAAAGACTCCTAGTGTTGAGACCAAAGGACTGTGATCAGGGTGGCTTTAACATTGATATGCTAACCAAATCTATGAATTATGAGCCTATCATTGCAGGAACTTCCACTAATGTTAATGTTGGTACACAAAAGGATTCTCAAGTCAATCAACCTCTAAGGAAGCCGATTCTCCTTAGAGTTCTATTTGGTTGAAAAGTGGAAAGCTGGTTATGTTCCTTCCATCATTGATAAGCAAAGTCCCACTGTTGATGATGTACTAAAAGATGGAGAAAATGTCGATCATCATCAAGATAAGGATGAGTTGTTGAAGGATAACTCCTGTGGTAGAAGAAATTGAAAGAAGAAAAAGCAACCAAAGCAGTTAATCGCTAAGCCTACTCAAAGCACGGTAAGCTTCATCAGAATCGCCGACAAGCCATCTTCTACCACTCGCTAGTTCAAGTCAAACCTCGCATAGAAGTACTAAGGATAGTACTTTCTTTGGACCACATGCAAAGCCGCTATTTCATGATAATGAGTATCACATGATCCGCATATTCGCTTTGATTGAGATTGATACTCCTACCGATGATGAGGACTTGATGATTTCTTCAATGCAGATTTGACTAATTTGGAAACTATCATCAATGAAAGTCCTATCACCACTACAAGGATTCATAAGATTCATCCCAAGGAACAAATACTTGGAAATTTGAATACTCCAGCTCAAACAAGAAGCAAGGTTAAGAACACGAACCCTTTCCGAACATGGGTTCTTTGCAAGATCTCTTCACAAAAGAAAACATATAAAGATCTGCAAAATTGCTTGTTTGCTTGTTTTCTGTCTCAAAAGGAGCCCAAACGAGTAGAAGAAGCTCTAACAGTAGAAGGATGGGTAGAATCAATGCAAGAGGAGCTACTATAGTTTAAGCTTCAAGAGGTTTGGACATTGGTTGATCTTCCAAATGGAAAAAGGGCAATTGGGACTAAATGGGTGTTCAGAAACAAGAAGGATGAAAGAGGAATTGTGGTAAGAAACAAGTCAAGGTTGGTTGCTCAAGGATACACACAAACTGAAGGCTTGGACTATGATGAAGTGTTTGCACCAGTTGCAAGGATAGGGGCTATTAGACTGTTTTTGGCTTATGCTTCATTCAAGAATTTTGTTGTGTATCAGATGGATGTTAAAAGTGCATTTTTGTATGGCATAATTGATGAGGAGGTTTATGTTTGTCAACCTCCTGGTTTTGAGGATCCTGATCACCCTAACAAGGTCTATAGGGTGAGGAAGGCAATGTATGGTTTGCATCAAGCTCCTAGGGCATGGTATGATTGCCTGTCTACTTATCTGATGGACAATGACTTTAAAAGAGGACTGACTGATAAAACTTTGTTCATAAGAAAGCACAAGGATGATATTCTTTTGGTTCAGTTTATGTAGATGACATCATCTTTGGCTCAACAAACAAGGAGCTATGCAAGGATTTTGAGAAACTTATGCATGATAAGTTTCAGATGAGTTTTATAGGAGAACTCACTTTTCTTTTGGGGTCGCAAGTTCAACAGAGGTGATGGTATCTTCATTAGTCAAGACAAGTATGTAGCAGATGTTTTGAAGAAATTTGGGTTTCAAGATGTCAAGAGTGCAAGTACACCTATGGAGACTCGAAACCACGCTACCGATGATGGAAGTCCCAAAGTTGATTTGAAGTTGTACATGTCCATGATTGGATCTTTGATGTATCTTATGATCTAGGCCAGATATAATGTTTTCGTGATGTGTGTGTGCAAGATTCCAAGTCACACCCAATACCACACACATGAATGCTTTGTAAGAGGATCTTTAGATATCTTAAGGGTCATCCTAAATTGGGCCTTTGGTACTCTAAGGATTCCCCTTTTGACTTGGTGGCCTACACAGATAGTGACTATGCCGAGCTAGCTTGATAGGAAGTCCACCACCTTGGAGGATGTCGCTTTTGGGAAGCGTGTTAATCTCTTGGCAAAGGTAAAAAGCAAACTATTGTGGCGAATTCTACAACTGAAGTTGTATATGTGGTCGCCGCTAGTTGCGTGGTCAAGTTCTTTGATTCGTAATCAATTCTGGATTTTGGGTATAATTTTATGCATACTAAGATTTACATTGATAATAGATACAATTTGCATCATTAAAAATCTGTTTTACATTCTAGAACTAAACATATTGAGATAAGGCATCATTTTATTAGAGATTGTAATGAGAAAAGGTTGATTCAAATGGTAAAATCCATACCGATTTCACGTGGCGATCTTCTCACTAAAGCTTTTGATGTGGGAAGGCTTCAAAGACTGTTGTTGTTAGTATTGGAATGATTAATCTCTAAACTCTCAAATTGTTTTGTATTAGTTTGTACAAGTATTGCACTGTTATTATGTAAACTTAGTTTTGCTATTCTTGTTTCTAACCACTGATAGCTTTGTTCAAACCTCTGTTAGTTGTCCTGTGTTTCCACTAACCATTGTGCAGATAAAAGACAAGTCATTATAGAAGATTAAAGAAGTACTGAAGTTCATTCATCAAAACAGTTTACAGCTTATAGCTTACAATGCAACTTCAAGTGCTAAATCAAAGTCTACTTCTATACATGATTTTCTACTAATATTTCGACTACTACTATCCTTGCTACTTTTATACAAATGATGGCTATTCTTTTGTGACATGCATAACCAACCCTAACAAGCAGCTAAGGATCAAAATGGGAAGGATGGATTGATGAAAACGAAGAAGCTGAAGCTAATTGTGGAAGATAGATGAGTGAAAAGATCTTCCTTTTGTGCTTCATCTACTCGTTCCACCATAAAGCAACTTACTCCATCTTCCTTTTTCCTTTCCCCGTTACGATGTTTGAAGAAGCACCACGACTTGGTGCACAAAGACCAAGAACCACCTCGCTGTCTTTTGGGAGTGGTGGGTTACTTGCTCGTGGTTTTGGTTGGGGGTTGGATGATGAAGGTTTGGGGTTTGTAGTCTTCTTCTTAGAAGAGTCATCAGAGTCTTCAGAGGTATCACTTGGATCCACCACACTATCATCTTCAGATGATGGGAGAAATGGGGATTTTAATGGTCTTGGATCTTGAGGAGGAAGGTAGAACTGCCATGGGTTATCATCTTCACTGGATGATGAAGATGATGATGAGGAGGAGGAGGTTAGATCAACCACCTCTGGTTTATTCCAACTAGGGTTCCACATGGAGATGGAGATGTTTTTGGAGCAATTAGGGTTTTTAAGTTTGATTGGTTTGGGCGTTATGTGATATTTGGGTTCTTTTTATAAGCACTGATATGGGTTATGCAAGTAAATGAGGGCAGGTTAAATGTGGTTGAGAAGTTAATGAGATTCTTGGGAGTTGGATTGATAACAGTTCTAGAAGTTGACCATCTTGACTTAACTGTGCTAACCACGGATAGGTCTTTTGGAACCACTTCTAGTTCTCTCTAACCACTGCTAACTATCCTCTTCCACTCTGTGTTTGTGTTGTGTTTGTTTTGCAGGTATGAAGGATTTGTGTGCATAAGGAGCTAGTGTGTGCGCTACTTGTGTTAGTTAAAAAAAATTGTGTAATCCTTGATATTTATGTGAGATCATTCCTCTTTTGGCACAGATTTACTTGCTTTATTTTGGACAGTTGGAAGGTGTGTTACTAAGTATCCACTGATGGGCTGTTTCTAAGCGCGGATGGTAGGTTTGGATCCGCGGATAGCTTGTTGTTTTGTTTTGGATACTACAGGGGCTGTTTGGTAACATTGGCAAACGTATATATCTCTTCCCAAATCACGGATGGATCAATTTTTTTGATCTTCAAATCACTTCCAATTGGCGCACATCTTAACCCTTATCACTTACAAAACCTACCACCCACATCATACCAATCATTCCTTACATTGGCGGAAAAGTATTCGTCTTCACATAACGTTGTTGCTATTCTCACCAAAGATGCTCGATCCGAAGGGTTTCATCAAATGATTGATTTCCTGGTTCATAGTCCCATTCACTATGCTTTAACTGTTAAACCCAACATTCTTAAAGCCTACATACATCAGTTCTGGAGGAATGCTACAATTGAAGAGGTTGATGGCATGGAGGTGTTTCGTTCTGTTGTGGATGAGCATTCTATTTATGTTACTGAGGAGATCATTAGAGAGGTTTTGAAGTTTGATGATGCTAATGGAGTTGATAATCTTTGATCTTTGAGATTGTTGCCGGTTTAGAGATTAGGTTACACATAGGGGTGAAAAGGTACAATTCTTTAAGAGTTTGTTTTCAAAACAATGGAAATTTTTAATTCACACCCTGTTGATGTGTATGAGTAATAAGACCACAGGCTTTAATGACTTTCCTTCTAAAATTGCAACTGCTATTATTTGTTTATCTGATGGAAGGAAGTTCAATTGGTCTAGAATGATTTATGAAGGGCTAGTTCAAAACATTAGGAAGAAGGGTAAATATTATTTGTATCCTACGTTTGTTCAACTTATTGTGGAAAGCCAAATCAAAGAACCTGTTGAGCATGCTAGAGAATATGAAGTACATCATATGATTCCTAAAGTTTTTGCACATATGAGGAATCAGCCACAAAATGTTGATATTGTAGATGTTCCTTTATTTCCTCACATGATTGCTTTGCCTGCTAGTTCTGAGTTTGAGGAAGGTTTTGAGTCACAACCTCTTGTCACTACAACTGCTGATGATACTTCTGAACCCACTGCTAGTACACCTCTAACAACTGACAATATCATTGTAACCACTTCTAGTCAAACCCAAACCCCTGTTACCCCAATTGTATGGACTAGGAGAAGAAAGGGCACTAAGCTTCCTCAGGCTAGTGTTAGTGGTGTTGTACATGAGAATTTGTCACAAGGAGTGCTTGGGTGACATGATTGAAGCGCTCCACTCATCAGTCATGCTTAAAAGCTTCTCGTGATAGTGGAAACATCAATAAGACCCAACCTTTGGCAACTCCTAATGTGGAGGGTTCTTTGGAACTCAATACAGGTGGAGGAATCCCTAGCCAACTGGTCGCTACGGTGGAACATAGATGATCGCGCCGAGTCCTGATGCTATGTTTTCTTTATCCAAGGATTCACCTCCTGAGCAGTAACCGCATACGTTCGAAGTGATGAGGATAGTTTGGAACATGCAAATGAATTGATTAATCCAACACAGTACATGATGACTTTTCCAATGAACCACCTCTGGACTTGGCAGTTAACACCAGTCGGCTGGGGATGATATTCTTGAAAGCTTACATGAATTGACGGTTAAATGTACCACTATGGAGAAGACACTTTCTGATGTCTACAAGAGTTAGTCGATGGGTTTCGGTAGAGGACATTCAAGGTCAATTTGAAACATAGGGTCTTGGTTTTGGAAAAAGTAAAAGCAATACGGGTTGCCGTGGTTGAGATCTTTGAGGAGGAAGAAAAGGTGGTTTCTCTCCAAATTCAATGTGGGAAGATGTATCCAAACAGGGAGGAATGATGGCATGTATCTCAGGGAGGTCGTGGATGTATCTCACGATGTATCTATGAATGAAGATGGTGATAGTGGAGATCAAGGGTTTTTGGTGTCCGATAAAGATGGAATGAGGTTTTACTTGAAAATTTGAAGACGCTGGAAGGAGTGCGATAATAACAACAACCGATAGTATACCGAAACCACGCTAGTTATTCTCAGAACCATCCGATGCGCCAGATTTAGCTATTGTACCCACTCCCGCCATACCTGCATCCACCGCTATTCAAACCACTTCACTGTCACGTAATCTCTCTATATTACCACCTAAGCCTAAGGAAGTAGAGAAAGAAGTCGTAAGTACATTAATCAATCTCGAAAAACATCATCCTGCTTCTACACCTATAATTACACCGCTTTATCTGCTCAATCTACAACCAAACCCAAAGGAAAAAGTTTAGTTATTGGTGAACCATTGAAGAAGAAAGTAGTTCAGCCAGATATTGAAAAGGAAAAGGGGTTGCAGACTGAAATAAGTTTAAAAATAAAGCAGAGCAAGAAGCTTATGATGCAGAGTATGTAAGAAACATGTTAGCTAAAGAAGAAGCAGCTTTGGAGAAAAGAAAGCAAGAAGAAGAGGAAGCTAGTGAAAGATTGTTAGCTATATGGTATGGATCACAAACTATCCGAAGCTTCTCGAAATACACAATGAATTTATCGCGACAAGAATGGGCACTACCGATGATGAAGAGAAAGCTAGATTGATTATCAATGGGCAAGGAATATTAGTAAAACCAAGAAGCAAGTAATAAGGAAGAAGCCTCCTACTATTGCTCAAATTAGGAATGTTTTGATGAAGATTATCAAGAATTCAGGCATTCATGTTACTGATAATCTTAGTAAATGCTCATTTGAAAGAATCTTGGAGATTTATGAGAGATGTATGAGAATTAAAAATGATTTTTGTCCAATGAATTCTCAGAAAGAAGAAGAATGGATTCAAAGTAGAAACAAGAGAAAATCCGAGCCTCGTGAGTCATCTCGATTCTAAAGGCTAAAAGTTGTTGAAGATGTTCCTCTTGAAGATACCAATCAAATTATCTCTTATGAGTTTCATGTTCACGATGGAAGTGAAGGTGTTTGGAAAATTCTAAGACTCAACAATGAAGTATATTAGTATAATAAATTTTCACAGATGCTTCAATATTTTGACAGAGATGATTTGATGAATCTTTGGGTGCTTTACAAGAACAAATTTGGTGAACAACATCCAAATGGTTATCATGAGAGACCGCTTTATCACCATTTGAAGATTTTGTTTGAACCTACCATGATGAACCCGAATGGCAAGGACTCTACAATGGACATGTTACAAGATGGTTTTCATATCAAACTTGTGGAGTTCATGTTTTAACTGCTTCGGGAAGATTATACACATGCTTGTGAAGGTGATTATCCTCACCGAATAAGCATCCCGAATCATTGCTCGGATGTTAAAGCCTGTTGTATCAAGTTGCCGCTGTCTTATGATGGTCAAGCTTACCAACTGCCGGAAGTATGAGAACATTCTCAAGGCTAGTAAGTTTGGCTACATCCTCCAATTCATGTTTTGAGTTAAAAAGAAACTTGAAAATTTCGCTGGAATGTATCAAGTTTAGGGAGGATTGTTGGGTTTTAGGCCTTCGAGTCATGAATTATTCTAAGTAATCGGAACCACGGACAGCTTGGTATAATCCGCTAATAAGAATGTAAACCACGGATGAAGACAACCATGCTAGAAGAGTGTAAACCACGGATAGTATATTGTAAACCATCGCTAGTCTTGTATAGTCTGCTAGTTAATTGTATTAGATAAATATGGAAAAGATATTTATCTTGTAGGTTACGTATTGTATAATGTATAGGACTCCTTAGTCTATAAAAGGAGGTTCTAGGTTAGTTTAGATATACGTAAGTTTTATATCTAAGGTCGATACACTTCAAGGTTGCAAAACCCTAATATTGTAAGAGTATTCGTATTATCAATAATATTGAGGTGTTGAATGTTGTTGTTCTCTCTTAAGATTAAGTGTTAAATTCCGCGTAATACTTAATAAGCTTTTGTTACAAAGTCAGTTTCTATATTAGATCGTTTGCTCAACTGGGATCAACAGAAAGTCTATTCGTAGGTCAAGTCGCTAGCTAGAAAACTTCACAAACATCACTTATTAATCCAAAAACAACCCAACCAAGATGATTCGAGCTTACCAAATGAAAACCTAAACACTTGTGATGATTCTAAACACAAAAGTACTAACAAAATCCAAGCTTAAACACAAGAAATCAACCAAATGATGCACAAACCACTAAACTTTTTCAAACTCAAAAACCACCTAAAAACCTCTAGAAATCCAAAGATGTGTAAGATATGATCTAACCATGGCTCTTGATACCAATTGTAGGATATTGGTTTTCACATACACATCAAACCATAACACAAAGTGGCGTATATGTGGAATTCTAGAGAGAGAAAGTTAGAGGTTTAGGGAACTTTGTAGAGAAAGAAAATTTTATTATGAGCTCCAACTCTCTACCTTGGAAGGTAGAGAGTATTTATAGTCTTATATAAAACGCCACACAACAACGTATGGATGTGCATACAAAGTGGTAAAGACCGTTTCGGCCCTCCACGGTGTTACTTAACTAAATACTACTTAACTTAAAAGAACTACGACTACGAGGATTCTAACGATTACATATACTTGAGGTGACCGACTCTTTTATACCTGGAATTCTAATTCCTAACAAGAAATATTAAAACAAGAGCTAGAGTCCTTAAAAGACAAACTAAACAAAACTGTTAAGCAAAAGCAAGAACTTCAAGAAAATGTTAAAGTGCTTAAACAGGAATTTAAGGCTAAGGAATCAAAACTTTTAACTGATTTTTCCAACCTAAAAACTTTAAAAAACAAGCTTGAAAATAAGTTTTACGTACAAGGGAATACCGTTCAGATTGCTCACATGATCACTAATCATAGAGTTCTAAGTGACAAACATATGCATTAGTTGATGAACCAAACCCTGAGGCTTGTAAGAAAGCTAGAGAATCTCAGAAGTTAATCTATGATGGCAATGAAATCCTTAAGCCTAGTCAGAAACCTAGTTGCGCTAAGTGCACTAAGGAAGATAAGCAATTAGAAGAAATAACTAGAAAGAAATTGGATGAAAAACTTAAGAGCCCCTCATGCATGAAAAACAACATCAGTTTTAAAACACCTAATTATGCTAAGGAAAATTGGATTGCCTTTAACAAGTTTAGACCTCAAACACACCACTCGAACAAGTGTTCTGTAAAAAGGATATGTACAAGCAAAAAGCTGATGAGTTTATTGATCAGAATACCCCTTGTAGGAGAATACCTCCAGCCACTGTGTATCCCCCCAATAAACCCGTGTATTTAGTGCCCATAACTCTTCCTACACAGAGTAAAACCTTAGTCAGCCTATATGTAGTGTATCAATTGTTTGGTTACTTTGAAAAAACATGTAAGAAGAGAATCACACCAACCGGGATTACAAAAGGGGGAAGGGGTTTTGAGCAAAAAAAATAATGCTACTTGACTAAAGTCATGCCTTTCCTTAAGCAATTAAAAGAACAGTTTGAGTCCATACAAAAGGCAAATGACTCAGAAGTGAAAGACATGAAAAAAAATGTTTAATGATATGGAAATTGAGGTTTGTGATTATGAACGAGAATTGAAATATAATGAAATTGAGAGGAAGAACTTGCATACCTTAAATGAGAATTTGATTTCTGAATGTATTGCTCAAGATGTGTTTTACACTGCTACGAATTGTTCTCTCAATTTCATGAACTATCTGTTGCTCTAAAAGTCTCCCATGATCTTGTCATTAAGCATGAGAACACAAACTCTAAATTGCATGAAATAATTTGACATGATGATCATGATAACTTGGTGAAACATTATCCTAAATTGGAAGTTGAACATCTTGCTTTGCAATTAAAATATCAACATCTCAAAGAAAATGTTAAAACCTCAAATATCAAGACATCCTTGGATGCCCTTGAATTTGATGCAGTTTTTGAAATAAACAAACATGATGAACAAATTCGAGCTCACTCTAACACGATCAAAAAATTGATAGCCTAAATCTCACAATTGAAGGGTGAAAAAAATAATGTGAATGGCTCCCAAATGCCTACACCTTTAGATTCTCAGTTTTCCAAAACTTTTCATCTTCAAAACATAGTTAATGTTTTACAAAAGGAAAACGAAAGTTTTCTTGAAGAAAATGAAAAAATTAAACGACACTTTAAAGAGTTATATGATTCAATGAAAGTCACTCGTGACAAGAACAACGAAAAAATAACTTCTTTACAAAAAGAAATTGAGAATCTGAAGAGACAGGAAAATGGGAAAATGCCACTTGTTTGTGATGAGAAAGTTGTTTCTATGGCATCTACAGGTTCTAAGTAAGCGGTAACTGTAAAATATATTCCTCCTCATCTTAGAAACAATGAACTTGTGTTTCATGATTACTTTTATAATCTTAAGGATAGTCTAGAATGCCTTCGTGAGATTGTAGAAGATGATCGCATAAATAAACCACTTGATAGAGATACTGACAAAATGAATTATCTGCTTCTTGTCACAGATCTAAGATACTGAAAAAAGATTGAACTTGAGCTCCTTTACATAACGAACATTCTCAAATTCTATGCTTCCCTCTTGATGGTTCCTTTGCCAGTAATTCTACCTCCATTAGGATCATTCCTAAATGCAACTCTTCCTCCAAAATATGATCTAAAATCTGACAAAAGCTTTCTCTCCTGTCATGCTTCCAGAGCCACGACTATCAACAATTAAATGATCTTTAAGCTCCTCTTCAGGGTTTCCCTGCACAAAGATGAAAGAGTTGTTTTTTTAGGAACCCAAGCCATTACTGACTTGTGTTCCCCTTGTGGAATGACATACTTAAATTCTTTAAGTGTGTAATCTCCACTGTTTTTGAAAACATGATCAATTACTGTTTTTTGTTCCAAAACATGTGTTAGGTTTTCAATAAAACACTCTTTTTCAGCAGAAATCTCTTTTTCTTTTTCTTTTTCAACAAAACTTGTTGAAAGTACTGTCCGTCCCCTATCAGTACTTTCTTTCTGAACCCAGTTGGTTTTAACACTTTGTGTTGATTTCTGATCACGCACTCTATGTGAAGTGGAATTCCTTTAGGTTGATAGTAATTGATCTCCTTGGTCTTCCATTCAAAAAGTGCTAGCAGCATCTTTGATTTGGTGAAACCTAGCAAGATTTGAGAAGGTACCGCTTGAGAAACTTTTGACTTACCAAGAACTTGAAAAGCGCTGAGGATACTGTGGTTTTGAAAAAGGTCTTCTCTCGTGAGGTACCTATAGTCTTTAGAGAAATTATTGTGGTTAACCCTATGTGAGTGATTCCAAACTGGTTTATTTTCCTTTGGCTTATGGTTGGTAGTTTTAGTCTTTGGGAATTGACTTAAATGTTCTGAGTGAAAGTCATAGTCCTTAATCAAATGATCACCACTATAACACAGAAAGCATAGTTTTTGACACATACTCCCAAAATTTATTCCTTTAGTTCTATGACCAAAACTATCCTGAATTTTTGGTGAATGATGAAAACTATCTTGACCAAATTATCCCAAAAAGATTTAGCAGTATTTTGAAAAGGTTTTCTTGAAGGTACTGCTGAATTTCTAGCAATACTTTGAGAAAATTTTGAAGGTACTGCTGTTTTTGAAAAAGCTTTAGGAAACCTTTTATCATTGTTAACATTATCATCCTTAGGTTTCTCAACTGTTTCTTTTGGGGATTCAGAACTAGATGAACTTCAGGCTAGACCTACTTAAGTAGCTTTTCCTAAACTCTAAATTGTCTACTCCAAAACAAGAAACATATGTCCTAGGTGGTTGAAAACTACGAGTGGGTGGAGGAAATTCATTGTAACCCTTGTCTTTCTTAAATTCAAGAGGTGTTTGACTAATTGATCCCTTATTACTAGATGTGATTACTTTTGAGCTAATGAGTTCATCATCACTTGTTAGTATCTCCTCTGAGTCAACTTGTTCCTTATCACTAGTTGGGTTCTCTTCTATATTACGATACTCAACACCAAAGCCTAGACCAGTTTTACTGTGTGCTATTCTTTTTTTTTTCAACAAAACTAACATGTGAAAGACCAGCTTCTTTCCAACTAGCAAGTTTTTCTAACAATTCATCCCTTTGTTTAGTCATCTTTTCAAGTTCAGAGACCTTACATCCTAACTTCCATTTACTTAATTTTAATTGATAATCTTGTTGCTCTTATTTTTCTGCCCAAGCCATTTCATTATTTTCATGAGTAATTATTTTGGCTTCCATTGACTCTAAGGTTAATTGATAACCAGCTACCTCGGACCTAGGCCTCTACAGGTTCTCTCACTCCATAATCAGTAGCAATTTTTGATACAAATCATTACACTTAGAACATACCTCAGAGATAGTGGATGAACTTGGTGAAGTAGCTACCATAGCAAGCAAACGGGTTCTTTCTTCTTTCCATGCTCCAATCAAAGCTTCCAAGACCATCTCTTGATTCCAAAGCAAAGAACTCGGTTCCTCATCAAAATCTACACTCCAATCAAACTCTTCCATTGCAACCATAAAGTAGGTTATCGTTTCATCATCAAATTCAAGACTCCATCAACCTCTCGATAGATTTTCTTGAGCAACCAAAGTTTTCGGTTTTGGTTCAGTAATAGGAACTTCCCTTATTTCAAGCTTGGGTTTCTCAATCATTCTATTTTCCTGATATTTAGCAAACTTGCATTTATCTTGCAAAGTATGCTTTTAATTGAAGCATTCAATCTTTGATTTGTCAAATGCTATACCCTGTTTGGATTTGAAATCAACACCTCTTCCCGTTTTCTTCATGAACTTCTTGATCCTTGCAGTAATCATGGCAACTTGCCATTTTATGTCAATTTCTTCTAGATCATCCTCATCAATTTGCAACAAATCTTCTTCATAAGTAACAGGTAAAGTGGCTTGTTGAGCAATGAATGAACATACAACATCTTCAGAGTTGATGGTGTTTGATGGTGATGAGGTGGTAGTAGTCATGGTTGTGCAAATATTTTGTTTCTCACCAACAGTACTTTGAATAGGATAAGCATTACTTTTAGTGGAAGTATCGCTCTCTTTCGTAAGACACAAAAGCACATGCGGAGATTTTGAACTTTTTGACCATTCATCTCATGCTCATACACCTTTAGATTATTGTACAGATCATCAAAGTCCATTGTCTCCAAACCAGATTCTCCTCTAATCATAGTAGCAACCACATGCCATACAGATGGTAAACTTCTTAAGAACTTCAGATTAGCATCTTCGACAGATACCTTTGCTTCATATAACTCTAGCATACAAAGGAGATTTTGGAATCTGTCAAAGGCAGCATCAAGATCTTCTCTTTCTCTAATAGTGAATGTTTCAAACTCTTGCTTCAACAGATTTCTATGCATCTTCTTGGAAGCATCATTACCTCCAAATCTTGTCTTTATAGTAGCCCATAGTTCTTTTGCATCCTTAGCATCATGAAACTTTAGAAAGTGACCATCAGGAATAGCAGACAGCAGTACGTAGAGAGTCTTCTCTTGATTTCTTTTTGTAGCTATTGGTAAGGTAGGCTTAGGTGGTTTAGGTTCTCCAGGAACTTCTACAGGCTCTTCAAGAATTACATTATCATTGACAATCACATCCCATAGTGCATGGCCTATAATAGCAATGTACTGCCTCATCTTCATGCTCCAGAGATCATATTCTCCTTTCTTGATGATAGGAATCCGAAAGTGAGGTGATGGATGGGAGTGGTGCAGCTTCAGTCGACATCTTTAGGGTTTGTTGTTAAATCGCTTTTAAGGGTTTCTTCTTAATCGAGTTTCCACACAAGCCTGATACCACTAGTTGGATCGATATACCACCAAACTAACTATGAAGCTTGCAAGGGTTTAGCAACCTTGGATAAATCCTAAGTTACTAATAATGAAACACCGAGCATATTCTCTATTAAGTTTATGGAAACTACTTCAATAAAGCTAATAAGAATAACTTTAAACTTCAACGATTTTATTAAAACCAACCTTTGAACCCGCTAGATACGCATTCACTAACAAACCTAATCGCTAAAACTCTAATATCGTGACTTTGTAAGTTCTAAATCATGATTCTAATGCCAATCTAGGGTCCTTTTATAGGCATAAGGAGTATTCTAGTCGGTTTACAATTATAATCCTTGTACGACAAGTAATCCTAATTCTAAACTAAGAATATTCTAGAGTTATATAGCTTTCCATAAATGATATAGCAGTCCTTTAGCCTTTGCAGTACTTTGACACAAGCAGTACTTTGACTTTCATTAAGCAGTACTTTGACTATCTTTAGCACTTTGACTTTCTTCAGTACTTTATATCCCAACAATGTTTATATCACATTTTCTCTCGTGATCCAAATTTTCAAATCCTTTGAGATTTTGGATCTCAAGTGATCTAAATATATATAAAACCTTTTGGAGAAAAACATGTTTTGTTTTATTTAATCTGAAAAGAAACACTACAATGCTCCCTTTTAAGGCAGAGAGGGAAGCTACAAGCCATAAACCTATCACTACTATATACATTATAGTTACTATTGTTCAGATTACAATCACCACATCACACATGAGAGTTAAACAAAAGTAACTAATATGAGAGGATATCATCATTCTGTTCTTTTTAGTAGCTTGTAATGACCTTCACGAACTCTTCCTCCCACAAAACTTTCAAGGCTACGGAATATCTTTCTAGTATTGAGTCTTCGTCCGATAGCAACAATGAAATCTTCACACCTTTTTATGTCATGTTCCGTCCAAAACCTTGTATTGTTCCCCGGTCTCATTTCGAGCTTAAACTCCTTGACCCTTGAATCAAATTCTTCTTCAACAACTTTTAGCATACCATCATCAACGTATATAGCTATTTACCTCAAAGAGCATCCTTGATCCATATTTGTCTCAGAAGACAACCTTTGGAGTGTCAATCAATGAGTAGCCGCGGTTTGAATTCATACCCTCGTAGCTTCTCATTGAGGTTTGGTGAGATTGACTTGAGTCTGATAGCTTTCCATACCAAGCTGAAAGTTACCCACTCTTTATTGTATCACTAACCCTCTTATCCATAGATTGACTACTGCAACAAGGGACTTCTTTTCATGAGTTGGCAGGTGATCAAGGTGGCCTTGGAGGTTCAATAAGTACAGATCTTCAAAATCACTTGGATACAGATGTTTAAAGTCGCTTTCTTCAATTACATGGTCATTCAGATTAGCTCTTCTGAGAATGATCTTGTTCAGATAATCGTATCTATAAATTGGAAAGATTTCCACGCTGGCCATACTTAGAATACGCAGTTTGGAACGAATAGCTCTGCTTCTTCTCGCTAACATGTCTTTCAATGTAGAATTTCTTCTTTTTGAACCACCAATGAGAGATGCCGTATGAGGCAAAGAATGTCATACACGTATTCCTTGTCTGTCCAAAATTAATCTGGTAACATCTGCTTAAGACCTAGAACTGAATAAGTTGCAGCCTTTATCTTAGAAATAAGGCTGGTTCTTTCCTTGAGTACCAAAGACATATTACATAATCCTGATCTCTGAAGAAGAAATATGACTCAATAGTCTTCTCGTCTCGAAGTTCACCACCAAGAGGAAGAGGGTTGTTGACATTGAATTGACTGATATTCTCATCTACTTGATCCGTCAACAACTTGTGGCATTCTTCCATTTGGTATTGTAGATGAGTGGCATTAGAATGGAAGACTTTGACAATTTCATAAGCTGGGCCTTCAAGATCCTTTGTAGTGATTGATGAGATTCCTTGCTTTTCATAGTACCATTTAATAAAGCTTCCCATGTCACCGCAGAATATGCAGAGTGATTCTTTCGGCGTGCTTCATGGTTGGCAAGAATGGTGTTTGCCCAGTTGTCATCGTGAATAAGCAAGTCGATTCGGAATGGCCCATGTGAGGTCTGGGGATTCGGTCGCTCCTCGTGCCACCAATTTGAGTCATATCTTTAGTAGGTACAGTCCTAGATGATTTAATGCGTTTCCCCCTATGTATGCGTTCCACCAATCTTCATCATCAAAGGGCTTAGGAATGTGTTTTGTGGAAGCATCATCATCCTCTGAATCTGATTCTTGAAAAACATAAGACTCTTCATTCATCACCTGCTCTTTTGAGATTGTGGTGCAAGTAGGTGTAAACCAGGAGTCAATCATGGTCCATGCTGCCTAGGATAAGGTTTTTGATGTCTTCTGAGACCCTTGCCCTACTAAGGAACCTGGTTGGTTTGAAGGCTTTGGAGGTGGAGTAGGTGGATTCGCCTTTTTAGTTTCCGCTGTACTTGATGATCCACCTATCCTACACGAACCAGCTCCACCAGTTGGAGGAGGAGGAGGTTGTGGTTTAGGAACTCCATACTTAGATTCAAGCATAGCAACTCTCCTTTTCTTCTTTCCCTCCCTTTCACGAATGTCTATTAAGTGCTACATGTGATTATCTTGATCAATTGAGTTGTGGAGAGCTTCATACAACTTCGTCCTCTTTATGCTCATCAGTTTCAAACATTTTATCATGGACGATTGATCTCATGTCTGAAGTGGGCAAGTCTTTGAATCTCTTGTGTAGGGGGGCTTTTATCGCCTATTCGACTGCGTCTTTGACCTCTCATTAAATTGCATTGATCACTTCAGTACAAAAAATAAACCCTCCAACTTAGATGGACGACGTTCCAGATGTTTTACTGATTCGGTCAGGCGATGTTTCTCGAGAGCATCGATTCTCTTTAATGCCTCATCAAGTAGTTTCTCTATGGTCTTGCTGGGGGGTGGTGATGTCAGTGGTGTAGCAGGGTCAATGACAGTGATGATCGTTGGAGCGATAACGGGAGGAGGAAGTGCGACTAATAAGAGGGGTACTGGTGGTGGAAGTGTGGTTGCTGGAGCTGTTGTTGACACAGAGACTATTGGTGCCAGGAGGAATTGTTGATGTATCCTACTAAATAGTGACTGAAAACATGGATTCAGCCTCTTCCTTTTCATTATTGTATTTGTCCGACTCAAAGATCTGAGGGTATATCCTTGTGGAATTGGTCACCATAGGTAATGTCCGTATCAAGGTTCTTTAGAGACGATAGGGATCCTGTTGACACGGTTGCTTCTTCAAGACGCACTTGTTCTTCAGATCTTGGCTTTAGAGTTCCTTGAAGATTTGAATGTGTTTCGTGCAATAGTTCATTCCCGTCTAACTCTGTGCTTTGTCTACTGGCATTAGTTTCTTCAGTTTCGCTTCGCCTGCATACTCCCCTGTAATAGTCTCGGCTCGCACCTTGCCAAGCTTCTCCTCACTCTGCGGATCGGGTATCACTGAGTCAAGAGTTTCTCCCGTAGCAGATTCTTTCTTCGCCTGGTCCAATTTGCTCTTTTGCAGAAGAGGATTCATCATTTCTTTTGTTGAGCTCGAATTGGTTTGTAGTCTTTGGAGTTGGAGTGGAGATAGTTAAAAACATGTGAGCAGCTTGCTCCACTTCTTCACCAGCTTTCCCCTTACCTTTTCCTTGAGCAATCGGTTCACGGGATAGATTCTGGTTCATGTATTGTAACCCCTTCCCTAGCTATCTCTGAGACACTTCTAGACTCTGAAAGCTTTCTTGAATGCCCTTTTGGAGCTCAACATCGTGAGTTCCTTGGGTTCCTTGGACCCTTTACGTTTCCCCTTCCCCTACTTCTTCTTCCCCTCGCCTGCAGGGGGTGAGTCAACAGATTTTGACCTTTCTTGTCTTTTCTTAGGGAGGTTGGCATAAGATGACTTTGAGGATGATTTTGTTGATTTGGATGGTGTGAGAGTAGGATTGGGTGTCATCACCAGCTATGCCCAAGCCTTTTCATATATTTCTTTAAGTAGTCGGCTTCTTGATTCTATCATGAGAAGTGTTTCAGGATCGCATTCCAAAGATCTCTTTGTTCGATCCTTTGGCTACAAACTTCAAACTTCCCAAGAAGAATTCATCACTGCTTCATGGAGAGCATACTCGCTTTTGGAGTAAATTGATGTTTTGGCAGAGGTGCCGGACAATGAGCTTTGAGAACCTTATGCTGAATCACCCTTTGTCTTCTCGATTTCTTTCCTTTTACTTGATTCGAAAGTTTTGTTTATCAAGAATGAAGGTGTCCATAGCTAAGGAGAATTCTTCCCAAATGCATTCTCAGAAGTCAATGTTTACCCTTTTCACTACTCCCCACAGAATTTGTAGCATTGGAGCCCTCACTCTCTCAAACCTAAGTCCTACCGCTAAGCAAAGGTTGAGAGTAGTGATAATAGCTCGTGGTTTGACACACTCATTGGTGATGATTCCCAGATCTTTGTGATCTTGCTGGTACCCCAATTCTTCAACAAATTCCATTAACTCTTCAACAGGGTGGAGTGGGATGAATGGATTTATGTGTCTTTGGAGTGATTTGGAGAGCCTCCCAAGAGGTTCTGCGGTATATCATACCACTTGTCTTCCAGTTGACAAGTGTATACAGCTGTGATCTTTTCCCATGTTATTGTATTCCAGAATTGTTGTAGGTATATTGAGGGTATTGTACACCGCATAGTTAAGGCACCAAAGAACTTGGTGTTCTTCTAAGATCGACATGCCATCTCCAGATGGGATTTGGTTGATTTCTTTCTACGTCCACAAAGCAATTGCTTCTAGCAATATTATTCCTCAAAAGGAAGAATTTCCTCATCGTAGTATAGTAGTTGGTGGTGCATGTAGCTTGATTCTCTAATATGGTGCCTCGCCATTGTATTTCAGAGAGCACACATTCAACAACAATATTTGGAAATTTGTTATGTTAGACAAGGACAACAGAATAACCTCATTTGCAACAAAGTATCTTAGTCCACTAAATTATTAATTCATGTTTATGACATAGCATACACATAGTAGTGAACATGATATCAATGAGGCAAAGGCACATCAAGTAATGGAATCTCGCAAACCCCACAAGGTATTGACAGTAAATGATGATCAGGTTAAGTGCATAAAGACATAGCAAGTATACGAACAATACACATGACCAAAGAGATGTAATGATGGATAAGTCACAGAGCAATCATCATATAAGACAAATCACATGAGATCAACCTATATATGGATAAACCGCTTAGGATCAAACCGCATAGGGACAAGTCGCATGGCAATCAAACCGCATGGGTCAAACCGCATAGTTAAAGCAGACAAATCGCATGGGTCAAACCGCATGCATCAAACCAAATTGGCAAAGGTTTAGGTCAAATCGCATATGTCAAATCGCATAGGACAAAACGGTATGGTCGAGTCTCATGGGTCAAACCGCACACATCAAATCGCATGGTTCAAGCCGCATATATCAAATTACATAGGTCAAAACACTATGGATAAGTCGCATATACCAAACCGCATAGATCAAACCACATTCATCAAAACGTATTCAACAAACTGCATATGACAAAACCCGTTAGATTTATAAATAGACAAACTGCTTTCAAGAATTTGAAATGACAAATCGCTTACAAGCATAACTCTCAAACCACTTTCTAGCATACAACTTGTGAAACAATTTCTACGAACAAATTTTATCAAACACACTCATCAGGCGTACAAAAACTTCATATGCATCATAGACATATTTATTAAACACACACAACTAGCACAAACATCATCCAAACCACTACCCTCCAACTAAATCAATTCATTTAGGCACGAGATCTTAAGGGGAACCATCACAAACAAACTAAGCCTATATATAACAATAATACCTCTACAATATCCAATCAAAACCCAGAAATTAGACACAATAACGATAACAAACATAGGTGAGGATTTTTTGAGTGGAATTAGAAAGAGAGAATCTGCAAAGAAATGATAATTAGATGTGTAATTCGTGATAGGTTATTAGCAAATATATGTAGATCCTAGTTATTTAACCTACCACAAGAGCACAAGAATGACAAATCGCTTCTATGAATGTTTAGAGAGAAAAACGCTTCATTTGACTAGGATTTGGATAGGTTTGACCAAGGAAGACAAACCGCATCTTTTATACCAAAGAACAAGTTTTCAATTTTGACACATTTAGTCCCTGCGATTGAAAAATCGCATGCAATATTTGGACTTAACAAACCGCATAAAACATATTGATTTAGACAAGTCGCATACTACACTTGGACTTGACAAACCGCATACCACATATTGATTTAGACAAACCTCATACATACAACACCTATCTGAACATTATTTGGGAGATTCTATCCCTCTAAGTAACATGCAACAACCATAAAAAATCCTAATAGGACATATCACTCATGATGAATGCATACAAGAGATACACAAGCCAATTCAAACAATACATATAATACCGGAAGCATGATGACATGCATTGAACGAATATCTTTGCACTAATTAGTTTCTCAGAAACACATGCATATCACAAGAAATCAAATAGAGGAAATCCTGTAGAGACAAATTGACATACATGAATAGCAGTATGAAATTAATTCTCCCCCTCAATCAGTGACACGAATATACATAAGTGATCATTGATTGAAGTACACCCATTTATGAACCCAAAGTTTCATAGGTACGTAAGTGTAGATGAACAATAGACATGTTTTAAAAAACGTTTTACTTCTATTCGAACTTCATCTAAAGACCCGTGTCATTATTAAATGACATTTCTAGGACCGTAAATGTTATCAATACCAGAAGACATGCCTTTGAATCTATTTTCGTAATTTTTGGATTTTTCAAATTGTTATGGATTTTAAAGAATTTTAATGAAATATCTTGTATATGTATATAATTTTTTTTAAAGAAAGTTTTTTTTTTTTAATTTTTTCTTAAGAACGTATCAAGATTGGACTAACCATCAAGTGATGATGTACGAGTCCTGATCTGAGGTGATCAGGAGTCATAGTACGTGCATATCAATGCTGACATGCTGAAGCTCCTGAATGAAGATGCTTCATTTATGTTGGAAACCAAGTCATGATGTTCATGATTGAATTGAGCATTGTACTAGTAAAAGAATGAGGAGTATCTGCACTAATAAAACATGTAGAATTTTATTCAGATGGGTTAGTAGCAGTAGTATCCTGTCCTTTGGATGATTTACAGTCAGCCTTTGTGATGTCATTAGTGGCCAGTATTCTGATGAGAATCCATTTGAATTCAACGTTCTTAATTTTTCAAGTAGGCATCCACTTAAGGCAAGAGCTAGGAGTTTTATTCCATTTGGATTCAATGTTCTTAGAAAGTATACCAAAGAGCATCCACTTAAGACAAGAACTAGGAGTGTTAGATCCTTCGCCATGAGAAAATGTAACCATTTCCCTACTCCTAATTTTAGACGTTTTGCTGTTAACTGGTTTCTTAGGGGAGTGGTCAACCTTTTGAGACTTCTTATGTGCACTAGATGATCTTACATCCCTGGTATTAGAAGTTTGAATTTTAATCTGAGTATTATCATTCATTTTATCGGAAGGAGGTAGTGAAGTGACTGGTTTTGACAAAGCTATGTGCTTATCAACTTAGGAGGCAAGCCTTAATTTTTAAGGTTTAGATCTTTCTGACATAAATGCATTAGGCTGCCTAACTACAAATAGTTCTTTAGTGATATTAGGACTGGCTTCCCCAAGGTTGATGGTTTTGCAAACTTAGTGTTCACACTCTTCCCTATAGTTTTCCTAAGCTCATTTTTTAAGGCAATTATTGCAAAACTCATATCTTGAAGTTGAGCTTTGAGAACTTCAATGTCTTCTAACAAAGAGCTTGTTTAATCTAAAGCCTTAGTTCTATCTTCTTTAGCAGGGACACATTATTCTATGTGAATCTTTCTCAGAGACTCATTCTCCCCTAATAATTTGGCCACACATAAAGCTAATTCATCATTCCCAGCTTTAATGGCATCACTGACCTCTATATCAAGATTGTTCACACCCAAATTACTTTCCTTATACATGTCAGAGATGTGTTTTTTCAAATTACATATGGTTGAGTCTCTGTCCTGAAGCTGAGTTTTTAACTGGTTGATTTCAAAAAATTCACGAAATTCAGGAAATTATTGCAAAACTCCTGAATTTCAAAACTCCTATCTTGAAGGTTTAGATCTTTCTGACATAAATGCATTAGGCTGCCTAACTACAAACAGTTCTTTAGTGATATTAGGACTAGCTTCCCCAAGGTTGATGGTTTTGCAAACTTAGTGTTCATACTCTTCCCTATAGTTTTCCTAAGCTCATTTTTTAATGATGCAAAGGTTAATGCATTTTTTTTGGTAATCACATATGCATCATTACCAATAGTTACCAAAGGTTCTGCACCCGATGCTTGTTCATTCACCATTCTGCACTCGGCATCCACCTTCTGTGAGACAAGCGTTTCTGAACATCTTGTTGCATCCATTTTTTATGTGTCTGTTATTCTGACTTCAGCAATACCCGATGATTCGACTAATAATTTACCCAACTCATCACAACTCTCTTTTGACTACACCCAACATTCATTCATGTTATCATTGTTCTGGGTAGCTTCCTTAATGTACTTCTTCACATTGTCCATAATATGGATAAGTGTCTCAATGAACTCATAAATTTCCATTCCAAAGGTGCCTTTTGAAAGAAATTCCAGTCATGTGTTAATCATAATCTGACGTATATTCCCCACTGATGAATGACTGAAATTGTTTGTCGATCACTTGAAGTGCAGCACTGGAACTATCATTTTGAACCTTCTCTTTGTCAAGGTGTTGTTCCAATTATTCTATGTTTAACAGCAACGTTCCTGTTAATGTGGATAACTCTTGACGGAATAGGGCATTACATGTTTGTTCCATTCTTATGGGTTGAAGTAGCATGAGGTGAGAGTGAAGTTGCTGATAGGTGTGACAACTCGTACTTTCAGGTCATTTTTCAAAATTACTATTCACCTCAGGAATTTACTATTCATCAGTTACTATTCATCGTTTTACTATTCATCATTTTCGGAGTCGATTTGATATTCTAAGGACGTACTTCAAAATTTTACTATTCAAAAAACACTATTCATTCCCGGAGAAAATCACTATTCATGCTTCACTATTCATCGTTTATCGTAAACTAGGTTTACGAGTATCAAATTCGCGTAACCTTAATGGTTTAGCTGCGAATTCATGAGCAATCATCAAGGACATTTCATATATACTAGGTTTAGTCTACATATCATTAGCAACATCATCATCATATTAGTTAATGCATGATTTTGCATTTTACATTAAACGCATAATTTCCTATTAAATAAACGCTATCGCGTAATCATTTGTTCTGAACATTTGATCCGACACATCCAAAAATTATTCCGATATATTTTTATACGCATATTAAGATTATAAAAATAATATTATTAGTTTACCCGGTGTTTTAAATTTATTTGGTATATAAAATGTTATATTTATATATCATTTACGGTTTCGTAAATACTACTTGATAATTATTATTTCACTCAATTTTTGTAAGAAATGTTTTTTTATAATTTTTATGACATTGATATATTTTATTTTGTTCCATTAAAGTTTAATTTTAGCTAACGCTACTCTAAATACTTAATTGTGTATACACATTACCAACTATACTTACACAACTACACATTTACTCTACACTTATACACTTAATTGATACCAAATACACTAAGTTTTCTTTTGTCATGCCATTGTCGACATACAAGGATGACACACATCCTTTTTGTACCAAAATATCTTAGGTATACAAATATATTTGCTTACCTTTAGTATTATACTATAAACAACACATACATACCAGTCACAAAATACTCTCTCCTTTTCATTTGTAAAACTGGCAAAGGAAGATAAGAAGCAAGGGGTTCATATTTTTTTTTAAGAACAAGTTAATTACACAACCGTAGTATACTCTTAGTCAAGGTTTTGAAATAAAAACCTAGGGTAATTAGGATAAACCATTGTTCTTTAAACCTCATCACTTAACTAGTAAGCATTTCATGATTATTTTTATTTTTCATATTCATAATTTGGTCATTTTATCATGCTTGAGGAAAAACATGCAAGTGATATGATTATCTATACCACTTTATTTGTTTTTAAGTACTATAAATGAATATATATCATCCTATAATTATCCCTTGAAACATATCATTTTGATGATGTCTAGGAACCCATTACACCCTAAGAAGGTGTATGGTAGGTTTATAATAGCTTTGGCATTGGTTTGAAGTGGTTAGAATAAGCTTTACGAGAAAATCCATTTCGACAACTATATATAAGGGTCTGATCATTTCTGTGAATTCTGAAATTTTACAGTTGGTAAAAAACTTTTGGGCTAGACATTTAGAAAATATACTTTAAAACTAAAATGTAGTCAGCTTGAATGGGTTAAAACGGAGTTATAACGTAAGAAGTTATGCTATTTTCAAGTTTAACGATTTAAAACTATATTTTCAAAAATTTCAAGATGTTATCTCAAATTTTACGAGTAAAAATGAGTCTTAAGCGATATTAAATGAGTCGGCTTATCAAAAATATATTAGTATACTTTAACACGAAGCTAATGACATATAAAACGTAGAAAACGGACTTGTAACGATTAAATTACACGCGTTTAAACAAGGTTGCCATAACTATTTTATATAAGCATAACTAATATATTTTCTAATAGACAAACATTACCGCTAATGACCATGTTGAGGGTCATTTTTAACATTGATGTAGTACTTTTTATAAAATGATGTCTTCTAGTAAAAGTAATTTCGCCTAACCTACTTTCCAAAATGTCCAACCGTTCGTCAAACAGAGTTGTAACGAATAAAATACGGTCACTCAAACTTTGCCGAAAACCACCCTTTAACAATATTTTTGGTACAAGTACCCTACTTTATCTATGTTTTTCACCATAATCGAGACCTCTATGATAAAAACTTAAAAGCTAAAACTTTGAGATAATGATACAAGCTTTCCAAAACCATTGAGTTTGTTTCCTAACACTCGATATGCACCATTTTACGACTAGCTTTTCGAGGCCATTTAGTCACTTTTTATGAATTGTCAAATGACATTGTTTTCCGACGAAAAGCTATAATTTCATAATAAATCACTAAATGGCTATCATAGGATATCGTTTTAACATAAATACTTGTAAAGCAGTTTATAAATTGCCAAGACGTTACAAGATTATTTTTTTCGACGATAAGTGTTATTTTCAAAATTTCACAAGTGGTATAGATATCATACGAATTGCATGCATAACATTACATCATAACTTATTATATATCATATCATTCATAATAGGCAGCAGTTAGAGATTCACGCTACATTTCAGTGTACTCACTTTTGCTATCGCATCATTCCACCAAGTGAGTTTTCATAGCCTTGTATTACAAGTTTATACATTATTTCAAACCTACGGGGGAGAATACATTGCACATCATTTTTATTACGATACCAAGTATATCAAATTCATTACATTGCTTAAGTTACCTCATTGCCAATTGAATGTCCCCATTTCATAATCATGAACCGTTAATTCCAGAAGAAGCCAGGGTGAGTGAATAGATCTATTGAGGGTGACTCTTCCATCCGGGTTGGTGGTCCCAACCGTCAAACGGATGCATTTCATTTAATATAATTATTGAGTTGTTTGGCAAACACTCTGGGGCTTAACATCATGAACAGTCTAGCTTCGGTGTCATGGGCTTATAGCAATTGTAACATTTTTATGTGGCATATTTGTCATACATGGTCTATACTTGTGTAGTCGTATAAAACATTTTTCATAAACCTAGGATTTCTCACCAACATTATTGTTGACCGTTTTAGCAATGTATTTTCAGGTAACTAAGGCATTATATCATAGCACGCATATGGACCATCATAGAGTCGCAGCGACGACGCTGCCTCACTTGTAGATTATGGCATGTTCAAAACATCGCTTGGCTTGTAAAAACATATTTCCACAACTTTATCTACTTTTGGGACCTATCTTGTAACTCTGAATGTTTTAAATAAATATCAAACGATGTGTTTTCAAACGACACTTTAGGTCGTTCAATATAACTATGATTGTGATGCTATTACAGTCAACCCTCAGGAATTCCATTCCGTTGCAAAACAGGTAATTTGGGGGTGTGACAATAGGGTACAATGCAGCATTCCTTTTGCATGGCATTCTGTAGCTTAAACAGGTACAATTCTCTCTCATCAAACTCTGAGCATGAAGATCTCAAATCATCATTCATTGATTCAATCATGGTTATTCTTTCAGAGTAACTAATACTTTCTTTGTTGTCCACAACATCATATAATTTGAGCACATTTGAAATTACAAGATCAGTAGTGTAAGACATGATGGGTAGTGTTAATATTAGATGTCAAGTATCAATTTTCAACAAAAATAGCAAACCATTAAACACAAACAGCTTATGTCAAGCCTCTTCATACAAACCGCTTTTGACAGCCCCTTTTGACAAACCGCTTCTGACAAATCCCACAGTTGACAAAATGCTTCTGTCAAATCGCTTCCTACTCAAATCGCTTAAGTGTCAACTCGCTTAGTTAACAAAACGCTTAACAGACAAATCACATAACACACAAACCGCTTAAATTGACAAACCGCTTAATACTCAAACCGCAGGGGAACACAAGTACACCCACTACTTCCACTACTTTGTCCTTTCTTGTCGTTTTGTCTCAATATACAAACCGTTTCTTTGACAAACTGCTTCCGGGAAATAAGACAAACCGCTTAAAAATTGAGAAAAACCGCTTGATTTGACTCTCAAACCGCTTCAAGGAAAAACCATTTGAGGGACAAATCGCATCATAGCACAACATAAAAAACCAAACTTTCTCACTCCAAAACACAACAACGAAGATGATTGAGGCCTTCTAATTCAAAACCTAAACACTTGTGATGATTCTGAACACAAAAGTACTGCCAAAATTCAAACTTTAACATCAAAGGTGATCCAAATGATGAGAACTACTCAAAACTCATTCAAACCCAAAAACCTATTAAAACCACTAGAAATCCAAGAACATGAAAGATAGATGATCAAACCATGGCTCTTGATACCAATTGTAACATATTGGTTTTCACAATCACACAAACTAACACAATATAGGTCGAATGGAATATGTTTTAGAGAGAGAAAGATGAGATGTTTTAGAGTGATAAAATCCAAATGAAAGGTTAGATTAGCAAGTGAACATCCAATCCTCTCCCTTGTGGGGAGAGGTCTATTTATACAAATGACTACGCCCTCCTTTGGGCTATTGATCAGGCATACAGTGGGTGAAGACCCGTCCTTCTTCCACGATGTTACTTATACAACTAGTAAACTAACTAATATACCGTTATGTCTACGAGCTGTAATATGCTAAACAATTATTGGGGTGACCGACATTTCTACATGGATTTTCTAAATCCTAACATAAAAGACTAAAAAGAATCACCCTCACCCTTGCCTTTTTGTCATACATCTCAGCTAGCATCTCTATTCCCCTACTGAATGATTAACCCCCTGGGCTAGCCCATACTACACTGAAATGATTAGGTACACTACCTAGTGGGTTGTAAAGCTTGCGACGGAAAGGAAGTCTTTCAACCCCGAACCCACGTATCAGGAACAAACGACATGAGTTTAAACAAGCATTCTAAAGAGACTACAAAAGCTGAAACCACTTCTCTTGTTAAAAATGTGAATCCTAATGCGTGTGGCTTACCTTCTATAGGAATAGAAAGCACCTCTAGGAGCAATACAAAGAAAAATAGAGTCTCGCCTGTCTCTAAGAGTAGTAGCCTGAATAAAAAGATGAAAGTAGAAGAACACCCTAAAAATTTAATGAATCTATGAAACTATGAAACTTGCTATGTTTAATGAATATGTTGAAACTGTTTGTTTAACTTGTAAGAAATCTTTAATTAATAATGTTCATGATGATTATGTTTCTAAGAATGTGAATGTTAAGCCTGTTCAGAAGAACGTTCCAAAAAGAACTTATGCTAAACCAATAGTTAGGTCTCACACTATTGATAGGAAGCATAGTTTTTCCCTTAATAATGGTATTTGGAAACCAACGAGTAGAATGTTCACAATCAAGAATGGTCTAATGAGTGCTATTCTAGTATACCTAGTAGAAACCTTCTATGAGTGTGATCATGATTTTACCTCTAACCCAAAGGAACCAAAATCAAAATGGTTTCCAAAAAAATCTTCTTCTGTTCTTGGAAGGTTATCAAACAATGTCTTTGGATCGTCGACTCGGGTTTCGCCAAGCACATGATCGATTCTGAAGCTACCGATCAATTTCGTGTTGAAATTTATGGGAACCATACACTTTAGAAATGATTATGTAGCACCTATTCTGGGTTATGGAGATCTTCCATTTGGAAAATATATTTGATCACTCGAGTTTACTATGTCGAAGGGTTGAGACACAACTTGTTTTTAGTCGAGAAGTTCTCTGATGCAGATTTAGAGGTTGCATTTAGGAGAAATACACGCTTCATTAGAAACTTGGATGGTAGTGATCTCTTGACTGAGAATCGCGGCACAAACTTGTACGCTATCGACATAAACAAAATGGCCTCTTCATCACCGATATGTCTTCTGACAAGTGCATTGATATGTGCTAAAACACATATCATTTCTTTATTAAATCAGACCCAAAATAACCAAGAAAGAGCCATTTATTGCTAATATTTGATGGTTTCTTGAGTTTATGCAGGTGCATGTACGGATATGTCAAAACATACAAAAGATAACCAAATCAGACAAAAACCCGAGCACGAGAGACAAAGAGTGCTAAAGCTGAGTCAGAAGGTCAGAATTGAGCATCTATGAATATTTTCATGCTGAGAATATGATTTTTTAAAGATATGATCAAGTGTAAAGAATTGGCAAAATCAGTCCCTCAACTTTGACATTTGACAAAATCTACCCTTGAGTTTTAGAAATGGCAAAATTGGCGCTTGGTTTATTTAAGATTGACAAGAATGATCCTTGGATTACATTTTCAGAATTACACCTTTGGTCCCCTGAAATTCAGAATATACATGATTAGCCCTTGAAATAACACATGGATCCTAATTTTATCCTTTGGCCCATGTCAAGCCCAAAAACCAAACCCGGTCCACTACCCAAATCCATACCCGCCCCATTATTACTCGGTCAAACGATTCAAACCAGTAAAAATATTACAATAACCAAATCCTTTTACCCGCCTTTTGTTCTTCCCCAATTTTCACCCAACCCAGCAACATAAACCCTAAATTTGCCCCTGACACAATCAAGCTAAATTAGAACAATTAGAGGGCAATTTAGTACAATTCCCTGACACATGCACAGACACGGAATGCCAGGTTGGAAATCCGTGTCATTCCCTCACCTCAGATTGGTTAGAGATGCATGGCAAATGCAATCCAAGGGCTGAGATTTAAGGGATGAGGTGTAAGGATGATCTAATGGACACGATTGCTCAAAAGAGGCACAAGAAGATGATTCTGGATCCTTCCACAAGCTCAGCTATGGCTATAAATAGAGCTCTCCTTCATGTTGTATAGACACCTTTTAATTTCAGTAGCTATTGTAGTTTAATTTCATTTTTAATGTTTTTAATGTTTTAAAGTTACTTTAGCTCTTGTAATCTCTTGTATTCCTAGTTTTAAAGTATTAATGAAATTAATCTTTGTTCTAAAAATCTTTGTTTAAGCTTTGAATGTTACTTATTATTGCTTATTAAAGTTGTTTAAATCATTCCAGCTAATTTTAAAGTTACATATTGTTTTTAGTTTTAACCAAAAATACAAAAAAATCAGATAAATAAAAAAAAAAAAAAAAATTAATTCTACTTTTTAAGTTGTTATAATCTTTGCTACTGTTAAGTATAAGCCTTCACAAGCTTCTCTATAGCTTTTTGAAGGTTTATTTCTGTTTAAATTTCAATTCACAACAAAAGTTCTCATTCAGTCAACATTAGTCAAATGAAGATGAATTTGGTTGAAATTGCTAGTTTAGAACAGATCTGGGACTGATTTAAGCTAATTTGGATTGGTTTTAGTAAGTTTAAGCAAGCCATAGTGGCTGGACTGCTGTAAGTACTGGACTCACTTTGTTTCATTTTGAGTTCATATCTGCAATATCTAGTTCTTATTGATTCTATGTTAAGTGCTTGTTTAAATCATCACATTTTGATTCATTTAGGTTAGTGATAGTTAGATTGAGCATTGGTTTGCATTAGTTAAGTAGTTCGTTAGTTAAATTATGCATTTCAGTTTCTAAGATAGTGTTTGGTACAAGAGCTATTTCTGATTTTAAGGTCTGATATGGGGTTAAGTGTTAGTGCTTTAAGTTTATTAAGGTTATTTAAATTCAGTATTAGTCTCTAGTTTGCACTATCATTAGCTAAAAGTCAAAATCCATAATAATCTGTCATAGGATCACATCAGTTAGAAAATATAGAGTTCATAAGCTTGATTTGGGTTTAGAAATCATTGGAGTAGTTTAGTATAGCTTTAGTTTAGCTTAAAACATCAGTATCATTTCACAAATTGAAATCAAAATCCATTTTGGTCAAATTGCAAATCTGTCATAAAAAGTCAAAAAAGTGAAAATTGTGGTTTTCATAAAACTTTGTGGATTTTTCATTGGTTCATTTCTTGTTCAAAGCTATTGAAATTTTGGGATTTGCAAATTCAGTTGGTCAAGTTTTCAAATCTGATTTTTGTGGAATTTTTGGGGTTTTCAATAAGCACTTATTAAAGCTCCAATTATTGATTTTGTTTGTTCACTCAAGATACACCGAGTGTGAAAATGTGCTTCTTGTATCTTGCAAAGGTTTCGTATTAGCTTGTTAGGATCTAAAAATTGGTCTAGATGTTCATTGGTTGGTGATCTTGAGTACCTCATTGCTGGTTTTCAGTTGGGTTCACTAGATTAGCTTATAATTTAGCTTAAAGTAGGTGTATAGAAGTTGTTTACATTTTGAAAATCAATTAAGTCAAATCAATATAGTTTGCATCTTTGAAGTTTAGAGTAGTTGAATTTGGTTATTTTTACGTGATTTTAGCATATTCTAGCTTCTGAGGTCATTTGGTGCTTTTTAAAAGATTATAGCTTAATTTGTATAGCTTATTCATAAGCTATTCCACTACAGTCCCTATTTCCTGCACACTAGCATAGGTTTTCTTATTTTTCCTAGCTTTATAATATTATTTTAGAATTGTCCTAAAGTTTTCATAATTTTTCTGCACTGTCTACAATTTTTCCTATTTTAAATAAATTTTTAATAATTTTTAATTACTTTTTAATACAAATAATTCAGAAAAGCTTCAAAAAAATAATTTTTCATTTTTCCTAGATTAAGAAAAATATAAAAAGCAAAAAAACAAATTTCCCTATTTTTCCTACTAAAATGTGTAGTTTTTAGCATTTAAATTAATTTTAATAGTTTTTAATTGATATAAATTAGAAAAATAATCAGAAAAATACAAAACCTATTTTCATAAGTTTCTTTAGTTATTTTAGATTTTAAAAAATTATTTCCATAATTTTCACACTTAATTTCATCATTTTTAGTTAATTAGCTTTATTTAGAACTTATAAATTAGTTTCTAATTCAAATAAATAAAATAAAAATCATAAAAATTAGTTTTAAATCATAGTTAAGTTTCATATTGCACTTTTAGTTTAAAAATAAGTTTAGATCATATTTAGGACTTAGGTTAGGCATAATTGCATTTTATTTACGTTTCATTTATTACGATTTTAGTTTAATTTGCGTAATTAGGATTCCTTGTAGCTTAATTTCCCATTTATGTTTCCCCAATTCCCATAGTTTAGATAAAAAATCAAAATCTAAAACATCGAGCATTTTAATAACAAACCATAAACGACGTTGTCCATTCACACCTCGTTGGGACACGACTCGAATTTCCTAATCCGATATCACTTACCACTCACGGGATTTGATTCACTATCCTTTTTCCTAGGAGGATTTTAAATTGATCCTTGTGTTTATTTTTGATATTGATATTGTATATTTTCTCCATCATGCATTTGAAACAACGTCTTGATTGTGGCATAGAAGATTATCAAGATCTCAATTTCGACACTATCAACAAACTTGCCAAAGACAACATCGTCAACGGACATCCAAAGAGCAAATACACCAAGTATCACTTATGTCCAGTATTAGTAAGTTCCCGAACTAAAGATCAAAAACTTGCCTTTGTATCGCTTGTGAATCGATTTATTTCTATCGGATAAACAAACTATAAGAGGGAAAAAGGACGACCTGACATTAAATTCCGGCTGAAAAGAGACGGGTTTTTAATACGCTTCGCACTGACCTCTGTTTCTCCGCTCCTTTGTGCATTTGTCTTATAGAAGTGATTTATTCACTTGGAATTATTGGTTTAAGTTCACTGTTGTTTTCGAATACCGTTCTCATTTAATTGCCTTGGGTTTTTGAAAGTGCATGCGACTCGCTCTAATAACTCTGAATCGATACATGAAACCGCTACAATTTCGAGAAGGCGAAATAGACGTGGTCAATTAGTCGAACCCGAGATTCGAACTAATCCGACTCCGCCTATTGTCGAAATGGCGGAAGACAACCGATCCATGTTAGATCAACTCCAAGCACCCACCGAGGGTTATTGAGAAGCTATCGTCGTTCCAGCAATCATTGCTGATAATTTCGAGCTTAAACACTGATTGATCAATTTGGTTTCGTCGAGCCAATTTTACGGATTTTAGAGAGATGATCCTCACTCTCATATCTGACGATTTAACAAGCTCACGTCCACGACCAAGTACGAGAACGCATCGAAGAGGCTATCAAGCTACTACTTTTCCTTTCACCTTCGAGGCCCGGATTTGGCTCAAAAACAACCCCATCGACACATACGGGAGAATTTAGATTCAAAATTGTGAAACAAATTCTTCCCACCGTCTAAAACAACAAATTTGAAAAATGAAATAACAAAATTCACACAAAGATTTGATGAATCAGTTAGTGAGGCATGGGACCGTTTTAAAGATTTGCTTGTGACAATGTCCCCATCATGGTTTTTCTCGAGTTGCACCAACTTGATACGCTTTATAGCGATTTGAATGAAACCGATCAAGACTTTTCAATGCAGCGCTGGCGTAATTTGTTGACCCGATCAACGAGAGATGCCTTGTCGATTATTGAGAACAAATCCAAAGTTTGCACCTCACGTAGCAAATCGGTTGCTGCCCGAGTGAGTGCTTCACCGTCGTCCTCGTCTTTCGAAAGTACGTCTAGCACCATTGCTAAGATTGATAAGCTTATGGATATGATTCAAGCTTTAGTTATGATTAAGGTGGCTAAGGTTAATTCTTTTCCACCCGCTCAAGTCAAAGTGGTGGAATCGACTTGTACCACTTGTGGTGGGCCGCATGCTTACTACAATTGTACCGCCACCGATGGAAATCCTTTGCTAATGCAGAACGAGGTAACCAATACCATCCTGAAGTTGAAACGAATCCTTTTGTTAGTAATCAAATGGGACCTCCGGGATTTTCTTAATCGAACAATCAAACTCGTTTTAATCAGAATCAAGTTCGTGGACCAAATGTTCAAAACCAATTTAAAGCCCCACCAATACACCAATCTAACGGGTCAATTAAAATCAGGTATACCAAGCTTCAAGCTATCAAGCTCCGCCTTTTCCTTCTAATGAATTCACGAATTACGTTCAACACAATAATGCTACCATCCAAACCATGCAAACCCAGATTTCAAATTTGAGAAACGAGTTTCAATCTTCGTTGACTACACAAAGCAATGAGTTTAGAAATGAGATTCGACTTCAGAACAACAAGATGGATGCTTCACATAATAAACTTGAGAACATGTTGAATGTTGTTTTGTGTAGCCGAAGAACCCTCGAAGTTCGGATCTCTTCCAAGTGACACAATTCCCAACCCAAAGGGTGAGTTGAGCTATAACCACACCGAGTGGTGAGGCTTATGATGGACCCTCGCTTCCTAGTCCGCGGTGGAGGTGGAACGAGAAACCGAGGTTTTTAATGACAATGTGCAACCCGACTCCATCCCACCTGTGAGGTTCAGATTCCAGCCTGGAACCCGATGTTCCGAATACTACTTTTAAGCCTTCACTTCCTTATCCTTCCAGACTTCATGATCAAAAGCTTCGTGATAAAACCAAAAAACAAAGGGAAAATTTTGTTGAAATCGTTCAATCCTTAAATTTTAACATCAGTTTCATAGACGCTTTACTCCTCATGCCAAAATTTGCTGCTATGATCAAACGTTTAGTGAGAATAAGGAAAGGTTTGCTGAGATACCTAACACACCGTTGAATGAGAATTGCTCGGCGGTGCTCCTCAAGAAACTTCCCGAAAACTTAGGAGACCACGGCAAATCTCTTATCCCTTGTGAGTTCCCGGGAATAATAAAATGTTCTGCCTTGGACGATCTTGGCGCGAGCATTACTTTGATACCTCTTTCTATTTACAACAAGCTTTCTCTCCCGGATCTCACTCCTACTAAGATGACTTCTTGAATCAGTGACCGGGCCAACCTCTATTCCAAAGGAATCGCCGAGACGCCTATGTAAAAGTAGGACCACTTCATTTTCCCTCCGACTTCGTTGTCGTTGAATTTGATGCTGATCCCCGAGTGCCTCTTATTCTCGGGAGACCTTTCTTAAGAACGGGTTGTGCAATGATTGATGTTTATTATGAAATCACGGATCTAACAAGGAAACCGCCTCGCTTAATCTTAACCATCCTTTGAGATACTCCTCCAACTATGATGATGCTTCTATTAATCGAATCGGCGCTCTCGATATTGCACATGAGAGTATGCTCAAAAGCTCTTGATTTTATGGGTGGCAATCCTACCATTTTCCGAAAATGTTGAACCATCTTCCGAATCGATTATTGCCGATTCTTCCCTTCTCTTACTCCGCTTGAGGGAGGTGACTTCTTTTGGAAGAGATCGATGAGTTTCCTCGCTAATGATGAATCGATTCCACCGGAATTGATGATGGTGTTTATGATCTGAGTGGAGATATCCTTTATCTTCGGCAATTGTTGAATGAAGATCCATCACCGTCACTCCCTCCGAAAGAGATTACGATAGAAGAAATCAAAGAAGTACAAACGTCGAATGAAAAACCTCCGGAGTCCGAGCTCAAAGATTTACCTCCTCATCTTGAATACGCTTTTCTTAAAGACCCGAACAATTTTCCCATCATCAATGCTAAAAACTTGAAAGATGAGGAGAAAACCGCACTTTTGGATGTCCTTCAAAAACATAAGAGTGCCATCTCTTGGCAAATTTCCAACATTAAAGGCATAAATCCTCGTTTTTGTACCCACAAGATTTTAATGAAAGACGATTGCAAACTAATCATTCAACAACAACGTAGGGTTAACCTGAAGATTCATGAGGTTATCAACAAGGAAGTTCTGAAACTCCTTGACGCCGGAATTATTTATCCAATTTTCGATAGCTCCTGGGTTAGCCCTGTCCATTGTGTCCTGAAGAAGGGAGGGATGACCGTCGTTGCCAATGAAGATAATGAATTGATTTCCACACGCTCGCTACCGGATGGAGTGTGTATTGATTACCTAAAGTTGAATGATGCTACCAGAAGGACCATTTCCTCTACCTTTTGGATCAAATGCTCGAACGCTTAGCGGAAAGAGTTCTATTGCTTTCGATGGTTTTCCGCTACTTCCAAATTTTGATCGATTCAAGCATGATCAAGAAAAATGACTTTCACGTGCCCTTATGGAACGTTTGCTTACCGACGCATGCCGTTTGGCTTATGCAATGCCAGTACCTAAAGGTGCATGATGGCTATTTTCCATGACATGATCAGAAAAAATGGAAGTTCTACTAATACTTTCGGTTATGGAGATTCTTTCACTTCTTGTCTCTCTCATCTAGACCACATACTTAAATGGTGTGAAGACACCAACTTGGTATTGAATTGGGAGAAGTGCCACTTCATGGTTCAAGAAAGCATAGTCCTCGGCGATAAGATTTCAAAATCTGGGATTGAGGTCGATCGAGCTAAAGTCGACGTTATAGCTAAACTCCCCATCCCACTACCACAAATGTATTTGAGTTTTTGGGTCATGCCGGTTTCTATCGCTATTTCATCTAAGATTTCTCTAAGATAGCCTCCTCACCATCTCCTAAAAATGATGCTTCGCTTATATTCACCCATGAATGTGTTGAAGCTTTCAATATTCTTAAAAAGAAATTAACCCAGGTCTGATATTAGTTTCCGACGGATTTGCCCTTTGAGCTTATGTGTGATGCAAGTGATTACCAATTGGGGCCTTTGGGCAAAAATTGAAACATTTTAGACCTATACACAATGCGAGTAAGACATTATCTGAGGCCCAACACAATTACACGACTACCGAAAACGAATTATTAGCCGTTGTTTATGCTTTCGAGAAATTTAGGCCTTACCTTGTATTGTCAAAGACCATAGTGTATACCGATCATTCTGCCCTCAAGTATCTTTTGGCAAAGCAAGATGCTAAGCCTCGATTACTTCGGTGGGTTCTCCTCCTTCAAGAATTCAGTGTTACCATTCTTGATAATAAAGGAGCGGAGAACCTTTCCGCCGATCACCTTTCATGACTTGAGAATCCCCATCAAAGTGTGCTCGAGAAAAAGGAAATCACGGAGACTTTTGCTCTCGAGACACTTGGGATGACTTCTAAGAAAGACTCAAACACCCCATGGTTTGCTGACTTTGCGAACTACCATGCGGGTAACTTCATCGTGAAAGGGATGTCGTCTCAACAAAAGAAAAAGTTTTTCAAAGATGTTAAGCATTATTTCTGGGATGACCCGTACTCGTTTAAAATTTGTGCGGATCAAGTAATCTGGCGGTGTGTTCATGGCCAAGAGGCTCTTGCTATTATTAGCGCTTGCCATAACGGACCCACTGGTGGCCATCATGGTGTAAGCTACACCGCTAAGAAGGTTTTTGATTCCGGGTTTTATTTGCCAACCATATACCGAGACGCTCATGATTTGGTTAAGTATTGTGATTCTTGCCAACTTCAAGGGAAAATTTCGCAAAAGGATGAAACGGCACAAAATGTTATTCAAGTTTGCGAGATTTTTGACGTTTGGGGCATCGATTTTATGGGGCCATTTCCATCTTCAAAGGGTAATAAGTATATCCTCGTGGCCGTCGATTACTTGTCCAAATAGGTTGAAGCGAAGGCGCTCCCCACCAATGACGCCCGAGTAGTTGTTAAGTTTTTGAAGAACTTGTTTTCCCGATTCGGAGCACCTCGTGCTATCATTAGTGATCTCGGTACCCATTTATGTAATGAACAATTTTCTAAGGTTATGGCTAAATATGGAGTTACTCACCGTCTTTCTACCGCGTAACACCCGCAAATGAGCGGACAAGTTGAGGTCTCCAATCATGGTTTGAAAAGAATATTAGAGAGGACTGTAGGAGAAAATCGAGCTTCATGGGCCGATAAGTAGATGATGCATCATGGGCTTTCCGCACCACATACAAGACACCCATCGAGTGCACCCCATTTAAGTTGGTGTGTGGAAAAGCTTGTCACTTGCCCATCGAGCTAGAACATAAGGCATACTGATCCTTGAAACATGTAAACTTTGATCTTAAGACCGCGGGTGATCACCGGAAAGTTCAATTGAATGAATTATATGAAGTCATTGATTCAACATAAAGGAATAATCAGATTTATTCTTATTATTAAGTAATGAATATGGTCATCACCAAATATTCATATCGAATGATTTATGTTTAACTTCATTGAATGTTATAGTAATTCAGTCCCATTAGCACATCTAATACCTCTTACTTTGAGTCTCAATTGATTTTCAGGGGCTATTATAAGATCATGAATAACATCAAAGGTTTCATCTTTAAATCCCAAGAAAAAGACCCAGATAAATCTACTACAATCATCTATTACAACTAAGCAGTACTTCTTCTTGTTTAAGCTTGCAACAAAAAACATGTCCAAATAGATCCATGTGCAACAACTCTAAAGGATCTCTAATAGTTCTTTCCTCAATATTCTTGCATGAAGCTTTGTGTTGTTTACCCTTCTTGCACGCCAAACATGAATGATCATTCTTGTATGTTCCGGAAGGTAAACCTCTAACTAAATTGCCTTTAACCTCTAACTAAATTGTCATAGATGTGCCTCCTCAAGTGTTGCCTTTGCTACTAAACATGTTGTTCTTTCAGTATAGTTGAGATTTTTCAAATCTAGGCTGTACAGATCATTGGTTCTTGGTACTCTCAGTGTTACCAGGTTATCATCAGCAAGCTTGAACTCGGGGGAAAGAATAAGACATTCTGTGTCAGTGAATAACAAAATATTGTTTATAATTTTGGTCTTCAATATTGGTAAAATATCTAATACTGCGGGTGATGACGTTTGGTCTTGATTCAATGTAATGGCGTGGCTTGGTTATCTTTTGGTTGAATGGTAGATAATTTTTATAAATTCCCTCGTATTTTTCAGACTTGTATTGTTTGATATCTTTGAAATTATTGTCTATAATACGATGGGAATGATGGAGGTTTTGTTTGTGGTGTTTCGTTGATACCACAAACATATTATATGTTGATGATTGCTTGGAAGTTGATTTGAAGTTCTACGATGACTATGCGTTTGCCATAGTGAAGCAAGCTTTTTATGTACATAATGTTTATTTACTTGTATAGTCATGGTATGTTGTCAGTTTTTACTTTGTAAGTTATTTGAATAGCGTGTCATTCTTATATAGAGTTTTTTGTAAGCCTTTTACGTTGTACTTCAAAGTTTTTGGTTAATATATTTTACCAGGGTGCAAGATTACTCCTCTTTACCCAAAAAAAAAATAGATCTAGGAATGAGTAAGTTTAGTTAGATGTAAGAACGAGTTAGTTGCGTAAATCATAGATTATGAGATTATTTCATTTATTTTATTATTATTTGTTGTATATTAGTTAATTATGTCATATTTTGAAATTATTATATGAAATAATCGTTAATATTTTTAGTTATTATGTTTTTCAATTTAAGTTTAGTAGAAATCTGCATTTATGTTTTTTCCTATGTATTAGTTGCAAATAGCTAGATTTATAGATATTGAATGGTTGTAGATGCGTCTATTAAATCATAGAATATGATAATATTGTTCTCTAGTGTTTATTTAAGTTTAGAAACAATATTTTCACTTGTTCTCTAGGAGAGTTATTTTACATACTAAATTTTTGTTACATATCAAGAGACTCATCTCCACCATTCATTTAAAAATAAATCAATGATTGAGATTAAAAACATTTTATTATTTCACCTATTTTATATAATTTAAATATCTCTTAAACCGTTAATCGTTAAGTAAAAATATTTACACCGTCGCGAAGAGAATTTAATTATCTTCATATAAATGGGACCTTTGATATACTTTCGAAAAAAGAAAAAAAAAATCATATTTTTTCATATTTTTCGTCTTTTTTACGTTACTTGAAATTTGCATGAAAAAATCATATATGATTAAACACTAACTTGAATATCACATGTGCTATTAGTGCTAAATCATATATGATACGTGATATCACATGTATATGATATGTGATATTACACTAATATCGCATGTGATATTACATATCATATATGATATAACACTAATATCATATATGATATAACACTAATATCATATGTGATATTCAAATTAGTGTTTAATCATATATGATTTTTTTCATGCAAATTTTAGTAACTTAAAAAAACGAAAAAAACTTTAAAAAAACGTGAAAGATACGAGAACAAAAATTTGTCGAAAGTATATCAAAGTGCCTATCTATAGAAAGATAATTAAATGCTCGTCGTAATGATATTTCTTTTTTCGTTTAACGATTAACGGTTTGAAAGTTATTAATATTTGAAAAAAGATGATGAAAGTGGGTTTTTTAAATTGTTGGGATTAATCTCATCCATTAGATCAAATAAAAATAGATGATGGAGATTGATCTCTTTGTATGTAAATAATCTTTTGTCCTTAAATGATCTTAAATCGTAGTTTATATAGAGCCTATTATTTATGTTTAGAAACAATATTTTCACTTGTGAAGAGAATCATCTAGGAATGAGTTAGTTGTGTAAATCGTAGTTTAACTACCAATTTTAACTACCCGTTTCATGTATTTATTATTATTTGTTGTATATTATTTAATTATTTCATGTTTTTAAATTATTATATGAAATAATCGTTCATATGTTTAGTTAAGATGTTTTTCAATTTAAGTTTAGTAGAAAACTTCAAATATGTTTTTTGCTATGTATTAGTTGCAAATAGCTAGATTTATGGATATTGAATGGCTCTCCATGCTGCAAAATGTAGTGTATTGAGAACTATTCTAATATACTAATTGTTAAATTTGATATACTTAATATGTCAAGTTATACCTTTCTTTTGTATGTTTTCACATGACAAATAATTATTTGTATTCATAAATTATGATTTCTTATTTATTTCAATTGTATAATATGATTTTATTCTATATTAGATTTAAAACTTTTCACGTGTGAAAAAAATATTATTTGTACATTTTTCTGAATCATTTATTATACTAGAGACTAAACTGTTGAATTTTGTTAATCTATCAAGTAAAAAGTGTGATGTTCGCAAAGAAAAACGCTTTGAACACAAAGGATCTGGACTTAGAGCTAAGGACATGATTTATCATAGTAGTATTAGAAGAAAGAGACAGTCTAAAACATCTGATTCTAGTGGAAGCAGAAGACAATTTTCAAGTTCAAAAGATTCTATAAAGAAGAAGAAAAATAACTCTGGCCTCTTAGTGGGCTCTGGAAGAAAACTACTTCAAGCGTTTGATTTAAAGGGTTTGTTAAGTAGTGAGAATTTAAAAGATATAGGGATTGTTTCGTATAAGAGAATTTCTAGTAATTCAGAGGAGGAAGTTGAAGATGATAAAAAATTATAATAAATCTAAAAAGAGAAATAGGAAGTATAATGTTTAAAAAAACACCATGGAGACAAAAACCAGATTGTTGAACAAATTGAACTTCAAGTTGAAATTAACAAGGTTGATGATGGCAAATCACAAAACATTAAGAAGAAGAGTAGATTTTATGGTGAAGAAAAAATTTTGGATGAAGATGAATGGTTGTCTATTAGAACTTGGGCTTCTCCAAAACTTATGTGCCATTTGATGAAAATTTTGGATGAAGATGAATGGTTGTCTATTAGAACTTGGGCTTCTCCAAAACTTATGTGCCATTTAATGAGGATATTTACGTTATCTCAAAGGAAGGATGTGATCGATATAGAAGAAATCCCGGTTAAAATAGGTCATTTTGTTGTTGACAACTTCATTCCTAGCGAGATGAAGCTTAACCTTAAGAATAATGATATACTAATAACACCAGACTTAATTCACGCAGTTTTGGGTGTGCCTGTAGGAGGTATAGATATTCATGATTTACCTAAGGTAAGGGGAGCAGATTTAAGTGAAAGATGGTTCAAGAAATTTGCCGTTAGGTATCCAACAACTAAGAAAGTTGCTGATGTGGTTGAAGCATCTAAAGTTGATGAAATTTTATTCCATTTGAACATACTTGTTTTATTTTCAAATTTTTTTGGATTAGGAAGAATGGGTGGGCAGTGTAGGCCTCAAAAAATTATGAACTATATACATGAAGATACAAAAATTGAATGTATTGATTGGTGCAAATATGTTTTTGACTGCTTGAAGGTCAGCAAAGAAGGTTGGGTGAGAGATTGTAACATATTAGATTTCATAAACACACATACATGTAATCACAAGTGGCGTATGATATGAGTTCTAGAGATAAAGTAAAGAGAGTTGGGAACTTCGTGAGACAAAGAAAAATGATATTGAAAGCTCGAACCCTTTTCCTTGCTAGGCAAAGGGTATTTATAGGTTCTTACAAGACACGCCTCCTACGGGCTGTGGATCAGGCATACAATGGGTGAAAACCTGTCCATCCTCCACGGTGTTACTTAACAAACTACATGCTAACATTAAATGACTACGACTACGAGCTTTCTAACGAATACATATACTTGAGGTGACTGACTCTTTAACTACTGGATTTTCTAAATCCTAACAATCTCCCCCTAAGGGAGGTCACCTCAATTTACATTGAATACAAACATATATTACATTTTGGTTGTTCTTGGATTCTTGATTGAGTTCTTTGCTCTGTAGCTCGTAGTTTCTGATTCTTTTTGTTCCGCATGTTTTGGAGGTCTTTGAATGATCCACGTGATGATGAGTTTTGAGTTGACTTTGAGATCATCAGCCACCATAAATCTCTGACTCATCCTTTGTAGTGTTGCCGTCATGACATGTTGTTGTGACTTTTGGACCGACATGCTCACATTCTGGATCATGATATCTACTCATAAGAGTTGTGGAAGCTTTTGTTGATTCATGACATTTGCAGCAGCAGAAGGTAAGCATGGAGTGAAAATATCGAGTCGCTGATGAAGATATCGCTATCATGATTTCTTTAGACATGAATGTGATGTGTGAGCATGCGACTATGGATTGATGCCTCAATTTTGATCACCGTACAAATCGCCGGGTGTTCCCTGCATAACAACGCTTAGCAATAAAAGCGCACGAAAGTGTCTTTGATCACTTTCGTTGAATTGAGGTACACGGCCCACGGTTCCCAGTTTATCTGTACAAGTACTGCCTGTGATTAGGTAGAATTCCCAAGAATCTCCTTGACAGGGTTTCACAACTGCTCTAGCTGTTCTCTAACCGGAACGCCTCAAAGAAGACAACACAAAGTGAGTGAATTAGCAAATTGAGATTTACTGATTAAAAAAAATGATTTGAAAACAATCGTGTATTGCTTATCAGAAAGAGTTTTTGCAATACAACGAAGGTTATATAAGAGAAATCAATTTTTAATCATAAATACCTTTTGATTTTGAAAATGTAATACACAGTCGATGTGCTATAGAAAATGTTTTGTGCACAACGACTGGTTTTTTAAAGGTATCCGTCAATCCATTTCCTGAACCAAGATTGATTCATTATGTGAATCGCTCCATCATTTCTGTTCAGTTGTCACATGGTTGATCTAATAGATAGATCTCACATGCCACCCACCAAGAGCTTGTTTGATGTTGGCTCTAGAAGGCTTTCCATCTTCATTGTGAATATGATAGCATATCACACAGTTGTTCTGGCAATTACCACAAGGATAATGCGTAGGACTCTTAAGATATATTCTCACTTTCCACATTGTGTGAAACAGTGAGTCTTTATTGATTGTGTCCTAATGAGATTTATTGATGATCCCGTGGCTCTAGACTCAGTACTGCACATTTGGTTCCTATGCCGGAGACTAGGGAGAGGGTCTTCTTCTTCAATATTAGATTTTGTGGGTTCCCCGTGAGAATGAAGCAAGCCCTTTTAAGAGGAACTTGAGTAGCTTGGGAATCTGTAGTGTAGTGCGTCACTGGGTCCATGACGTCTTTTCTTAATATCGGTGTAACCTTGGTAACCACCAGTAGCATATGAATTGAACCCGGTTTCTACCCTAAGGTTGAAATAATGGAGGGCTATTTCTTTTCACCCTTTTCTCATTCAATTCTTTTTCATTCTTCAACTCCTTCAGTGCTTACTGAGATTTCATTAATTAAAACCTTGATAGGTCACTAGTTTTACAAGCACAAGCAATATAGAAAGAGATAAGGCGATTAAACAATACACACAAACACACACACGAGATACTATGATGGTTAGGCGTAGAGTATGTGAAAGAAATGCATTGAACAACCAACCTTCAAATGAAGGTTTACAAGAGTATTTATAGGCAAGGAGCTAGGGCAACACTCCCTCTCCTTCCCTTTTCCTTATTGGACATGGGCCTAAGCTCATGGGCCTTCTACACAAGCTTAAGACTAATAACAAACATAAAGGCCATAATTAAGCTAAATATTACATATTAATTACTAACACTTGATTAATGTTTAGGAGTGATTCCAACAATCTCCCCCTAAGTGTTAGTGATGAGAGCGGTGAAGGCGTTGATGTAATAGTAGCTTTGACGTCTTCTGACATTCTTTTTTCTTATGAGAAGAGTTGCCTTGATTCGAACAATTTCCCCAGGGTAGAGAGATAGTTTTCTTTGAACAGTTATGCTTTGACGTCATCTTTAACTTTGTTCTTTGATTGTTGTTCTTTGTGATGAAAGTGATAGTATGTAGTTGTTGTCTGCATCTATTCTGCCTCAGGTCTGCTTCGTTGCTCCAGTGTCTCCACATCTTTCTTCAACATGCTCACACGCTCTTTGACGTTGGATTTCAGTACTGATGAAGTACTCTAAGTCTTTAACTTTGTAGATTCTTTGGTTTGACGAAGAATCTTTCTGACTGTTGTGTTGCTTTAAGATAGAACTTCCATTAGTGATGATGTTGGTGTGAACAAGTGAAGAATCTGCACGATCATTCCGCTCCAGTGCTTTCATAAGAAGTAAACATAAAAACGGTTAGTAATAAGCGGATTCCGGCACTTACAAGTTTGAACTTCGAGAGACTTAAAAGCATAGTGTGAAAACTCAACTCTAATTCTTACAAAGTCCGTTCCTGAACCGGAGTCCCACAAGTGAGATAACACGATGTATCAAGTATACCTACGGTTCGAGATGAGTCGAGGTACACCAAGCATCACCTCACGATCAGAGACCATTTGAGATACACTAAGCGTAATCCACGGGGAGTTACCGAACCGACTTCTGCCGTGGCGTTTGATGTTGATCCTGGCATGAGTTTCTATTCAATCACTAAGGATCACAGATGTGAACCTCTCATAAATGTTCTCGACAGATTGCTAAGATCTGTGAAGGACTCGATATGAATCACTGATGATCTTATTTGGTGATCAGTAAGTGATGAAATGTCAAGTGAACCTAAGAGATCTTTTGATGAATCTCGTGGCTCTAGACTCAATAGTGTGCTTTTGTTTTCCTGAGCGGAGACTAGGGAGAGGGTCTCCTTCTTCAATATCGACCAATCTCTAAGAGAAACCGATAGATTATGTAGGGTTCCCTGTGAGAATGAAACAAGCTTGCTGGAGAAAAGCTTGAGTGGCTAAGAAGGTTTAGTGCATGCGTTACTGGGTCCATGACGACTTTTAATCTTCAATACCGTGTCATCAAGGATAACCAAGAGCATATGAATTGAACCCGTTCCGCCCTAAGTTGAATAATCTGGAGGGCTATTTATTTTCACCCTTTTCTTTTCATTTCTTTTTAATTCTTCAACTCCTTCTTTCTCGATTCTCATTTTCTCCTTTTTACAATCATACCTAAGGACTTCTAAATTTTAACTATTTGTGGTGTCCTTGGGTAGATCCATCCGGCTCTGGCAGATCATAGGACGGTTATTCCTAACCTTAGTCACCTTATAACTCCATGACTAACCTATGTTGCCATAAAACCATTTACTTAAAAAAATCTCACACAGTGATTGTGAATGAAAACGTTTTGTATCACCGTTGAGATGGGTTTTGCATAAATACTCCCCCTCCACATGTGCTTAAGAGTTTTAACGGTAATTTGCACAGTGAGGAAAGAGCGCGCACATTTTGAATTGATTAACTCAAGATAGACAATCCCCCGCGAGACACGGTTACGTTGCATAGTTAAAGAGTTGCATTGTCAGCTTTTAGGTGACAACTAGCTCTAATAACTATCTTGAAGGTGTAGACAAACCTCGAAAGGTTGTCAAACCCGTCAGAGTTCATGTCTATTAAGAGTTTCTCGAATGGCACTCTACTCTGACAAGTCCTTTGCATGAGACACGCTTACATCACTAGCTTAACTAGTTTGAAATTATTACCCATCCCGACAAGTCTTTTGAGTTACTAACAGTTTAGGATTTCGTCAATTCGTTGGTTAAGTCTATTCACACGAGAAATCAACAAACATATTTCTTATCACATATTTTCTCCCCCTCAAAAATGGCATATAAAATGTTATTTTTGAAATGTTTGAGAATAAATATGACCATTTCGAGTGTTGCAGGAAGAATGACACAAAGAACATTTTGTTGAACAAAGTTTTAAGTCACATACTCCCCCTCAACAGGTGATATAAACGGTTGAGGTTTTTGAAAATCGTAAGGGGAAGTACTTGTTCTTTTGAGCAAAACCTTGAAAAGTGAAAGGTTTGATAGGTTTTACTCAAAAGTAAGAAGCTTTCGCTCCTTTTATAAGGATTGTGGCACTGAAGCGTACCACGGGGTCCTTTCTTTACAATTACGGGTTGTACACTGTTATGTGTGCACAAGCTATTGACATATGAATTCACACATCCAAATTTATAATGAGAGAAACAGTTCAAGGGGTACCAGGGAATCCAGTGATGTTTCCAGGAGTGCGAACTGGGCGTTGATAGCCGGTAATGTTCATCCTGGGTCGACCACCAACAAAGCTTTCCAATGGCCTGAATCGATCCGTCGAAACAACCTTTCATCAATCATTGTGATGATCCTCTTAACATCCCTTCTTTCTTGAGAATTCCACCGCTTCTGAGACCCAATGCCTTCATATATAGCCTTCAACCAATAAGCCAAACCGTCCCTAACCAACTTCAGAGTGTGATCTCCAAATTTGTGAAGATCTTTACACGCCATTAAGAAGTTTCTTTGAAGTTCCCTTTGGTAAACGACACCGAAAGGTTTGCTGACGAGAGTGTATTATGAGAGCTGGTTGATGTCGGGAAGATCTTGCTGAGGTGGAGTGAAGTTGACACGGGTTTGATATGATTCAACCACAGTGGAGATCTTCAACACGCTCTTGATGACTATGCGCCTAATGAAGATGAGCAAAGACTTGATGAATTCTGTACTTGGTTGAGAATTGTCTCATGCGACCCTGTACTTTGGCAAGGTACATGTCTTCAATGTCGTTGATAGACAAATTCTCAAAGCCAGCTTCAGAGAAAGCATAATCTCTTTCATCTTGTCGTTTGACCATGATATTGTTTAGGGAGGTGTAGTCCCACTTAGATGAAAGATCAACGTGTTTGATGACAACGATGCTCTTTAGCTGAACACTGCATGTTGAGACTTCGAACGGCACCGGTAGTAGATTCTTCGCGCTCCGCCAATGATGAATCCCCATACAAGGCATCTCGGTCAGTATGCTTCCACTTTGTTGGAGAACAAGTGATTGGCACGCCTCAATGGCTATGCGTTGAGTATATAGTCAGTTGGGAATGGAAATGTCAAGGATGTAGCGTATTTCCTTGAACCATCGCCACCATGGAGAAGAAATTCCAGGTCTTTGTTGAAGAAATATCTGAATGGAATCCTGGGTTGGTCTGGTTGGCCAATTGTTGGTAGAGGTTTTGACCAGTCGGTGTAATATGGAGGGTTGTCCCTTTTGGTGAAGTCGATGTTTGCTTCTGGGTTGAACAAATCCATGTTGTTAGACATGGCTCGAGCAATGTTCTCAAGGTGATATTCGACCTCGATGGCACTTTCTGAGGAGTCTTTTAACAGTTGAAATGCATCATTCTTTATTCGCTTCAACTCGGATTTCGTCATCTTCTTCACGTGGAACTTTTCTTGTAGAATTTTAGCATGATCCAACGTATTACCGTCTACCAAATCTTGACCTTCTTCAGGGTAGGGAGTAGAGTTGACAAGGGTAGAGAACCATTCAAATTCCTTCGTATCATCGTCATCAAGCCATGATACGACTTTAGTCTAAGTCGTCTTCTTCTTCTTTTTCGAAGGCCTAGATGATGATTCTGGTTTCTGCACTTGTTTGGGAGAGGTGGGTCGTTGTAGGGGCTCACGGACTTCCTCATCGTCACCACCCATATACTCAAAGTAATCACCGGTTTTCTGAGTCTCGGGCGGTAACTCAGAATCCTGAGGTTTTTCAGTAGAAGAACGAGGAGGCGGCCTCTGTTGAGCAGGAGTCCTTTGAGGAGGTGGTTGCATAGATGAAGATTCACCAGACCGCTTCTGATGTTTAGGTGCAGAGTCTTTATCCTAATCATTATCTTCATCGTCTCTAGGACGTTTAGACCTTTCTGCTTCGAATCTACAAGCTTCTTGGAGTTGGTAGTCCAAAGAATGCTTGAAATAATTTTCCTTCCTCAGAAGTAAACATCGCAGATCGTACAGACATTTGTGTTACAAGCTTGGCCACCAATTCATTATTCGAGAAAACTACAGGATCGGTTGGATTGATTGTGACGGTTAAGGGTGTTGATCGTATAGTTTGTTTGACTATCTGCATAAGATTCGGATATAGTTGTCTGGTAAACATCTCCTTTGTGACTTTAGGAACGATATCCAGAAAGTACTTGTGAGTGTAGCCTTCGATCATTTCGTTCAGTTCCTCTTGACAATGACTTCTCATCAACTCCTGGAATGACCTTCCTTTCCTCTTGCATCTTGTCATTCTCGTCATGAAGATACTGTATTTTTGATTGAGAAAGTTCAGCTTCCGGTAGAGCATGTATTTCTTTTTGAGTTTTTTGATAGCATTCAAAATTCTTTCATGAGTCTGAGAAACCCAAGATCGAGGTGGTTTCTTCACGGATTTGGATGTTGATTTGGTTCACTTCTTTGATGATGGTGGTGAAGAGTGAGAAGATGAATCCAATGATGATGAGATGTGAGGAGACTCCGGGTCCTTTGGTGGTTCAGAAGTTTCCTTCTGTGAACGTGAAGGACTATCCAGAAGCAATTTATCATAATCAACATCTTTATCTTTCTCGGACTTTTCAGTTTCCGGTTCCTCAAAATCATATACAATAGTATCCTCCGTAATCTTTTGCTGTTGTTCAAGACTGGTGGCACTAGCTCTCTTATCGGGTTGATTAACCGCATCAGGAGTTGGTGAAGAGTGGACACCACCACTCGACCCTCCAGGGCCACGCATTTGATCTCGTTCAAATTCTTTAGCTTTCTGAAGGTGTCTAACGATTGTAAACTTCTTCCCTGATGATTTTTCCAGCTTGCTCTTCATCACTTCTCGAGCTTGAGCTTTGATCATACGGCAAGCTGCCGAGTCTTCCCTTTGCCTTTATCTGCCGGTGGACTTGGAGGTTTGGCAATCGATGGAGGTGGTTTGTTTGCAGATTCGAGTAGTGAACCTCCTCGTCTGATTCAAGACTTTAGAGCTTTCATCCACAAGTTTTCTTTGCGGTTCAGACTTAGGGATTGGGATGGGAGTAGCTTCCTTAGAGGGAACAATCCTCTTTCTTGAAGGGTTCCTCTTGGGGAACTTCTTTTGACTCTCTGTGCTTACTGCACTTCCAGCACTTCCTTTTCTGGTCCTTCGAGTAGGTGTTCCAGAAGCCTTTTCATCGAGATGGCCAACTTTTCCTTCTCTTACGGCACCGATACCTTTTGTATGCGTTTCAAGCTTTATGATTTCAGTAGTGAAGGTGATCGAGGTGCAAACACCGCACCTGTTTCTTTGTAGACGATTCTTGATTCGACAGATAGTATAGGTTCACCAACATGTTGTGATTATCGGGTCATTGAGTCGCTGGGGATATCGGATGAAGTCCAAGTGCTCTCGATCAACATTTGGTGTATCGACATAGGAATCTTTGAGCCAAGCTTTTTGTGAAATGTCATCATGTCATCCCATATCAGAGCTTCAATTTCGATGTCCTTCTTATTGATTAAGGACCGAGAAGATCTTACAGTTCCATGAGCTTGGGATGCTCATAGCCACCGCCATGACCGAGACTGATTTGGTGATGATGATGTAGAGAGTTCTCCACGGTTGAGGAATGTTCTTAAGCTCCACGTGAGAGTGCTTAGTAATGATTCCTGAAGCTTCATCATAGCCAATATCTATCAAGAATTGCAGGACTGTCTCTTCAGTGGGTGTGGCAAAGAAATCAGTTGGCATGATGTCTGGAATGACAAGTACAGCCCGTAAGTCTGCAGGAGTGATGGTGACTTGTTTGTGATTAAGTGTCACTTTCACATGTCGACTTTGACGATGATCCTCTGCATAGAATTCCGCAATTGCCTTGAATGTAGATTTCGCAATACTGTGGCAGAGTGTGAGAGCATCGTTCGTACGGATGATTCCTTAGAATATCCACAGCAATGAGACAAGAAGATTTTGAGCATGTGAGGGTGTCAAAATCAACCCTAAGGTTGTTCTTTCCAATCTTTCTCGGATAACCCTTTGGAAAGATGTCAAGAATTGTGAGAACTTCGGTGCATCCACATTCATTTGTGCAGACCATGTCGCGGATCACGAAATAACATTAGCCAAAAGAACCAACATATCGAAAGACATAATGTTAATCAACAGAAGGTCTTTATTGTCTAATTATTGAATGTACAGTGTTAATGATTGTTACGAGTCCTAAGTCACTTGTTTGTCCAATAGTCCAATGACGTCATGAAACGTTTCGTGAGTTAGTTAACTTTAAGTTTTAAAGTTTATGTTATCACTTATAGTTCACAACATATCAAATGTTTAAGTTTATTAGTGACATTATTGGTTTCGTGACTATATGATTAGTTTATTAACAAGTTTGTACACGTAACAACTCATAATGAAGGTCAATAAAGGCTATAGCGTAGCAATGATAAAGTTACGCGTAAAACGAGTGGTATACGCGTAGTTAAAAGCTTATGCGTAGGATCCTAATCTTACGCGTAAGAAATGTTACGTGGAGAAAAGGGGACCTTATGCGTAGAGCTTACGAGTAGGCGTATAAGAACCTTACGCGTAAGGCTTACTCGTAAGAGTAGACCTTATGCTTAGAGGTCACTGTTTACGCATATCCTTCATAGGATACGCGTAGTCCCATTGTAGAACCTTACGCGTAATAGTTACGCGTAGGATTTCTCTTACACATAACTTTCTACGCCGTAGGTGATCCTTATCGTAGAGTAACAAAGACCTTGATTCTGAGTATTATGCGTAGCAAGCCTGAAATAAAGTCATCATATCAGCAATCATAACACATATATTCATTTTACAACAGATCATAGCATGAGGTCATTGTTAAACATTTTACGCGTAAAAGACCTTATGCGTAGAGCTAAACCCTAATAGTTCAAATACTACGCATAAGATTTTTAGCCGTAGGAATTGAACCAATTTATTTCTGGTAGGTCTTGGATGTTATGAGAGTCTAATAACGGATTTATAACATCTAAATCGTGGTGAATCAAAAATACCCAAACTCAAGAACTTTAAACCCTAACATCCAATTTTTAATCAATTAGAGTTTCTGGGTGGTTATAGAGCCTGGAAATCTTTAATTCAACATGATATGAGCATCACACAACAATCTTTTTTACCAAGAACCTTCTCATTTGAAAATACCCAAAACCACGCATAAACCCTAATTTCATTAATCATTCAATTCGTGATTCTGGGCGAGTTTTGATGATTAAAATGGTATCATTGATGTATTAGAAACGTTTTGACACTATCCTTTTAACTATAAACACACAATCTTGATCATGTGAACATACACATACGCGTAGATCACAAAAATAAGATAATACCACTTTTTGACCGTTGGATTTTTGAAAAATTCAAAACCATTGCTTAAAAACATGTTGTAAACATGAAATCACTTACAAATAATGATCAAAACACGGATTTATCAATTGATTCTAGGCTAGGATCTTGATGGTGTAAGTAATAAATGTGATGGAATAGTTAGGTGGAAAGTGGTTTTTTTAAATAAATTTAACATTTTGACGGTTTTGGTCCCTCCACCTTTTCCTTTTACATACAAAGCCATTTAACTTCCATTATGGTTACCAAACAAAGATTTTTAAGAAAGAAACTTGACGACACTCCCCCTCAACTTAAGAAAACAATGAAAGGTTATAAATTTTAGTTCGAGGAGTGTCATTAAACCAGAAAAGTTTACCATCATTAATAAAGAAACAACCGGGATATGATAACATGCAAGTACACAGATGTTTTGAAACAGTTAAGAGATTATTTTCTCCCCCTCAACACTTGATCTGAAAAATACTGAATTTTGAAAGATTAAAGTGTTGACGGAAGAAATGTACTTGCCATTTTGAAAGAAAAATAGATTAGAAGAATATTTTTGTTGTTGTTTTCAGATTTTATATTTTTGTATTTTGTTTTTGAAAAATTATTTACAAAAGAGATTTTGGTGTTTGATGTGTTTTAAGACTGTTTTAAGAGGTCATCCAATTCCTCTTGAGTCAAACACCGCATACCAATCCGGTGGACCAACTCATTAAACCTAGCGGGAGGCAAGACTTTGGTGAGAAGATATGCCAATTGGTATTCGTACTCCAAAACGAAGTATAATTGAACAAGCACTGCTCCACGTGGTCCTTGATGAAATGATAGCGAAGATCGATGTGCTTTGATTTCGAATGCCTTTGAACCGAAGTTGCACGAGATCGCAATGGCACTCGATTGTCGCAGACATCGATTTATCAAATAGATAACCATAGTCTTTGAGTTGTGTTCGCATCCAGATGACTTGAGCACAACACGTGGACATGGCTACATATTCCTTCGCCGCCTTGATGAAAGCGATGTACAATCCTCGCTTCTTTGATTGTCAAGACACCGCTTATCACCAAGAAATTGTAGTGCTCCCCAAGTACTTTTTGTGAATCTAAACATCCGCATGATCAGCATCCTGAAAAAGCGATTAGTTCAAAACCGAGAATCCTTCTGATACCGATCCCCAAGTTATTGGTTCCCTTGATGTATCGGAGGATTCTTTTAGCCTCAGAGAGGTGGGTTTCATTTGGTCTTGATCGATAACGGAGCATAGATAAACGGCAAAGACAATATCGTCTGCTAGCTGTAGGTACATTAGAGAACCAATAATACTACGGTATTTTGTAGGGTCCACTGATTTCACATTTAAATCAGCGTCTAGCTTCTTGGTATGAGTCATTGGTGTGGCATAAGTATCACAAGTTTTCATTCCAAATTTGTTTAGCAATTCAAGGGCATATTTGGACTGACTCAAGAAAATACCACGAGGTGATTGATAAACTTGTGTCCTAGAAAGAACGTAAGTTCACCCATCATGGACATTTCAAAATTTTTCTTCATTAGTTTTGCAAAAGCGATTGAATAATTTTTATGTGTAGACCCAAAATGATGTCATCCACGTAAATTTGAACAATTAAGATATGTGCCCCGTGATATTGTATAAAAGAGTAGGGTCAACCGAACCTTTGGTGAAATGATTGGCAATGAGGAAAGATGATAGCTTATCGTACCATGCCCGAGGAGCTTGTTTGAGACCGTATAGAGCTTTGTTCAGTTTGTAGACATGGTTCGGGAACTCAGGATCAACGAATCCATCCGGTTGGCTGACATAAACCATTTCTTTAAGTTGTCCATTGAGAAACGCAGCTTTGACATCCATCCGATATACCGCCATATTCATATGAGCCGCGAACACGAGAAATATCCGAATAGCCTCCAAACGAGCAACGGGAGCAAAATATTCTTCAAAGTCTATTCCCTCTTCCTGACGATAACCCTTAGCAACGAGAGTGACTTGTTTCGATAACATTCCCTTCAAAGATCCAATTTGTTCTTCCAAATCCATTTGAGACCATGACATAAACCCTCGTTGGTCTTTCAACCAGCCTCCCATACTTTAAGTCGCTTGAATTGGTTGAGTTCTTCTTGCATGGATTCAATCCAGGTGTCTTTTGTCATTGCGTCTTTGATGTTTTGGGTTCGATTGACGGTGAGTGCATAAATGCAATGTTCACCATCTCGAGTGAAGACGCTGTCTTGTAACGACGGTTGATTCGGGTTGCCAATAATATTTTCCTGAGGATGATCTTTTGTCCATCTATGTGTAGAGGGTTGATGTTGGAATACATTATGCAGATTTTGAGGATTCAAATGGTTTGTTGAAGATTCCGCGACATCGTGCGCAAATAGCTCTCATTAGCAAACGGGTTAAAGAAGCGAATTGGATCAAAAATCGGCGGGTTCATCATTGTTGGAAGCGGTTTGTTTCTTTGTTGTGTTGGAGTCAACGGGTGGTGCTTCTTCAACAATAGTTGTTGTAGCAGTGTATCGGTAAAGGTATATTTTCGTGTTGAGCAAATGGAAAATAGCGGATACACCGAGCACGATCATCAATATCGTCGAACGAGAGAAGCAAATAACGTTTCTATTTGTTGACGAGTGAGCTAGGGGCTTTGTTCAGCTGATGATGGGGTTTGGGGAAGTTTGCGGTTGTGACCGGTTCTAAGCTGTTATACTCAGAAGCCATCTCCGTGAGTTCATCAAAATGAGCATGAATCGTTTCCATAACCTCCTATGTTCAACGATTCCGGATCACGAAACCTTTAGAATTATCACAAGTATCCAATAAAACTCCAATAACTTTGGCTTTGAGCTTTCCAAAGTCATCACGATCATTATTCGGATAGCAAAGAGATCCAAATACATGAAAGTGATTTAGATTCGGTTTTCATGTGGGACAAGCTCGAAGGTGTTTTGTTGTGGCGTTTTGTAATCATAGACCGGTTTTGAGTATAGCATGCAGAGATACAACTTCGCCCATAAGTAATCCGGGAGTTTGGCATTGATTAACATTGTTCTTGCAGCTTCCACCAATGTTCGGTTTCGTCTTCAATAACTCGCTTTGTTCGGTGTACGAGCAATAGATGTCCGATCTTTGTATTCCCACTTTCTCATAAAATTCTCGAAGGGTTTGTTAACAAATTCAGTTCTCTGCTGTTCCGATTTGTCGAACGGTGTTTCGAGTGAACTTGTATTTTCGTGAGAAAGGTGATAATCATCTGTGGAGCTTGGTCTTTGCTTCAAAGAAAGTAGACCCAAGTCCAGCATGAATAGTCATCAACGATTACTAAGATGTAGCGTTTGCCATTTATCGTTTGCACACGCATCAGGCCACACAAATCCATGTTAAGAAGATGAAGCACATGTTGAGAGTTGTGTTCCACCTTTGAAGGAAAATGAGCACGTGTGCTTTTCCTTTGTTCACATGCTGAGCAAAGGTGATCTTTTGAATACCGAAATCAAGGAGTCCTTCAACTAGTTTGTGTCGAGCAAGGTTGGTGATGGTTTGAAAGTTTAGATGTGAGAGACGACGATGCCATAGCCAGGATTTTGTTGATGTTGCCTTTGAAAGTAAGCAGATGGAGAAGAAGCAACCATGTCTTGCATAGAGATAGTGTAAAGACTAGAAGTATGCTAGCCGCACATAAGGTTGTTTCCTTGTAGATCACTTAATGAAACAAGTTTTCTCCCGAAAGCAACCTCCAAATCTCCATCATAAAATTGACTCTAACAAAATGATTTGTGACCGAGGCCTTCCACATAGTAAACCACCCCTTATTTCGATGTTCCCATTGATATAATCTCCGTAGCCCATGATAGCTGCGAATTGATCATTCCCGAATCTGACAGTGCCAATGAACTTTGCAATAAATTTTGACAACAGTTTAAGGTTGCCTGTCATGTGTCGGAACATCCGCTATTAAAATCCAGAGAATCGTATCTCAGACACCTGCATTACATAATACCATGACGACACAGATGAATATAGAAGTAGATGTGGAACCCAAATGTTAGAGGGTTTCGAGGCGCAAAAGTAGACATACACATATCAATAAATTTAGGCATCCATTTAAATCCTAGTGTGTTATATATCCATTTCTGCCATCTATAACTACTATTTGATTTAGTCTTAGTGAATGCACTAGGTGGTACTACATTCATGGAGGTAAAACTGAGCTACAGGACAACAACGTGTTGTTTAGAATCTAAAGAAGGCGGTCTACCAAGCACAGACTTAGAGTGATTAGTGGGCCTAGAGGTATTCCGAGTCTTGGATTCCGTAAACGAGATGATAGCTTTAGCAACACATTTGTCATGACAATCAGAATTCATACTTTTACGAAAAATATCACAAGGTGCATCGATCAATATCAAAAGTACTTAACGGTTTAGCATTCGTTACATCACTATTTCTATTACATTTGCCAGATGCAATATCTATATTGGAAGCAACATGAGTCTTATTCATAGTCCTAGGGTGTTCTTCTACTTTAGCATTCCTTATTGATCTTTTCTTAGGTCGCAACTTCCTATTCTTCATTTGAGTGCTCCTAGGCCGTGAAGTGCGGACGTTTGGAAAAGATGCAACTATCTCTGCTTTCAGAATGAATCACGTTAGCAACTTGTGATTTGGCAGTAGGAATTCTAAGTTCACGATTACAAAGTGTGACTGGTGCTATCTTCTTAATGACGGTTGGGGGAAGGTGTTGATACTTTCCTAACATTTCTCTTAGCTTAAAGATAGTGTGTCCTAACTCTTGATTTTTAGAACGAAGATTTCCCGAAAAATTCATGACTTCCTTAGTGTGTTTGAGAAAATGATCAAGCTCGTTTGATGCTTCATCACGAGTCTTTTTAAGTAAATCAAATATGACACCATATTCCTGTTTAACTTTTACAAGTTCTTGTTCATATTTAGAGATTTGACCTTTCAAAGACACGTTTTGATCATCCAGTTGCTCAAATTTTGGACTAAATGATTTAGATTGCAACTGGGTGATTTTGTTTTGCAAAGCAAGTTCACGATTTTGACGATCTTTTTGACACCATTGAAGACGACGTTTTGCGTTTGAAAGCTCGTTATTCAATCGTTCATTTTCAGCTTTTAAAGATTTGAACTGATGCACAATCTCGGAATTATTAACGGTAACAACATTATCAACGATATCAGCAGAGATATAATCAGATGCATATGGCAAAGCGTGAAGTAACACAACATTATGGATATCACACGATAACATCTTCCAAGAGTCGATCAATATCTTTTCTCAACATTTTCTTTTTACGCTTAGTGTTAGAAATAGATGTTTCTGTTTTCTCGAAAATGACCTTCATCACTCCTAGTTCCTTATGAAATTCCTTTTCCCAAGACAATGCACAATTTTTCAAATTTTTAACATTAGGTAAATGATTTTTCTGAAAAATGTCTCTTTGTTCTCGCCAGCGATTGAAAATGTTGAACTTTGATTTTAGAATGATATTCTATCTCATATTCCAAAGTTTTGAGGTCGGCCATGAAAATGTCAAAATATCTAAGAATTTTGCGATTTTCGTGTTTTGAATTTACTTCACTAATGGAAGGTAAAGGACCATAAATTTGTGCATAATCTGGTTTGGAATTAACATTAGAAGACTCAGGTGTTTTAATGATAACCCTTGGTGTGTTAGAAGAATCCTTTTGACGGGACGAAAGTGACCGCTTGTGAATAAGTAAAAGGTTTGTTATAAACAACTTTTTCTAATTTTGATCGACTCTCGCCTTCGTGATCTAATTCCTCTTGACGATTATATTCAACAAAAGTCATACAGAATCATCAATTTTACATTCTCAGACCTTTGGAAACTTCGATTTGGTTTGAATGTTTTGGGAGAAAGCTTAGGTTTGTAATCAGCAAGATTGAGTCTATATCCTTTTGGATTTGGTTTTAAAGTAAACTTTTCAATAGCTCTTACAGACTCACCATGTTTATAAACAACATTTTTAAACTCTATAAGCTTGTTTTGCAAATCAACAATTCCTTCCAGATAGTCATCCATTCGATTCGTTGAATGCTTTTTGTATGCAGAGAACGTTTTTTGACAGGTTAACAACTCAGCCTTAGCTTTTTGATTTTCTAAGGTGAGAGCGTTAATTTTCTTTTTATGTTCATGTTTCAGTTGTTCTATTTAAGACAACAAAGCATTTTCGAAGCGGCTAGATCACGATCGTGCTCTCTAAATATTTTTCGCTTTGATGAGATTTAGCAAAAGTCGCTTCAAAACCTTTTCACGCTTTATTGAGCTTTTGAAAAATTGAGTTGCATGTTTAAACATTCAAAATCCTTGGTTAACAGTGCATTTTTGCTTTTTAAGTTCTCATTAATGGCACAACATTCTTCCACTATGGTTTTTTGGTCTTGTATTAAACGAGCAAAATGCGGTTGAGGCAAAAGTTTGGCTTGTTCAACGTGAGTCTCAACATGATCATTATTCAGATCCTCAAGTATAACCACGGAGTCAATTTGATTAACAAGGGAAACCATAAGGTCATCTTGATCGTCAAATGTAACTACGGGGTCTATTTGAAAATCGTCGGAATGAGATGTGGAAGACTCATTTTGAACATTTTGAGCCTTGCCGGATTCATATGTTGGCAGAGATATTAGATCAGAGATAAACATGGTTTGTTCGGTACTGAGACAAGCCATCATGTCATACACTGGGCCTGTTTCACTCATGTGTAGCTCTTGCATATTAGCCATCAACATAACTCTGAGTTGGTCGCAAGTCCTCCATATCATCATCCGAGTCCATCTACCATAAAGCTCGTTCTTTGTCGTGAGAGTTCCACCAGCTTCATCCTTCAGAGCCAAAAGAAGAGCCTTTTTGTGATAAGCACTACCCCTAGTCCTCGGCTTTGGGCATGCATTAGCCAGGTGTCCCTTCTCATTGCAGTTGTAGCATTTAAGACCATTTAACCCATCGAGCATTTCCTGTTCCACCACTTGAGTTCGTTGTTATTCCTACCCACAGATTAAACCCTTGACCACCGCCATCCACCGACCATAACCACGATTCTTAACTTCAACTCATCCATTGTTCACAACAGCTTGATTCCTTGTGTTTGATGAGGAACGAATGCGATTGTTGGATTTGTTGGTATAACGGCCAAAGGCATTAGCAATCATAACAAATCCTTGTTGCAATGCTTCGAACGGATCGATGTCCTCATTAGCTTCACTTACAAGTGCTTGAGCATTGTTGTAGTTGTATGGAACCAATTGATTTTGTTGAGATTGTTGCTGTGAAGGATCATGTGGTGGGTTTGAAGCAGCTTGGTTGAGTTGCCGGTTGAGGAGATAATTTTGTTGAGCATATAAGGCAAGTTGTTGATTTTCCGGATGTGTCAGTGGAGCAATTTGAGCACGGAGAATCCTTTCCCGATCAACTTCCTTTTCATGAGGCTTCAAGTAATGTACAACAATCCTGAGGTAGATTGATGCATGTTCTTTGCTTGACGGAGAAAAATGACATACTTCTCCCATTCAGGACCAAGACTACTCAGGAACTTAGTATTCATCGCAATTCTTGGCATGATGATGTTGTGTTTATCCAAATCATTGATGATGTCTCAAAAACGATGATGATAAGACTTTAGTGTCTCCGTGTTCAATCATGAAGTGTTCATAAGACAAGTAAATTTTGGATTCCAAATCCTCCTGATTGAGTACAGATCCTTCCATAAGAAGACGAATATGTGCCCACATTTTCTGTGCAGTCTTTTGAGCATCAACACTATGAAGAATTGGGTTTGGTAATCCTAAGAGGATATATTCCATTGCAATCTCATCTGCTTCATAGTGTAGAAGTTCTTGAGGATTCAAGTTTGCAACATTAGCAACATTCGTTTGTTCATCTCTTGGTGGATTAGCATTAGGATCTCCGAGTGCAACGATATTAGGCATCTGAAATGGACCTTCCAAGATAACCTTCTTTAAGAAGTTTCCATGTGGCTTCTTCAGATCACAAAACCTAAAGAACCTTATCACCCATTGATCGTAGTTTTCTGGAGTGAGCATTGGAGGTCTATCAAGTGATCCAACCTCATGAATTGATTGTTGGCTGCTTAAAGCTTCACACATCTTTGCAAACCAAGTGGGTTCCTTCATAGTGTTCCTGGATGGATGTTGATTGAAATCACTTGGTGGTGGTTGAACCATTTGAGGTTGTGGAATTGCAGCAAGTTGTGGAGTATGTTGTTGATTAAATTGTTGTTGATAAATTGCTTGTTGTTGATTCCATTGTTGATGTTGGGGACTTAATTGTTGTTGTTGTTGACGTTGAGGATAAGTGTAAGGGAAATAGTTAGAGTATGGTGGTTGAGACATGTTGAAAACTTGTGTTGGTAAAAATGGATCTTTGTAGTCGAATGAACCTTTGTTGAAGAAGTGTCCTTAGGCGTAGAAATCACAATAACCAAGTAGCACTTATGCATAAAAACACCAAAGTTACGCGTAGATTTAGCTTACGCGTAAGTATGGAAAAGACTCTAAAGTTATGTGTAGACACAAAGTTAGGAAAGTTAGGCGTAGGATTACCTTATGCATAAGACTAGGCTTATGCGTAAGATGAATCTTATGCGAGGATTTCTCTGGCGAAGCTTTATGCTTATGCGTAATTTTAGGTTTTGCTCAAATGATCTTTTACACTATCACAAAGGCAAAAGATATCCAAAGTCGACCTATTTTCATACTTATCCAAGTAAGAAAACGGAGTAAACCACGAAAACGAAGATCAAACCAAGGATAACCTTACGCGTAGTTTTAGGGTTTTGCTACGCGTAGGATTACTCGTAAAATTGATAATGCCCAAAGATGTTTCTAAACCAGTTTTTGTGTGATAAAATAGCTTCAATAACACCAAAAGACACAAAAGTGTGAAACTTGATGATCCAAAGCTCTTAAAACAGTTACGCGTAGGATGATACACACGTTCAAAAACTAGATATAAAAACAATGATCTACACATAAAGTTCAAAACTTTTTGCCAAAAACAGTAAGGTTAACACCTTATAACGTTGAAAGGACAAAAATCTTGGATTAAAAAGTGTAAAAAATACGTTTTTGATCAAGCCAAAGTTTCGGATACGCAAGTTAGGCGTGAGACCAAAACTCACTTCAAACAATACGTTGACTCAACTATTAGGCGATTGATAGCACTGATAGGTCACTAGTTTTACAAACAAAAGCAATATAGAAAGAGATAAGGCGATTGAACAATACACACAAACATACACACACGAAATACTATGATGGTTAGGCGTAGAGTATGTGAAAGAAATGCATTGAACAACCAACCTTCAAATGAAGGTTTACAAGAGTATTTATAGGCAAGGAGCTAGGCAACACTCCTCTCCTTCCCTTTTCCTTATTAGAAATGGGCCTAAGCTCATGGGCATTCTACACAAGCTTAAGACTAATAACAAACATAAAGGCCATAATTAAGCTAACTATTACATATTAATTACTAACACTTGATTAATGTTTAGGAGTGATTCCAACAAAACTTGTTGGGTTTATTCCAGTTCTAGCTCTATCTCACCAGACACTCTTCCCATTTCTCACTTTTCTCCTTTTTTCATCATACCTAAAGACTTCTACACTATCTAGTGGATTGTCCCGGGTAGATCCCTCCGGCTCTGGCGGGATCGTGGGAACGAATACCTAACCTTACCATCCTTATATCTCCATGCATAAAGTGAATTTGGTCGGTCTTTTGGTATTGTTCTTCTGCCATTGAAATTGATTGAAAACCATTTGAAAATCAATCCAGGTACTTGTGATACAAAATCAAAGCATTTTGTATCTGTATCGTTTTGATATTTTTAGAAAAGCTCCCCTCAACATGTGCATCAAATATTTTGAAATCGTTTTGGCACATGGAGGCATGAGGACTTAGAAATATTGGATTAAGAATGAAAGACTCAATTCTTTGATCAAGATTTTCTAGAATTATCAACATCACTTTCCTGATCAAATTTAGTATTTTAAATACTTTTTTGAAGATTTTTTGGGAAAGGATGCGGTTTTCAAAAGATTGCTCCCCTTAATATGTGCATCGAGATTTGAAAGAGTATTGCACATATTAGTGGGAACATGCACTTTGAGACAAATCATTCACGTTTTAATCCCTTATGGTTTAAGATAAATGCTCCCCCTTAACATGTGTATGGAAAATTTGAAATCGTTTGGCACATGTAGGGAGAAGTGCTTGTTATTATATTTATAAAACCACTTATTGAATTATCAGTTTATATCCAATTTAAATCACAAATTCTCCCCCGATCAGAATTTTCAAGTCCTTTGAGATTTGTGATCTCTATTGATTTAAATTGTTTTTAAAAGCTTTTGAGGAGAATTGTGACTTGCTTTTAAAACATTTAACTAATAAGGATTAAATAATGAGACTTTAAATTCCAATGATTAAACATGCTTTAGTGTCTTATGAAAACACAACATTACCTTTGGTCTGGATCCAATTGTACAAAAACATTGTTCTTTTTGTTTATCCAAAATTACACCTTGCTCTATTACGTGAAAATTGTTTGAAAACTAACCTTTTGATTTGATTGAAATCATTCTCCCCCTCAATTAATGACATAAGTTGTTGATTGAGTGTTAGAGATTTTGACAAATGATAAGTCCAGATGATTTTCAAAAATAGAGTCCGAGTTATTTTCAAAACAATTTTGTTTTCATTAGATGACAAATATTTTTCAGAACAATATTTAGAAGGAAAAATATTTTTGAAGGAAACATTTGTCTTTTTGGCGACAAATATTTGTTTTTAGAATCAGAGCATGATGTTTCAAAAATAAGATTAAGCATGGTTTGTTCTTTCTTTTAAAATGGGTTACTGCCTGAAAAGACAATAAACCATCATTTTTCTCCATCATTTTTTTTTTAAGTTTATCTACCTTCTAACTTCATCTAAAAACCTGTGTCATTCTTTGAGTGACAACTCAAAGTCCGTAGATGTTATCGAAGAACAGAAATTTGATTAAAAATATTTTTGGACTTTTTCAAAGATTTTCTGATTTTTTATGGATTTTAAAATTTTATATTTTTATATTTTCTTTTTGTGGGTTTTATAATTTAATATTTTGATTTTAGAAAATAATATGTACAAGAATTTGATTAAATATGTCCAAGTCGTGGAAGAATAAACTCAAAACGTTCTCTAGGAAGAGCTTTAGTGAAGATGTCTAACAAGTGGTATCAAGAGCCAAGGCATAGTTTAGGTTAATATTGATTAGATTTAATCAAAATCCGTACTTAAAAGCGTGTTTTAGATTGAAATTTATGGACTTTTTGGACTGAAATACGTGTTTCTATGAGTTTGGCGAGTTAGCCTTGAATTTCTGCGAGTTTCTCATGAATTTGGCGAGTTTCTCATGAATTTCAGCTAGTTTCTCTTTTCTTTCTCGAGTTTCTCATGTATTTCAGCGAGTTTCTCATGAATTTCGGCGGTTTCTCTTTTCTTTCTGCTGAAGTTTCTTTCTGCGAGTTTCTTTCTGAAGTTTCTTTCGTGAAGTTTCTTGTCAGCAAGTTTGGATTTCTGCGAGTTTGGCTTTCTACTACTAATCAACCTAAATCTAAACAACCTCAACCTTAATTATCCTTAACGATCCACATCATTCATCAATCAACAATTATGTCTCAACCACCATACTCTAACTATTTTCCTTACACTTATAATCAACAACAACAACAACAACTAAGTCCACAACATCAACAATGGAATCAACAACAAGCAGTTTATCAACAACAATTTAATCAACAACATACTCCACAACCTCCTCAACAAGTTCAACAACGAATGTCAATGGTTCCACAAATCCTTCAACAACAAACTTGGTTTTCTCAAATGTGCGGTCAATTGTTACAAGTCAGCAATCGATTCATGAAGCTTGTTCAGATACTCGTCCTCCAATTCTTACACCAGGAAATTATGTGCAATGGTCAAGTCGATTTCTAAGGTATATGGAACTCAAGAAACCTCATGGTAAGTATCTGAAGAAGGTGATATTAGAAGGACCGTTTCAAATGCCAATTGAAACTGTTCCGAGAGATCGCATACAAATTGTTCCACCAAGACCCGATACTATCTCTATTGTTCCACTTAGCCGTTTAACACCAGAACAACTAGTTCATCTTGAAGCCGATGAGCTTGCTATGCAACAAATACTTCTTGGAATTCCTAATCCGATTTACAAATGTATTGATGCACGCAACAACCAAAAGATATGTGGGAACAAATTCATCTTTTGATGGAAGGAACTGAACTGAATAAGATTGACATGGAATCTAAGCTATATCACAACTTTGATGTGTTTACCATTGAGCCTGGGAATCACTTGAATCATATTATCATCGTTTCACAAATGTGGTCAATGATGTGCATCGTCATAAGATTGATCTTCCAACAATTGCTATTAACACCAAGTTTCTGAACTCATTAGGACTTGATTGGCATAAGTATGTTACTTTTGTTCGACAAGTCAAGGATCTTCATGATGTCAAGTATGGGTTATTGTATGATTATCTAAAACATCATCAATACGAGGTTCTTAAAGATAAAGAAGCTCGTGGCACACATGGTTTCCCTCCACCACCAATTGCTGATCAGATTGCTCTTATGGCACATGGTTATCCAACTCCTTACCCAAAGTCAAATCATGCTTTCGATCAACAACAACGTCACTTAGTTATGCTCTACCCACACCTTCTCATCAGCTCACACCCGAAGGTGATTCTAATAATGCATACTATGCTCAAACCAATGATGATCAAGCTGATGCCTTTGAAGCATTAAATCATGGAAGAAGGCTGATAAAAAGATTACGTCTACATTGTCCAAAGATATTCCACCTCGCAAACGCCGACCTGATGATAAAGATGATGAGTCACGTCTAAGAGACAAACGCACCAAATTTACTCCACCATCATCTTCAGTGTTTTAAAACACCTCTCATGATATTACACCTGAAGATGAAATTCAACCACAATCTACCAATCAACCTCCACACCGTGTCTCTAAGTTCATATCCCCCACCATTTAACATGCCACAAGAAGAAGCCCTGAATGGATTGATTCTTCCACAACTAAGTTTGATTGGTTTGACGATATGGTCGATGCTCATCTAGAAGATGAAATTCCTAATGAAGCTTCCATTATGGATTTCACAAAGACTTTGAAAAAGATCATGAAGGTGCAGAAACATCAATTGTCTCACATTGCCAACATTCGCCAAGCAGGGTTTACACGATTTAAGACTTCCATCACTTCAAGGCTCCAATTTGAGTACAATCTTGAAGAAGTTGCAAGAGCAATGTCTTAGAATATCACTTGGGATGTTTCGTTTTCCAGGTGCTCCAAAACATTCAAGTTTCAAGACTACTCTCAACCTTTACCACTCATGGGTCATACTCATAATCCTAAGTTACCCACACCATACTTCTTTAATCATGATTTAGAATATCTGATGTATGGCAACACAGATCCAGAGAAGAGGTATTCAACATCATTGTCTAAGTTCCATGCTGCGGTTTACACTCAAGAGGGGATGGAGGAAGAAGTTCTTGTGAATTGTTTAGCTCTTCGATTGTTACATATAATGATGAAGCTGAACTTGGAATCTTCCACTGGCCTAATCTGCGTAAATGGTTTTACAAATGGCGACTTACCTTCACCTCTAAACACAAAGTGTGTTACAACCACCGGATCTTGTCCATTGTCAGTGTAGAGGTTATGACAAACTACAGGTACAATTTTCACCAAAATCACGGTTCAGTAGAGTGACGACAAAGAATACACCTTCAACGAGGCAGACTACAAGTTTATGAATCTCAACGAGATAGAAGATCTCAGATCTTCTCAAAGTTCATGGAAAGCTTGAGCATCTTCCTGGCAGCTTACAATATGATATCTTCAACTCAATTCTCATTTTTATCCGTAGTCTCGTAATTAAGTCAAGAGTTGAAGATCTTCATCTTGGCATTAAAAGTTATCGAAACATCGAATCTCACCATGCGAGATCTCAAACCACCCGTATTTATGATCGCAATCGTATACATTCACAAGAACACCATTTGGCTTACACTTCATCAGGAACAAAATTTTCAAATTCATGGGCTACGAAGAAATTCACAAGTTCAGTGATGATACGTTGACACATGTAAAGGCTGAGCTAGTTCACATTCTTGAAGATTTGAAGAGGCGAAAGCAAGGATGGTTGCGGCACATGAAATGGAAGAGAAACGATGTTAAACAAGCTAAACAGTTTGTCAAGAAAATTGAATCACGACTCAAATTCTGAGTTCAAATGCGACGAATTGAAGGCTATGTTGGAGGACGAGCAAGGGTGCCGAATATATTGATGTTTCGTCGTCCGAATGAAGTATCACAGTTAGATAGTTGTTTGGAACACATTGGAACATTTAAACATCTGTCTGTACCAACTCTAACTCTTTACTTTCATTCTTATGCTTATGTTAATTGATTGTGTTTTTTTTTAGTTAAACCTTGAGCTCGAATTTTCACAAGCACAACAAATCTAATCATATGGTTTTACAACTTGTAATAATCTGATTCAAATTCAGCTCAAGAAGGATATCTCTCGAATATATTTCTGTATTTGAGGGGGAGTACTTTTGTTCAACGAAAACAAAATCTTTTACTCCAAGAAAGGACCTTGTGGTACGCTTCAGTGCCTCAATCCTAATTAAAGGAGCGAAAGCTTCTTAACTGTTTGCAACACAAAATTTTTTGTTCAAAATCAAATGTTCTTGAAATCTGTTTCTTCCCAAAGGAATTTCAAACACCTCAAAAAGCATATTTTAATCAACATGTTTTCAAAAACATCATACATATGCTATTTTTGAGGGGGAGAAATGTGAGTGAAATTGTTGATCAGGAAGTTATGGAATCTCATAACATGCTCGACTCAGATATCACCAATGAATTGACGATGTTTGAATGTTAGTAATCGAAAAGATAAGTCTTCCAAGACTTATCTTAGTAGAATGTACCAACCCGAGACACTCTTGATTGACATGAACTTTGACGGGTCTAACCTCCTTTTCAAGGAGTGTTTACATCTTCAAGGTTGTTATTAGAGCTAGTTGTCACCTAAAAGCTAATAATGTAACTCTTTAACTATACAACGTAACCGTGTCTCGCGAGGAATTGTCTATCAAGAGTCAATCAATTCAAAAGTCGCAGCTCTTCCCTCTCTGCAGATTTCGGTCACCAAAACTCATAAGCACATGTGGAGGGGAGTATTTCTAAAACCAAAACTCTCAAGGTGTTAGCAAAACATGTTTTTCATCATAAACATCTTGAGAGATTTTCAAGAAAAGTTTTTGTGGCAACATAGGATAGTCATGGTGTTAAAAGGTGACTAAGTTTAGGAATAACGTCCTATGATCCGCCAGAGCCGGAGGGATCTACCCAAGGACATCACAAATAGTTAGCATTTAGAAGTCCTTAGGTATGATTGAAAAAGGAGAAAATGAGAATCGGAGAAAGAAGGAGTTGAAGAATTAAAAAGAAAAGTTAAAGAAAAGGGTGAAAAGAAATAGCCCTCCGCTTAGGAAAATCAAAGCGCACTAATCGAGTCTAGAGCCATGAGATTCATCAAAAGATCTCTTAGGAACACCTAATATCTCACCACTTGATTGTTCAAACAATAGGGACACAAGTGACATATTCTAGAGTCCTACATGATCTTAGCAATCTGCTGAACATTTATGAGGGGATTCACAATTGTGATCCTCGGTGATTGAATGGAAACTCCTGCTATGGTCAACATCAAACAGCCTCGACAGCAGTCACTTTGGTAACTCCTTGTGGGTTACACTTAGTGTGTCTCAAACGGTCTACAGTCATGGGGTGATGCTTCGGTGTGCCTCAGCGACTCATCTCAACTGTAGGTGTACTTTGGTACATCGCGTTATCTCACTTGTGGGACTCCAGTTCAGGAACAACCTTCGTGAGAATTAGAGTTGTGTTTTCACACTATGCTGTTAACACTCTCGAAGTTCAAACTTGTAAGCTCTGGATTATTTCTAACCCAGGTTTTATTCTTTCTTCTTATGGACGCTCACAGGTGGAAAAGATCGTGCAGATTCTCCACATGCTCATACAAACATCAACACTAATTGAAGTTCTCTCAAAAGGCAACACAGAGTCAGAATGATTCTTCATCAAAGTCAAAGAATTTGCAAAGTTTAAAGACTTGAGAGCTACACAAAATTGGAGATTCAAAGTTAAAGAAGTATGAGTATGGTGGAGAAAGACAGAGAGACACCTTTACTTATGATGTTGATAAAAGGCAGAATTCACAACTGATCACAACAACAAGGAAAAAGAAAAAAGTTGCATAGAATTAAAGACGTCACAAGCTATGAAAGCCAAAGAAGTTCAAGATGTCGAACGACCCAAACAAGACAACAAACGATGACCAACCTTTACGGGGAGATTGTTAGGAACATGTTTTATTATAATGTGTCGGTCATTTCATTTGTAATAAGTCGTTAACAATTATGGTTTACAAATGTTTGTAATTGATTTCACAGCTCATGTAGTAAGCCCATGAGCTGTGATAGAAGGTTCTTCTAGAACCAAGGGGAAACACCCCTACTTATGTAAACACTAGAAATACCCCCTACCTAGAAGGGAGAGGGTTGTTGGTTCTAATTACAATTATCATTTTCATTAATCATTAATTAGTTCCTTTAACTTTCTCTCACTAAAACTTTCTCTCTCTAGAAATACATATTGATGTGAAAGAATGGTGACCTAACACAACAAGTCGATAAGACAAAAGTCGCTAAAGAGCAACTCGCTAAGTATCCAAGTCACTAGTATCAAGTAGCTAACAATTTACACTACAACTCGCTAACAATTTCTGAAGCAAGTCGCTAACCTCACCAAGTCGCTAGCCCTAGTGGAGAATCCACTAACTTGTACTATTTTTCGGCTTGTCTCAATAGACAAGTCGCTAGGCTCAAGTCGCTAACAACTAACAGTGTAACTCGCTAACTTTTACTGAAGCAAGTCGCTACAATGAAAAGAACTACGAGAGCCAAGTCGCTAGCAAGAAAAACTTCAAAAACACACTTTTCAATCCAAAACAAGCTCAACCACAGTGATTCAAGATTTCCAAATCAAAACTCAAGCACTTACAATGATTCTTAACACAAAAGTACACCCAAAATTCAAACTTTAACACTAGAAATGATCCAAATTATGCAAAAACCACTAAACTTTTTCAAACCCAAAACCATATAAAACCACTAGAAATCCAAGGATATGTAAGAGAGATGATCAAACCATGTCTCTGATACCAATTGTAACATATTGGATTTCACAAACACATCATAACATAACATAAATAGTATTATGGTTTAAGTGTTTAGAGAGAGAAAGTAGAAGGTGGGAGCCTTTCTAGAGAGAAAAAGTAAACAAAGAAAGAAAGGTTAGATTGAGTGAAAGGTCCAACCCTCTACCTTGGTAGGTATAGAGTATTTATAGTTACATACTATACATCCTTCTTCGGATGCTTAGATCGGGCATACGATGGGTAAAGACATGTCCATCCTCCACGGTGTTGCTCTAAACTAAATAACAAATGAATAACGTAATATCTATGAGCTACCATATGCTAGACTATAGTTGGGGTGACCGACTCCTCACTATGGATTTTCTAAATCCTAACAGTACCATTCCCAACATCAAGTCGATCAAACTCGTGAATTTCTTCTTGCATTGCATTGAACCAAATGTCCTCAGATATTGTGGTTTTAACATCTTCGGTTCGACCTTTGATAGGATGGAATTGAAGAAGCACCATAAGGCATCGGTAGCTAGTTGTTTACGAGTGGATACCGGACGAGAAGGATTCCCAATGATATTTTCCAATGGATGATCATGTGTCCATTTCCTGAAGTGCTCGTGTGGTTGTGGTTGAGGAACTGATGTGGCATAGTTGGGGTCTCCGATGAAGATGGTTCAAGATGGATTAGGAGAAAAATGTTTTCAAACGGTGCATCTTGTGGAGTGGCAAAGGGGTTATCTCCATCATAGTTGGCGAAAGCATTTCCATGATGTACACTCAAAGATTGTGGATTTGAGGATGATGATGAGTGATCTTCGAAGCATCTTGGGATAGTGACGAGAAATAGATGGATTATCTCTGTGTTGATGTGGTTAGGCGCTGCCTTTGTTGATGGTATAGAATGGTTAATGTCATGAGGTTCATAGTATTCATCAAACATTGGATCAAATAGTTTCTTCAAATCTTCTTCAGAAGGAGGTACATATGGAACTGTAGCTGAGGGATTCTATATAAGAGAAGAACTGATGGGACCACAAGATGAATGTTGAGATGCGGGTCCTGAACTGGATTGTCCAGGAGCCATTTTCCCAGCCAGCTCATCAAACATGACGTGAATAGTTTCCATGATATATCGGGTTCTTTTTTTGTAGATTCGATAACCCTTACGGTTTGGTGCATAACCCACAAAACTCCAATGTCGCTTTAGCTCTTAATTTACCTAAATCTTGACCATCATTTGTTGGATAGCATAAAGCACCGAACAAATGAAGGAAGAGAGATCGAGGTTTTCGATTGTGGATAAGTTCGTATGGAGTTTTTCCATGAGTGGTGTGGATAAGGGAATGGTTTTGAGTATAGCAAGTAAAGGGCAATGGCTTCACCTAGAGAAACATTGGAACCTTTGAGTAATTTAGCATAGTTCTTGCAGCTTTCACAAGAGTCCGATTTCGTCTTTCAACTACACCGTTCTGTTGAGGAGTACATTGAATACTTCTGTGATGGTTGATTCCAATGAATTCATAAAATTTACTTAGTTCTTTGTTAACAAACTCAGTTCCATTGTCTTTTCGGATAATTCTGACAATTTTGTTAAGTCGAACCTGCAGCTGTTTGATAAGTTTGATGATGACATATGGAGTTTCATCCTTTGTCCTCAAAACTTAACCCAAGTAAACCGAGAGTAGTCATCAACAACGACTAACACATATTTCTTCTAGTTTATCGTTTGCACTCTCATTGGTCCGCATAAGTCCAAATGAAGAGTATGAAGAAATTCCATTCGAAGTTTGCAGGTTTGGGTTTATGGACATATATCTTGCTTTTTCCCAATTCTCATGCTGAACAGAGATGATCCTTTTCATACTTTAATCTGGGTAAGCCTCTTACGAGGTCCTTTCTATAAAGATCATTAATGGTGCCGAAGTTTAAGTGATTGTGACGACGATGCCATAACCACGAATTTGTTTTCAAAGCCTTTGATAACAAGCAGATTGTAGAAGACTTCATCATGTATTCGATAGAGATGGTGTACAAATTGGTTCCACGTGTTCCTTTCAAAATTTCAACACCATCTAGTTCTCTAACAAAGCATATATGTTTTCTAAAGGCCACCTCTAGATCAGAATCACAGAATTGACCAGCAGAAAAAAAATTATGACCAAGACCTTCTACATAATATACCCTGGAAATTACACTATCTCTAACAACATAATCTCCGTAACCCATAATTGCCCCAAAATTGTCATTCCTGAATCTAACAGTCCAAATGAATTTAGTCACGAAATTCATGAGCCATGAGCAATCTCCAGTCATATGCTTGGAACAGCCTGAGTCCAGGTACTACAGAACGATTTGAACGACCTGCAGTTGAACACAAACAAGTATGGATGACTGGATAATTTGGATCCCCATGTGAGAATGGGTTCCACTTGGTTAGTAAACGAGATTGGAACACCCACATCAGAAATAGAATCAATGAGATCACTAGAGGTAGATGAAAGACTAGAAGTGACAGTAGATCTATTCAAAGTGTGTCCACTTCTTAAAGGTATCACTCTACCTGTGGGCATCCATTTCCTAATGGGCGTTGATTCAGATAATTTAGGGCACAACTCATCAAGATTGAATTTACGACCAGTAGGTATCACTGATAACCTACATTACTAAATTTCTTCCTGTTGGTTTCCAATGTTTTCTAGCCTTCTTCCACCTTGGGTTTCTGACATTCTTATCCTGTTTCCTAGTGTTAACATTTTTACTGAGAATTAACAACATTACTCAAATCATTCACAACACATTCATGATTAATACCAGAAATCAAGCATTCATTACATGTTTTGCAAGCAGTAGCAAAATTTGAATTAATTCATGAACGCTTATAGCTAATACTAGAATCAACACGATTCGTCTTATTCAACACAAACTTATTTTTCCTAGGGTGGTCTTCTACTTTCTTCCATTGATCACTCTTAGCTTGCGAGCTACTATCTTGTTTTGTATTGCCTGGAGGCTTTGACCCGCTTGCCTTAGTGTCAATGATTACTCCTGTAGAGGGAATGATGGGAACATTAGTTGGTTTTGATACTTTTTGCGTTCCTGATCTAGAAGTGCTGGGATCTGAAGTACTAGCAGGCACATCAAAGTTCACATGCTTTACTTTTGGCATAGAACAAGGCATATCAAGAGTCGCATGCTTAATACTAGGCATAGAGCATGGCATAATGAATTTATCTTTAATATAAAAAGATTTAGGGCATGTTGCTCTTAAACATTCTAAAGCCTCACGAGATCGTTTGGCATATAAGCATGCATACCTAAATTCTCTATCAAGTGGTTTATTTATGCTATCCTCTTTGACAATCTCACGGAGAAATTCTAGACTATCCTTAAGATACGAAAAATATTCTAGACACACAAGTTTTTTATTTCTAAGATGAGGAGGAATATACTTTACAGTCACAACATACTTAGAATCCGCAGATACCTTTGATACAAGATTCTCATCACCGACAATTGGAATTTTCCTTTTTCCTCGACTCTTGATTCTCAATTTCCTTTCTAAAGAAGTTATTTTTCATTATTCTTGTCACGAGTGACTTTCATTGAATCATATAACTCTTTGAAATGTTGTTTAACCTTTTCATTTTCTTCTAGAAAACTCTCATTTTCTTGTTGTAAAACATTAATGATGTTTTGAAGATAAAAGTTTTGAGAATTCTCGAGAATCTATGAAGGAGGCATTAGGGAGCCATTCACATTATTCTTTTCACCCTTCAATTGTGAAATTTGGGTTTTCAATCTTCTGATCGTGCTACAATGAGCTCGAATCTGTTCATCACGTTTGCTTATTTCAAAAATTGCATCAAACTCAGGAGCATCCGAAGATGTCTTGACATTTGAGATTTTAACATTTTCTTTGAGATGTTGATACTTATATTTCAAAGCAAGATGTTCAACTTGTAGTTTTGAAAAATGTTTTACCAAGTTATCATGATCATCCTGTTCAATTTTCTCATGCAGTTTTGAATTTGTGTTTTCAAGCTCAATGACACGATCATGGGAAACTTTAAGAGCAACAGATAATTCATAAACCGAGAAGCAGAATAGAGTAATTTGTAGATAAAACACATCTTGAGCAATACAACTAGAAATCAAGTTCTCATTTAAGATATGCAGATTCTTCCTTTCAATTTCATTACTTTTGAGTTCACGTTCATAATCATTGACCTCAATTTCCATTTCATCATACACTCTCTTCGTGTCTTTAACTTCAGTGTCAATAGCATTTTTAAGAGAATCAAATTGATCCTTTAATTGTTTAAAGAAAAGCATGACCTCAGTTAAATAATACTCTTTTGTTTGTTCAAAACCCCTTTCCCCTTTTGTAATCCCAGTTGGAGTGATTCTCTTCTTACAAGTTTTCTTAAAGTCAAAAAATAGTTGGTACACTACATATAAGCTGACTAAGGTTTTGTGTGGGAAGAGTTCTAGGCACTAGATGCATAGGTGTATTAGGGGGATACACAATGGCTGGAGGCAATTTTCTGCAAGGGGAATTCTTTTCAATAAACTCATAAGCTTTTTTCTTATCCATATCCTTTTTCCAAAACACTTGTTCAGGGGTCAACTGGGTCTGAGGTCTAAACTTATTAAAGGCAATCCAGTTTTCCTTAGACAAATTTGGTGTTTTAAAGGTGATATTTTGTTTTATGCACGAAGGATCCTTAAGTTTATCATCCATTTTTTCTCTAGTGTCTTCTTCTAATTTTCTATCTTCCTCAGTGCACTCAGCACAAGTGGGTTTCTGTCTAGGCTTAAGAATCTCATTTCGATCATAGATTACCTTTTGAGCTGCTTTAGCTTTAATACAAGCCTCAGGATTTGGTTCTTCTACAAGTGCAACACTATGCTTATCACTTAGAACTCTATGCTTAGTGATCATGTGAGTAGTTTGAATGGTGTTCTCTTATGCGTGCAACTTGTTTGAATTTTGTTCTTTAGAGTTTTTAGGTTTGAAAATTCATTTGAAAGTTTTGATTCCTTAGCATTGAATTACTATTTAAGTACTTTTACGTTTTCTTGAAGTTTTTGCTTTTGTTTAACAATTTTGTTAAGCTTTTCTTGTATGGAATCTAACTCTTGTTTTAACATTTCTTCCCTAAAATTACTTTTTCTGATTATTGTACGCATTTGGTTATCCATCTCCTGCTCACGGGTAGTCAATTCAAACTTAGCACGTTTTTCATATATAGCAACTTGTTCCTTATAGGCATTCAGTTCAGAGGTTATAGAATCACTAGGGGCACATGCAGTGTATTCATCAAAAATATAGTCATCATTTCTGCGAAGATGCATCACTTGGTACAATTTCACTTTCATTTTGTTTCACATATTGACCATATGGGACAACATTGCTATTATCCATATTTTCAATATTTGATTCAATAATTTTGAGTTGATTGTACCTTGTCGTGTATCTTTTGCTCATCAACTTCATCGTATAGTTTCAATACCTCAGATATGATTGATTCATTGGAGGGACTGGCCTGTTGTGGTGAGATACTAGCCATGAAGATGGTCTAGGCATTAGGTTCATCATCGACATCAAAGTCAAATGCATCACAGTCTGCAACTTGAAATGCATTTGGATTGTTGTCTCCCATACCCTGCACTGGCTGTTCATCCACAACTGCATCGTAAGTTTTGGCATTTCCCTCAGAAGAAATAGTAATTCTTCCTCATCCAAAACTGCTCCATTATCTTGAGCTTGTACCAGCAGCATTTTATCCCAAAAGTACTCTGCATTTTGTGGATGTTTTAGAGATGTGCAGTTCCTTGCAATGTGTCATTCTCCACCACTATTGTAACATTTGATTGGCTTCCCTTGTTGAGTTATGTTCCTTCCTCACTTACGATTACCCACATATCCTCCACTTATACCAGCATTTCCGTAACCTGCTCCTGCCATTCCTTGTTCATTCAATGGGTCCTTGCGCATTTTGCACCACTACCTTTCCTTCTTTGGTAGCATAATTGTGGAGATTGGAAGTTTGTTAGAGATGATTGTTGGTGTGTGGATTGAAGTTCATGTTTTGCTTAACCATCAAAGCCAATTGATTGACAAGTTGTTCCATGAACGTGTCTAAATCTGGAGGTTTATATCTTTGGATATGGAATGAGTTTGTGATTACCATTACGGTTGGTATGACTTGTTATGCTTTGGTGGTTATTCCTACATTAGTGTAGAATGCGGTTGAATGATTTGTGAGCTTACATCACGAATGGTTTGAACTTTTCCAAGATCATTCGTTCAAACACAACATGTTTCTCATTCTGAAGCAAATAAGCATACAATTGCTCGTAGTTAGTGTTCCTCAATCCTTTGTTTAGCTTGACTCGCGGTGACAAATTTGTGCCATTGAGATTCGTGTGTTCACAAACTTTGAATTGAGCTGGATATTTGGCATAGTCATTTTGATATTCCTCGTGCATTTACAAGCTTGTGGAATCTCACGTGTATGTAACAGTTTCCCATGGATTCACCTTAAAGTTCTTAAAGTCATCATAGAGCTGAGACTCCCTGTCTTCTTTAGTCAATTCAGAACTCGAGAGAAGCATCTTAACATTGTCCTATACTGCCTTCGCTTCAATGTTGTGATTGATCAACTTGTAAATGTCCTTAGGTAAACCCTAAAGTATGATGTTTGAAGCCCTGATGTCTGCATCATATCTCCTCTTTTCCTTATCATTAAGTTCATCATACATCTTTGGTCTATCCAATCCTAATATAAGCCCGAACCATCGTGGCGGTTTCAAGAATGTCTCTGGTAGTCTCAACTTGATATGGTCCTTCATCAATTGATTTGAGGATATTAACCCCATTTTTCTTTCCTAAGCAGTATAGTCTGATTCTTTGAGCCCAAGTGTCATAATCAGTTCTTGGTGGGAGGGCGAGTATCGAGATCCTACGGCTTGAGCGTCATTAACTAGCGATGAAGAAGTGATTGTAGACATGATTCTGATTCTCACGAGGTTTTACAATTCTTTGATTAAACCGGGAAATTCGTTCACGGGATTTTACTAAATCAAAGAACAACCGTAAGCGTAACACGAAGAAATGACAAGTCTCAATAGACAAGTTGCACACTTGACAAGTCGCACCCAAGACAACTCACACCTAGACAAATCGCAATCTGACAGATCCGCAGTACA
>OU343217.1:211278783-211338114 GCA_910596185.1 Chrysanthemum makinoi | reverse complement strand
CTGTACTTTGGCAAGGTACATGTCTTCAATGTCGTTGATAGACAAATTCTCAAAGCCAGCTTAGAGAGAAAGCATAATCTCTTTCATCTTGTCGTTGACCATGATATTGTTTAGGAGGTGTAGTCCCACTTAGATGAAAGATCAAGGTGTTTGATGACAACGATGCTTCTTTGATGAACACTGATGTTGAGACTTCGAACATGGCCGCTTCGGTAGTAGATTCTTCGGGCTTCGGCAATGATGAATCCCGTACAAGGCATCTCGGTCGTATGCTTCCACTTTGTTGGAGAACAAGTGATTGGCACGTTCCTCAATGGCTATGCAGTTCGAGTATATAGCTGTTGGGAATGGAAATGTCAAGGATGTAGCGTATTTCCTTGAACCATCGCCACCATGGAGAAGAAATTCCAGGTCTTTGTTGAAGAAATATCTGAATGGAATCCTGGGTTGGTCTGGTTGGCCAATTGTTGGTAGAGGTTTTGACCAGTCGGTGTAATATGGAGGGTTGTCCCTTTTGGTGAAGTCGATGTTTGCTTCTGGGTTGAACAAATCCATGTTGTTAGACATGGCTCGAGCAATGTTCTCAAGGTGATATTCGACCTCGATGGCACTTTCTGAGGAGTCTTTTAACAGTTGAAATGCATCATTCTTTATTCGCTTCAACTCGGATTTCGTCATCTTCTTCACGTGGAACTTTTCTTGTAGAATTTTAGCATGATCCAACGTATTACCGTCTACCAAATCTTGACCTTCTTCAGGGTAGGGAGTAGAGTTGACAAGGGTAGAGAACCATTCAAATTCCTCTGTATCATCGTCATCAAGCCATGATACGACTTTAGTCTAAGTCGTCTTCTTCTTCTTTTTCGAAGGCCTAGATGATGATTCTGGTTTCTGCACTTGTTTGGGAGAGGTGGGTCGTTGTAGGGGCTCACGGACTTCCTCATCGTCACCACCCATATACTCAAAGTAATCACCGGTTTTCTGAGTCTCGGGCGGTAACTCAGAATCCTGAGGTTTTTCAGTAGAAGAACGAGGAGGCGGCCTCTGTTGAGCAGGAGTCCTTTGAGGAGGTGGTTGCATAGATGAAGATTCACCAGACCGCTTCTGATGTTTAGGTGCAGAGTCTTTATCCTAATCATTATCTTCATCGTCTCTAGGACGTTTAGACCTTTCTGCTTCGAATCTACAAGCTTCTTGGAGTTGGTAGTCCAGCAATGCTTGAAACAATTTTCCTTCCTCAGAAGTAAATATCGCAGATCGTACCGACATTTGTGTTACAAGCTTGGCCACCAATTCATTATTCGAGAAAACTACAGGATCGGTTGGATTGATTGTGACGGTTAAGGGTGTTGATCGTATAGTTTGTTTGGCTATCTGCATAAGATTCGGATATAGTTGTCTGGTAAACATCTCCTTTGTGACTTTAGGAACGATATCCAGAAGGTACTTGTGAGTGTAACCTTCGATCATTTCGTTCATTCCTCTGGCGATGACTTCTCATGAATTCCTGGATGAACTTCCTTTCTCTTGCATCTTGTCATTTCGTCCTTGAAGATATGACTTGTTGATTGAGAAAGTTCACTTCGTAGAGCATGTCTTTCTGAGTTGTTTGATAGCTTTAACAATTCTTTCATGAGTCTGAGAAACCCAAGATCGAGGTGGTTTCTTCATGGATTTGGATGTTGATTTGGTTGACTTCTTTGATGGTGGTTGTGAAGAGTGAGATGAAGAATCCGATGATGATGAGATGTGAGGAGACTCCGGGTCCTTTGGTGGTTCAGAAGTTTCCTTCTGTGAACGTGAAGGACTATCCAGAAGCAATTTATCATAATCAGCATCTTTATCTTTCTCGGACTTTTCAGTTTCCGGTTCCTCAAAATCATATACAATAGTATCCTCCGTAATCTTTTGCTGTTGTTCAAGACTGGTGGCACTAGCTCTCTTATCGGGTTGATTAACCGCATCAGGAGTTGGTGAAGAGTGGACACCACCACTCGACCCTCCAGGGCCACGCATTTGATCTCGTTCAAATTCTTTAGCTTTCTGAAGGTGTCTAACGATTGTAAACTTCTTCCTGTATGATTTTTCCAGTTGCTCTTCATCACTTTCTGAGCTTGAGCTTTGATCATACGGCACAAGCGCTGGAGTCTTCCCTTTGCCTTTATCTGCTGGTGGACTTGGAGGTTTGGCAACTGATGGAGGTGGTTTGTTTGCAGATTCAGAGTAGTGAACCTCCTCGTCTGATTCAGTACCTTTAGAGCTTTCATCCACAAGTTTTCTTTGCGGTTCAGACTTAGGGATTGGGATGGGAGTAGCTTCCTTAGAGGGAACAATCCTCTTTCTTGAAGGGTTCCTCTTGGGGAACTTCTTTTGACTCTCTGTGCTTACTGCACTTCCAGCACTTCCTTTTCTGGTCCTTCGAGTAGGTGTTCCAGAAGCCTTTTCATCGAGATGGCCAACTTTTCCTTCTCTTACGGCTACCCGATACCTTTTGTACGTTTCAAGCTTTATGATTTCAGTAGTCAGAAGGTGATCAGGTAACACCGCACCCTGTTTCTTTGTAGACGATTCTTTGATTCTGACAGATAGTATAGGTTCAGTCAACATGTTGTGATTATCTGGGTCATTGAGTCGCTTGGGGATATCAGGATGAAGTCCAAGTGCTCTCTGGATCAACAGTTTGGTGTATCTGACATAGGGAATCTTTGAGCCAAGCTTTTTGTGAAATGTCATCATGTCATCCCATATCAGAGCTTCAATTTCGATGTCCTTCTTATTGATTAAGGACCAGAAGACTTACAGTTCCATGAGCTTGGGATGCTCATAGCCACTGTCATGACCAGAGACTGATTTGGTGATGATGATGTAGAGAGTTCTCCACGGTTGAGGAATGTTCTTAAGCTCCACGTGAGAGTGCTTAGTAATGATTCCTGAAGCTTCATCATAGCCAATATCTATCAAGAATTGCAGGACTGTCTCTTCAGTGGGTGTGGCAAAGAAATCAGTTGGCATGATGTCTGGAATGACAAGTACAGCCCGTAAGTCTGCAGGAGTGATGGTGACTTGTTTGTGATTAAGTGTCACTATCACTGCACTTTGACCTGATCCTTGCATAGAATCCGAATGCTGAATGCAGATTTTGGTATGTGCAGAGTGTGAGAGCACGTTCTGGTACGGATGATTCCTTAGAATATCCACAGCAATGAGACAAGAAGATTTTGAGCATGTGAGGGTGTCAAAATCAACCCTAAGGTTGTTCTTTCCAATCTTTCTCGGATAACCATTTGGAAAGATGTCAGCAATTGTGAGAACTTCTGGTGCATCCACATTCATTTGTGCAGCCATGTCGTGATCTGAAATAACATTAGCCAAAAGAACCAACATATCGAAAGACATAATGTTAATCAACAGAAGGTCTTTATTGTCTAATTATTGAATGTACAGTGTTAATGATTGTTACGAGTCCTAAGTCACTTGTTTGTCCAATTGTCCAATGACGTCATGAAATGTTTCGTGAGTTAGTTAACTTTAAGTTTTAAAGTTTATGTTATCACTTATAGTTCACAACATATCAAACGTTTAAGTTTATTAGTGACATTATTGGTTTCGTGACTATATGATTAGTTTATTAACAAGTTTGTACACGTAACAACTCATAATGAAGGTCAATAAAGGCTTAAGCGTAGCAATGATAAAGTTACGCGTAAACAGGAGTGGTATACGCGTAGTTGAAAGCTTATGCGTAGGATCCTAATCTTACGCGTAAGAAATGTTACGCGTAGGAAAAGGGGACCTTGTGCGTAGAGCTTACGCGTAGGCGTATAAGAACCTTACGCGTAAGGCTTACTCGTAAGAGTAGACCTTATGCTTAGAGGTCACTGTTTACGCATATCCTTCATAGGATACGCGTAGTCCCATTGTAGAACCTTAAGCGTAATAGTTACGCGTAGGATTTCTCTTACGCATAACTTTCTACGCGTAAGGTGATCCTTATGCGTAGAGTAACAAAGACCTTGATTCTGAGTATTATGCGTAGCAAGCCTGAAATAAAGTCATCATATCAGCAATCATAACACATATATTCATTTTACAACAGATCATAGCATGAGGTCATTGTTAAACATTTTACGCGTAAAAGACCTTATGCGTAGAGCTAAACCCTAATAGTTCAAATACTACGCATAAGATTTTTAGCCGTAGGAATTGAACCAATTTATTTCTGGTAGGTCTTGGATGTTATGAGAGTCTAATAACGGATTTATAACATCTAAATCGTGGTGAATCAAAAATACCCAAACTCAAGAACTTTAAACCCTAACATCCAATTTTTAATCAATTAGAGTTTCTGGGTGGTTATAGAGCCTGGAAATCTTTAATTCAACATGATATGAGCATCACACAACAATCTTTTTTACCAAGAACCTTCTCATTTGAAAATACCCAAAACCACGCATAAACCCTAATTTCATTAATCATTCAATTCGTGATTCTGGGCGAGTTTTGATGATTAAAATGGTATCATTGATGTATTAGAAACGTTTTGACACTATCCTTTTAACTATAAACACACAATCTTGATCATGTGAACATACACATACGCGTAGATCACAAAAATAAGATAATACCACTTTTTGACCGTTGGATTTTTGAAAAATTCAAAACCATTGCTTAAAAACATGTTGTAAACACGAAATCACTTACAAAATAATGATCTGAAACACGGATTTATCAATTGATTCTTAGGCGTAGGATCTTGATGGTGTAAGTAATAAATGTGATGGAATAGTTAGGTGGAAAGTGGTTTTTTTAAATAAATTTAACATTTTGACGGTTTTGGTCCCTCCACCTTTTCCTTTTACATACAAAGCCATTTAACTTCCATTATGGTTACCAAACAAAGATTTTTAAGAAAGAAACTTGACGACACTCCCCCTCAACTTAAGAAAACAATGAAAGGTTATAAATTTTAGTTCGAGGAGTGTCATTAAACCAGAAAAGTTTACCATCATTAATAAAGAAACAACCGGGATATGATAACATGCAAGTACACAGATGTTTTGAAACAGTTAAGAGATTATTTTCTCCCCCTCAACACTTGATCGGAAAAATACTGAATTTTGAAAGATTAAAGTGTTGACGGAAGAAATGTACTCGCCATTTTGAAAGAAAAATAGATTAGAAGAATATTTTTGTTGTTGTTTTCAGATTTTATATTTTTGTATTTTGTTTTTGAAAAATTATTTACAAAAGAGATTTTGGTGTTTGACAGGTTTTTAAGACTGTTTTAGAAGGTCATCCAATTCCTCTTGAGTCAAACACCGCATACCAATCCGGTGGACCAACTCATTAAACCGAGCGGGAGGCAAGACTTTGGTGAGAAGATCTGCCAATTGGTATTCTGTACCCACGAAGTATAATTGAACAGTACCCTGTTCCACGTGGTCCTTGATGAAATGATAGCGAAGATCGATGTGCTTTGATTTCGAATGCTGAACTGAGTTGCACGAGATCGCAATGGCACTCCGATTGTCGCAGTACATCGGGATTCTGTCAAATAGATAACCATAGTCTTTGAGTTGTGTTCGCATCCAGATGACTTGAGCACAACACGCCGACATGGCTACATATTCTGCTTCGGTTGATGAAAGCGATGTACAATCCTGCTTCTTTGATTGTCAGACACGGTTTATCACCAAGAAATTGTAGTGCTCCTGAAGTACTTTTTTGTGAATCTAAACATCCTGCATGATCAGCATCTGAAAAAGCGATTAGTTCAAAACCAGAATCCTTCGGATACCAGATCCCCAAGTTATTGGTTCCCTTGATGTATCGGAGGATTCTTTTAGCCTCAGAGAGGTGGGTTTCATTTGGTCTTGACTGATAACGGGAGCATAGATAAACAGCAAAGACAATATCAGGTCTGCTAGCTGTTAGGTACATTAGAGAACCAATAATACTACGGTATTTTGTAGGGTCCACTGATTTCACATTTAAATCAGCGTCTAGCTTCTTGGTATGAGTCATTGGTGTGGCATAATTATCACAGGTTTTCATTCCAAATTTGTTTAGCAATTCAAGGGCATATTTGGACTGACTCAAGAAAATACCACGGGGTGATTGATAAACTTGCAGTCCTAGAAAGAACGTAAGTTCACCCATCATGGACATTTCAAAATTTTTCTTCATTAGTTTTGCAAAAGCGATTGAATAATTTTTATGTGTAGACCCAAAAATGATGTCATCCACGTAATTTGAACAATTAAGATATGTGCCCCGTGATATTGTATAAAAAGAGTAGGGTCAACCGAACCTTTGGTGAAATGATTGGCAATGAGGAAAGATGATAGCTTATCGTACCATGCCCGAGGAGCTTGTTTGAGACCGTATAGAGCTTTGTTCAGTTTGTAGACATGGTTCGGGAACTCAGGATCAACGAATCCATCTGGTTGGCTGACATAAACCATTTCTTTAAGTTGTCCATTGAGAAACGCAGTTTTGACATCCATCTGATATACCGTCATATTCATATGAGCCGCGAACACGAGAAATATCCGAATAGCCTCCAAACGAGCAACGGGAGCAAAATATTCTTCAAAGTCTATTCCCTCTTCCTGACGATAACCCTTAGCAACGAGTCGTGACTTGTTTCGGATAACATTCCCTTCAGCATCCAATTTGTTCTTCCAAATCCATTTCAGACCGATGACATAAACCCCTGTTGGTCTTTCAACCAGTTCCCATACTTTAAGTCGTTTGAATTGGTTGAGTTCTTCTTGCATGGATTCAATCTAGGTGTCTTTTGTCATTGCGTCTTTGATGTTTTTGGGCTCAGATTGGCAGACGGTGAGTGCATAAATGCAGTGTTCACCATCTGAGTGAAGACGTTGTCTTGTAACGACCGGTTGATTCGGGTTGCCAATAATATTTTCCTGAGGATGATCTTTTGTCCATCTATGTGTAGAGGGTTGATGTTGGAATACATTATGCAGATTTTGAGGATTCAAATGGTTTGTTGAAGATTCCGCGACATCTGGTGCAGCAGTCTCATTAGCAAACGGGTTAAAGAACGCAATTGGATCAAAATCGGCAGCTGGTTCATCATTGTTGGAAGCGGTTTGTTCTACTGTTGTGTTGGAGTCAACTGGTGGTGCTTCTTCAACAATAGTTGTCGTCGCAGGTGTATCTGGTAAAGGTATATTTTCAGGTTGAGCAGCGAAAATAGCAGATACACCTGGAGCACGATCATCAATATCGTCACTGAACAGAGAAGCAAATAACGTTTCTATTTGTTGACGAGTGAGCTAGGGGCTTTGTTCAGCTGATGATGGGGTTTGGGGGAAGTTTAAGCGGTTGTGACCGGGTTCTAAGCTGTTATACTCAGAAGCCATCTCCGTGAGTTCATCAAAATGAGCATGAATCGTTTCCATAACCTCCTATGTTCAACGATTCCAGATGCGAAAACCTTTAGAATTATCACGGTATCCAATAAAAACTCCAATAACAGCTTTGGCTTTGAGCTTTCCAAAGTCATCACGATCATTATTCGGATAGCAAAGAGATCCAAATACATGAAAGTGTTTTAGATTCGGTTTTCTGTTGTGGACAAGCTCGAAAGGTGTTTTGTTGTGGCATTTTGTAATCATAGAACGGTTTTGAGTATAGCATGCAGTAGATACAACTTCTGCCCATAAGTAATCCGGGAGTTTGGCATTGATTAACATTGTTCTTGCAGCTTCCACCAATGTTCAGTTTCGTCTTTCAATAACTCTGTTTTGTTCAGGTGTACGAGCAATAGATGTCTGATGCTGTATTCCCACTTTCTCATAAAATTCTCGAAGGGTTTGGTTAACAAATTCAGTTCCTCTGTCTGTTCTGATTTGTCGAACGGTGTTTCGGAGCTGAACCTGTATTTTCGTGAGAAAGGTGATAATCATCTGTGGAGCTTGGTCTTTGCTTCAAAGAAAGTAGACCCAAGTCCAGCGTGAATAGTCATCAACGATTACTAAGATGTAGCGTTTGCCATTTATCGTTTGCACACGCATCAGGCCACACAAATCCATGTTAAGAAGATGAAGCACATGTTGAGAGTTGTGTTCCACCTTTGAAGGAAAATGAGCACGTGTGCTTTTCCTTTGTTCACATGCTGAGCAAAGGTGATCTTTTGAATACCGAAATTGTGGGAGTCCTTCAACTAGTTTGTGTCGAGCAAGGTTGGTGATGGTCTGAAAGTTTAGATGTGAGAGACGACGATGCCATAAACAGGATTTTGTTGATGTTGCCTTTGAGAGTAAGCAGATGGGAGAAGAAGCAACCATGTCTTGCATAGAGATAGTGTAAAGACTAGAAGTATGCTAGCCAGACATAAGGTTGTTTCCTTGTAGATCACGAATGAAACAAGTTTTCTCCCTGAAAGCAACCTCCAAATCTCCATCATAAAATTGACCTACTGAAAACAGATTGTGACCGAGGCCTTCCACATAGTAAACCCTGCTTATTTCGATGTTCCCATTGATATAATCTCCGTAGCCCATGATAGCTGCGAAATGATCATTCCCGAACCAGACAGTGCCAATGAACTTTGCAATAAAGTTTGTAAACAGTTTAAGGTTGCCTGTCATGTGTCGGGAACATCCGCTATTAAAAATCCAGAGAATTATCTGTATCACCTGCATTACACACAGACGACACAGATGAAATATAAGTAGATGTGGAACCCGAAATGTTAGAGGGTTTCGGAGCAGTTGTAAGAGACATACACATATCAATAAATTTAGGCATCCATTTAAATCCTAGTGTGTTATATATCCATTTCTGCCATCTATAACTACTATTTGATTTAGTCTTAGTGAATGCACTAGGTGGTACTACATTCATTGGAGGTAAAACTGGAGCTACAGGGACAACAACGTGTTGTTTAGAATCTAAAGAAGGCGGTCTACCAAGCACAGACTTAGAGTGATTAGTGGGCCTAGAGGTATTCCGAGTCTTCGGATTCCGTAAACGAGAGATGATAGCTTTAGCAACACATTTGTCATGACAATCAGAATTCATACTTTTACGACAAATATCACAAGGTGCATCAGACTGAATATCAAAAGTACTTAACGGTTTAGCATTCGTTACATCACTATTTCTATTACATTTGCCAGATGCAATATCTATATTGGAAGCAACATGAGTCTTATTCATAGTCCTAGGGTGTTCTTCTACTTTAGCATTCCTTATTGATCTTTTCTTAGGTCGCAACTTCCTATTCTTCGATTGAGTGCTCCTAGGCTGTGAAGTGCGGACTTTTGGAAAAGATGCAACTATTCCTGTTTCAGTAGAATGAATCACGTTAGCAACTTGTGATTTGGCAGTAGGAATTCTAAGTTCACGATTACAAAGTGTGACTGGTGCTATCTTCTTAATGACGGTTGGGGGAAGGTGTTGATACTTTCCTAACATTTCTCTTAGCTTAAAGATAGTGTGTCCTAACTCTTGATTTTTAGAACGAAGATTTCCCGAAAAATTCATGACTTCCTTAGTGTGTTTGAGAAAATGATCAAGCTCGTTTGATGCTTCATCACGAGTCTTTTTAAGTAAATCAAATATGACACCATATTCCTGTTTAACTTTTACAAGTTCTTGTTCATATTTAGAGATTTGACCTTTCAAAGACACGTTTTGATCATCCAGTTGCTCAAATTTTGGACTAAATGATTTAGATTGCAACTGGGTGATTTTGTTTTGCAAAGCAAGTTCACGATTTTGACGATCTTTTTGACACCATTGAAGACGACGTTTTGCGTTTGAAAGCTCGTTATTCAATCGTTCATTTTCAGCTTTTAAAGATTTGAACTGATGCACAATCTCGGATTATTAACGCGGTAACAACATTATCAACGATATCAGCAGAGATATAATCCAGTGCATATGGCAAAGCGTGAAGTAACAAACATTATGGATATCGCACAGATAACATCTTCCAAGAGTCGATCAACATCTTTTCTCAACATTTTCTTTTTACGTTTAGTGTTAGAAATAGATGTTTCTGTTTTCTCGAAAATGACCTTCATCACTCCTAGTTCCTTATGAAATTCCTTTTCCCAAGACAATGCACAATTTTTCAAATTTTTAACATTAGGTAAATGATTTTTCTGAAAAATGTCTCTTTGTTCTCGCGCCAGAGGCGATTGAAAATGTTGAACTTTGATTTTAGAATGATATTCTATCTCATATTCCAAAGTTTTGAGGTCGGCCATGAAAATGTCAAAATATCTAAGAATTTTGCGATTTTCAGGTTTTGAATTTACTTCACTAATGGAAGGTAAAGGACCATAAATTTGTGCATAATCTGGTTTGGAATTAACATTAGAAGACTCAGGTGTTTTAATGATAACCCTTGGTGTGTTAGAAGAATCCTTTTGACGGGACGAAAGTGACCGCTTGTGAATAAGTAAAAGGTTTGTTATAAACAACTTTTTCTAATTTTGATCGACTCTCGTCTTCAGCATCTAATTCCTCTTGACGATTATATTCAACAAAAGTCATAACAGAATCATCAGTTTTACATTCTAAGACTGGAAACTTCTGGATTTGGTTTGAATGTTTTGGGAGAAAGCTTAGGTTTGTAATCAGCAAGATTGAGTCTATATCCTTTTGGATTTGGTTTTAAAGTAAACTTTTCAATAGCTCTTACAGACTCACCATGTTTATAAACAACATTTTTAAACTCTATAAGCTTGTTTTGCAAATCAACAATTCCTTCCAGATAGTCATCCATTCGATTCGTTGAATGCTTTTTGTATGCAGAGAACGTTTTTTGACAGGTTAACAACTCAGCCTTAGCTTTTTGATTTTCTAAGGTGAGAGCGTTAATTTTCTTTTTATGTTCATGTTTCAGTTGTTCTATTTTAGACAACAAAGCATTTTTCGAAGCGGCTAGATCACGCATCTGTCTCTCTAAATATTTTTCGTTTTGATGAGATTTAGCAAAAGCTGCTTCAAAACCTTTTTCACGTTTTTATTGAGCTTTGAAAAAATTGAGTTGCATGTTTAAACATTCAAAATCCTTGGTTAACAGTGCATTTTTGCTTTTTAAGTTCTCATTAATGGCACAACATTCTTCCACTATGGTTTTTTGGTCTTGTATTAAACGAGCAAAATCTGGTTGAGGCAAAAGTTTGGCTTGTTCAACGTGAGTCTCAACATGATCATTATTCAGATCCTCAAGTATAACCACGGAGTCAATTTGATTAACAAGGGAAACCATAAGGTCATCTTGATCGTCAAATGTAACTACGGGGTCTATTTGAAAATCGTCGGAATGAGATGTGGAAGACTCATTTTGAACATTTTGAGCCTTGCCGGATTCATATGTTGGCAGAGATATTAGATCAGAGATAAACATGGTTTGTTCGGTACTGAGACAAGCCATCGTGTCATACACCGGGCCTCGTTTCACTCATGTGTAGCTCTTGCATATTAGCCATCAACATAACTGCCGAGTTGGTCCGCAAGTCCTCCATATCATCATCCGAGTCGCATCTACCATAAAGCTCGTTCTTTGTCTCGTGAGAGTTCCACCCGCCTTCATCCTTCGAGCCAAAAGAAGAGCCTTTTGTGATAAGCACTACCCTAGTCCTCGGCTTTGGGCATGCATTAGCCAGGTGTCCCTTCTCATTGCAGTTGTAGCATCGAAGACCATTCAACATATTCTGAGCATTTCCTGCTCCACCACTTGAGTTCGTTGTTATTCCTACCCACAAGATTAAACCCTTGACCACCGCCATCCGACCGACCATAACCACGATTCTGAACTTCAACTCATCCATTGTTCACAACAGCTTGATTCCTTGTGTTTGATGAGGAACGAATGCGATTGTTGGATTTGTTGGTATAACGGCCAAAGGCATTAGCAATCATAACAAATCCTTGTTGCAATGCTTCGAACGGATCGATGTCCTCATTAGCTTCACTTACAAGTGCTTGAGCATTGTTGTAGTTGTATGGAACCAATTGATTTTGTTGAGATTGTTGCTGTGAAGGATCATGTGGTGGGTTTGAAGCAGTTGGTTGAGTTGCTGGTTGAGGAGGATAATTTTGTTGAGCATATAAGGCAAGTTGTTGATTTTCCGGATGTGTCGGTGGAGCAATTTGAGCACGGAGAATCCTTTCCCGATCAAATTCCTTTTCATGAGGCTTCAAGTAATTGTACAACAATCCGTAGGTAGATTGATGCATGTTCTTTGCTTGACGGAGAAAAATGACATACTTCTCCCATTCAGGACCAAGACTACTCAGGAACTTAGTATTCACTGCAATTCTTGGCATGATGATGTTGTGTTTATCCAAATCATTGATGATGTCTGAAAAATGATGATGATAAGACTTTAGTGTCTCTCCAGGTTCAATCATGAAGTGTTCATAAGACAAGTAAATTTTGGATTCCAAATCCTCCTGATTGAGTACAGATCCTTCCATAAGAAGACGAATATGTGCCCACATTTTCTGTGCAGTCTTTTGAGCATCAACACTATGAAGAATTGGGTTTGGTAATCCTAAGAGGATATATTCCATTGCAATCTCATCTGCTTCATAGTGTAGAAGTTCTTGAGGATTCAAGTTTGCAACATTAGCAACATTCGTTTGTTCATCTCTTGGTGGATTAGCATTAGGATCTCCGAGTGCAACGATATTAGGCATCTGAAATGGACCTTCCAAGATAACCTTCTTTAAGAAGTTTCCATGTGGCTTCTTCAGATCACAAAACCTAAAGAACCTTATCACCCATTGATCGTAGTTTCCTGGAGTGAGCATTGGAGGTCTATCAAGTGATCCAGCCTCATGAATTGATTGTTGGCTGCTTAAAGCTTCACACATCTTTGCAAACCAAGTGGGTTCCTTCATAGTGTTCCTGGATGGATGTTGATTGAAATCACTTGGTGGTGGTTGAACCATTTGAGGTTGTGGAATTGCAGCAAGTTGTGGAGTATGTTGTTGATTAAATTGTTGTTGATAAATTGCTTGTTGTTGATTCCATTGTTGATGTTGGGGACTTAATTGTTGTTGTTGTTGACGTTGAGGATAAGTGTAAGGGAAATAGTTAGAGTTTGGTGGTTGAGACATGTTGAAAACTTGTGTTGGTAAAAATGGATCTTTGTAGTCGAATGAACCTTTGTTGAAGAAGTGTCCTTAGGCGTAGAAATCACAATAACCAAGTAGCACTTATGCGTAACAACACCAAAGTTACGCGTAACAATAAGGAGTTACGCGTAGATTTAGCTTACACGTAAGTATGGAAAAGACTCTAAAGTTATGCGTAGACACAAAGTTAGGCGTAGAAAGTTAGGCGTAGGATTACCTTATGCGTAAGACTGAGCTTAGGCGTAAGATGAATCTTATGCGTAGGATTTCTACGCGTAAGCTTTATGCTTATGCGTAATTTTAGGGTTTTGCCCAAATGATCTTTTACACTATCACAGTGCAAAAGATATCCAAAGTCGACCTATTTTCATACTTATCCAAGTAAGAAAACACGGAGTAAACCACAAAAACGAAGATCAAACCAAGGATAACCTTACGCGTAGTTTTAGGGTTTTGCTACGCGTAGGATTACTCGTAAAATCGATAATGCCCAAAGATGTTTCTAAACCAGTTTTTGTGTGATAAAATAGCTTCAATAACACCAAAAGACACAAAAGTGTGAAACTTGATGATCCAAAGCTCTTAAAACAGTTACGCGTAGGATGATACACACGTTCAAAAACTAGATATAAAAACAATGATCTACACATAAAGTTCAAAACTTTTTGCCAAAAACAGTAAGGTTAACACCTTATAACGTTGAAAGGACAAAAATCTTGGATTAAAAAGTGTAAAAAATACGTTTTTGATCAAGCCAAAGTTTCGGATACGCAAGTTAGGCGTGAGACCAAAACTCACTTCAAACAATACGTTGACTCAACTATTAGGCGATTGATAGCACTGATAGGTCACTAGTTTTACAAACAAAAGCAATATAGAAAGAGATAAGGCGATTGAACAATACACACAAACATACACACGAAATACTATGATGGTTAGGCGTAGAGTATGTGAAAGAAATGCATTGAACAACCAACCTTCAAATGAAGGTTTACAAGAGTATTTATAGGCAAGGAGCTAGGGCAACACTCCCTCTCCTTCCCTTTTCCTTATTAGAAATGGGCCTAAGCTCATGGGCATTCTACACAAGCTTAAGACTAATAACAAACATAAAGGCCATAATTAAGCTAACTATTACATATTAATTACTAACACTTGATTAATGTTTAGGAGTGATTCCAACAAAACTTGTTGGGTTTATTCCAGTTCTAGCTCTATCTCAGTCAGCACTCTTCCCATTTCTCACTTTTCTCCTTTTTTCATCATACCTAAAGACTTCTATACTATCTAGTGGATTGTCCCTGGGTAGATCCCTCCGGCTCTGGCGGGATCGTGGGAACGAATACCTAACCTTACCATCCTTATATCTCCATGCATAAAGTGAATTTGGTCGGTCTTTTGGTATTGTTCTTCTGCCATTGAAATTGATTGAAAACCATTTGAAAATCAATCCAGGTACTTGTGATACAAAATCAAAGCATTTTGTACTGTATCGTTTTTGATATTTTTAGAAAAAGCTCCCCCTCAACATGTGCATCAAATATTTTGAAATCGTTTTGGCACATGGAGGCATGAGGACTTAGAAATATTGGATTAAGAATGAAAGACTCAATTCTTTGATCAAGATTTTCTAGAATTATCAACATCACTTTCCTGATCAAATTTAGTATTTTAAATACTTTTTTGAAGATTTTTTGGGAAAGGATGTGGTTTTCTAAAGATTGCTCCCCTTAATATGTGCATCGAGATTTGAAAGAGTATTGCACATATTAGTGGGAACATGCACTTTGAGACAAATCAATCACGTTTTAATCCCTTATGGTTTAAGATAAATGCTCCCCCTTAACATGTGCATGGAAAATTTGAAATCGTTTGGCACATGTAGGGAGAAGTGCTTGTTATTATATTTATAAAACCACTTATTGAATTATCAGTTTATATCCAATTTAAATCACAAATTCTCCCCCGATCAGAATTTTCAAGTCCTTTGAGATTTGTGATCTCTATTGATTTAAATTGTTTTTAAAAGCTTTTGAGGAGAATTGTGACTTGCTTTTAAAACATTTAACTAATAAGGATTAAATAATGAGACTTTAAATTCCAATGATTAAACATGCTTTAGTGTCTTATGAAAACACAACATTACCTTTGGTCTGGATCCAATTGTACAAAAACATTGTTCTTTTTGTTTATCCAAAATTACACCTTGCTCTATTACGTGAAAATTGTTTGAAAACTAACCTTTTGATTTGATTGAAATCATTCTCCCCCTCAATTAATGACATAAGTTGTTGATTGAGTGTTAGAGATTTTGACAAATGATAAGTCCAGATGATTTTCAAAAATATAGTCTGAGTTATTTTCAAAACAATTTTGTTTTCATTAGATGACAAATATTTTTCAGAACAATATTTAGAAGGAAAAATATTTTTGAAGGAAACATTTGTCTTTTTGGCGACAAATATTTGTTTTTAGAATCAGAGCATGATGTTTCAAAAATAAGATTAAGCATGGTTTGTTCTTTCTTTTAAAATGGGTTACTGCCTGAAAAGACAATAAACCATCATTTTTCTCCATCATTTTTTTTTTAAGTTTATCTACCTTCTAACTTCATCTAAAAACCTGTGTCATTCTTTGAGTGACAACTCAAAGTCCGTAGATGTTATCGAAGAACAGAAATTTGATTAAAAATATTTTTGGACTTTTTCAAAGATTTTCTGATTTTTTATGGATTTTAAAATTTTATATTTTTATATTTTCTTTTTGTGGGTTTTATAATTTAATATTTTGATTTTAGAAAATAATATGTACAAGAATTTGATTAAATATGTCCAAGTCGTGGAAGAATAAACTCAAAACGTTCTCTAGGAAGAGCTTTAGTGAAGATGTCTAACAAGTGGTATCAAGAGCCAAGGCATAGTTTAGGTTAATATTGATTAGATTTAATCAAAATCCGTACTTAAAAGCGTGTTTTAGATTGAAATTTATGGACTTTTTGGACTGAAATACGTGTTTCTATGAGTTTGGCGAGTTAGCCTTGAATTTCTGCGAGTTTCTCATGAATTTCAGCGAGTTTCTCATGAATTTCAGCTAGTTTCTCTTTTCTTTCTGCGAGTTTCTCATGAATTTCAGCGAGTTTCTCATGAATTTCAGCGAGTTTCTCTTTTCTTTCTGCGAGTTTCTTTCTGCGAGTTTCTTTCTGCGAGTTTCTTTCAGCGAGTTTCTTGTCAGCAAGTTTGGATTTCTGCGAGTTTGGCTTTCTACTACTAATCAACCTAAATCTAAACAACCTCAACCTTAATTATCCTTAACGATCCACATCATTCATCAATCAACAATTATGTCTCAACCACCATACTCTAACTATTTTCCTTACACTTATAATCAACAACAACAACAACAACTAAGTCCACAACATCAACAATGGAATCAACAACAAGCAGTTTATCAACAACAATTTAATCAACAACATACTCCACAACCTCCTCAACAAGTTCAACAACGAATGTCAATGGTTCCACAAATCCCTCAACAACAAACTTGGTTTTCTCAAATGTGCGAAGAAGGTTACAAGTCGACAATCGATTCATGAAGCTTGTTGGATACTCGTCCTCCAATTCTTACACCAGGAAATTATGTGCAATGGTCAAGTCGATTTCTAAGGTATATGGAACTCAAGAAACCTCATGGTAAGTATCTGAAGAAGGTGATATTAGAAGGACCGTTTCAAATGCCAATTGAAACTGTTCCCGGAGATCGCATTTTGTTCCACCAAGACCCGATACTATCTCTATTGTTCCACTTAGCCGTTTAACACCAGAACAACTAGTTCATCTTGAAGCCGATGAGCTTGCTATGCAACAAATACTTCTTGGAATTCCTAATCCGATTTACAAATGTATTGATGCACAGACAACTGCAAAAGATATGTGGGAACAAATTCATCTTTTGATGGAAGGAACTGAACTGAATAAGATTGACATGGAATCTAAGCTATATCACAACTTTGATGTGTTTACCATTGAGCCTGGGGAATCACTTGAATCATATTATCATCGTTTCACAAATGTGGTCAATGATGTGCATCGTCATAAGATTGATCTTCCAACAATTGCTATTAACACCAAGTTTCTGAACTCATTAGGACTTGATTGGCATAAGTATGTTACTTTTGTTCGACAAGTCAAGGATCTTCATGATGTCAAGTATGGGTTATTGTATGATTATCTAAAACATCATCAATACGAGGTTCTTAAAGATAAAGAAGCTCGTGGCACACATGGTTTCCCTCCACCACCAATTGCTGATCAGATTGCTCTTATGGCACATGGTTATCCAACTCCTTACCCAAAGTCAAATCATGCTTTCGATCAACAACAACGTCACTTTAGTTATGCTCTACCCACCACCTTCATCTCACACCGAAGGTGATTCTAATAATGCATACTATGCTCAAACCAATGATGATCAAGCTGATGCCTTTGAAGCATTAAATCATGGAAGAAGGCTGATAAAAAGATTACGTCTACATTGTCCAAAGATATTCCACCTCGCAAACGCCGACCTGATGATAAAGATGATGAGTCACGTCTAAGAGACAAACGCACCAAATTTACTCCACCATCATCTTCAGTGTTTTAAAACACCTCTCATGATATTACACCTGAAGATGAAATTCAACCACAATCTACCAATCAACCTCCACACCAGACTGTCTCTAAGTTCATATCCCCGCCACCATTTAACATGCCACAAGAAGAAGCCCCAGAATGGATTGATTCTTCCACAACTAAGTTTGATTGGTTTGACGATATGGTCGATGCTCATCTAGAAGATGAAATTCCTAATGAAGCTTCCATTATGGATTTCACAAAGACTTTGAAAAAGATCATGAAGGTGCAGAAACATCAATTGTCTCACATTGCCAACATTCGCCAAGCAGGGTTTACACGATTTAAGACTTCCATCACTTCAAGGCTCCAATTTGAGTACAATCTTGAAGAAGTTGCAAGAGCAATGTCTTAGAATATCACTTGGGATGTTTCGTTTCCCTCCAGTGCTCCCAAAACATTCAAGTTTCAAGACTACTCTCAACCTTTACCACTCATGGGTCATACTCATAATCCTAAGTTACCCACACCATACTTCTTTAATCATGATTTAGAATATCTGATGTATGGCAACACAGATCCAGAGAAGAGGTATTCAACATCATTGTCTAAGTTCCATGCTGCGGTTTACACTCAAGAGGGGATGGAGGAAGAAGTTGCTGAATTGTTTAGCTCTTCGATTGTTACATATAATGATGAAGCTGAACTTGGAATCTTCCACTGGCCTAATCTGCGTAAATGGTTTTACAAATGGCGACTTACCTTCACCTCTAAACACAAAGTGTGTTACAACCACCGGATCTTGTCCATTGTCAGTGTAGAGGTTATGACAAACTACAGGTACAATTTTCTGACCAAAATCACGGTTCGTAGAGCTGACGACAAAGAATACACCTTCAACGAGGCAGACTACAAGTTTATGAATCTCAACGAGATAGAAGATCTGTATCTTCTCAAAGTTCATGGAAAGCTTGAGCATCTTCCTGGCAGCTTACAATATGATATCTTCAACTCAATTCTCATTTTTATCCGTAGTCTCGTAATTAAGTCAAGAGTTGAAGATCTTCATCTTGGCATTAAAAGTTATCAGAAACATCTGAATCTCACCATGCGAGATCTCAAACCACCCGGTATTTATGATCAGCAATCGTATACATTCACAAGAACACCATTTGGCTTACACTTCATCAGGAACAAAATTTTCAAATTCATGGGCTACGAAGAAATTCACAAGTTCAGTGATGATACGTTGACACATGTAAAGGCTGAGCTAGTTCACATTCTTGAAGATTTGAAGAGGGCAGAAAGCAAGGATGGTTGCGGCACATGAAATGGAAGAGAAACGATGTTAAACAAGCTAAACAGTTTGTCAAGAAAATTGAATCACGACTCAAATTCTGAGTTCAAATGCGACGAATTGAAGGCTATGTTGGAGGACGAGCAAGGGTGCCGAATATATTGATGTTTCGTCGTCCTGAATGAAGTACTGCAGTTAGATAGTTGTTTGGAACATTACTGGAACATTTAAACATCTGTCTGTACCAACTCTAACTCTTTACTTTCATTCTTATGCTTATGTTAATTGATTGTGTTTTTTTTTAGTTAAACCTTGAGCTCGAATTTTCACAAGCACAACAAATCTAATCATATGGTTTTACAACTTGTAATAATCTGATTCAAATTCAGCTCAAGAAGGATATCTCGAATATATTTACGTATTTGAGGGGAGTACTTTTGTTCAACGAAAACAAAATCTTTTACTCCAAGAAAGGACCTTGTGGTGCGGCTTGATTGCCTCAATCCTAATTAAAGGAGCGAAAGCTTCTTAACTGCTTGCAACACAAAATTTTTGTTCAAAATCAAATGTTCTTGAAATTCGTTTCTTCCCAAAGGAATTTCAAACACCTCAAAAAGCATATTTTAATCAACATGTTTTCAAAAACATCATACATATGCTATTTTTGAGGGGGAGAAATGTGAGTGAAATTGTTGATCAGGAAGTTATGGAATCTCATAACATGCTCGACTCAGATATCACCAATGAATTGACGATGTTTGAATGTTAGTAATCGAAAAGATAAGTCTTCCAAGACTTATCTTAGTAGAATGTACCAACCCGAGACACTCTTGATTGACATGAACTTTGACGGGTCTAACCTCCTTTTCAAGGAGTGTTTACATCTTCAAGGTTGTTATTAGAGCTAGTTGTCACCTAAAAGCTAATAATGTAACTCTTTAACTATACAACGTAACCGTGTCTCGCGAGGAATTGTCTATCAAGAGTCAATCAATTCAAAAGTGCGAGCTCTTCCCTCTCGGTGCAGATTTCAGTCAAAACTCATAAGCACATGTGGAGGGGGAGTATTTCTAAAAAACCAAAAACTCTCAAGGTGTTAGCAAAACATGTTTTTCATCATAAACATCTTGAGAGATTTTTTCAAGAAAAGGTTTTTTTTTGTGGCAACATAGGATAGTCATGGAGTTAAAAGGTGACTAAGTTTAGGAATAAACGTCCTATGATCCACCAGAGCTGGAGGGATCTACCCAAGGACATCACAAATAGTTAGCATTTAGAAGTCCTTAGGTATGATTGAAAAAGGAGAAAATGAGAATCGGAGAAAGAAGGAGTTGAAGAATTAAAAAGAAAAGTTAAAGAAAAGGGTGAAAAGAAATAGCCCTCCGCTTAGGAAAATCAAAGCGCACTAATCGAGTCTAGAGCCATGAGATTCATCAAAAGATCTCTTAGGAACACCTAATATCTCACCACTTGATTGTTCAAACAATAGGGACACAAGTGACATATTCTAGAGTCCTACACAGATCTTAGCAATCTGCCAGAACATTTATGAGGGGATTCACAATTGTGATCCTCAGTGATTGAATGGAAACTCCTGCCAGGGTCAACATCAAACAGCCCTGACTGCAGGTCACTTTGGTAACTCCTTGTGGGTTACACTTAGTGTGTCTCAAACGGTCTACAGTCATGGGGTGATGCTTTGGTGTACCTCAGCGACTCATCTGAACTGTAGGTGTACTTCGGTACATCGCGTTATCTCACTTGTGGGACTCCAGTTCAGGAACAACCTTCGTGAGAATTAGAGTTGTGTTTTCACACTATGCTGTTAACACTCTCGAAGTTCAAACTTGTAAGCTCTGGATTATTTCTAACCCAGGTTTTATTCTTTCTTCTTATGGACGCTCACAGGTGGAAAAGATCGTGCAGATTCTCCACATGCTCATACAAACATCAACACTAATTGAAGTTCTCTCAAAAGGCAACACAGAGTCAGAATGATTCTTCATCAAAGTCAAAGAATTTGCAAAGTTTAAAGACTTGAGAGCTACACAAAATTGGAGATTCAAAGTTAAAGAAGTATGAGTATGGTGGAGAAAGACAGAGAGACACCTTTACTTATGATGTTGATAAAGGCAGAATTCTGATCACAACAACAAGGAAAAAGAAAAAAGTTGCATAGAATTAAAGACGTCACAAGCTATGAAAGCCAAAGAAGTTCAAGATGTCGAACGACCCAAACAAGACAACAAACGATGACCAACCTTTACGGGGAGATTGTTAGGAACATGTTTTATTATAATGTGTCGGTCATTTCATTTGTAATAAGTCGTTAACAATTATGGTTTACAAATGTTTGTAATTGATTTCACAGCTCATGTAGTAAGCCCATGAGCTGTGATAGAAGGTTCTTCTAGAACCAAGGGGAAACACCCCTACTTATGTAAACACTAGAAATACCCCCTACCTAGAAGGGAGAGGGTTGTTGGTTCTAATTACAATTATCATTTTCATTAATCATTAATTAGTTCCTTTAACTTTCTCTCACTAAAACTTTCTCTCTCTAGAAATACATATTGATGTGAAAGAATGGTGACCTAACACAACAAGTCGATAAGCTGACAAGTCGCTAAAGAGCAACTCGCTAAGTATCCAAGTCACTAGTATCAAGTAGCTAACAATTTACACTACAACTCGCTAACAATTTCTGAAGCAAGTCGCTAACCTCACCAAGTCGCTAGCCCTAGTGGAGAATCCACTAACTTGTACTATTTTTCGGCTTGTCTCAATAGACAAGTCGCTAGGCTCAAGTCGCTAACAACTAACAGTGTAACTCGCTAACTTTTACTGAAGCAAGTCGCTACAATGAAAAGAACTACGAGAGCCAAGTCGCTAGCAAGAAAAACTTCAAAAACACACTTTTCAATCCAAAACAAGCTCAACCACAGTGATTCAAGATTTCCAAATCAAAACTCAAGCACTTACAATGATTCTTAACACAAAAGTACACCCAAAATTCAAACTTTAACACTAGAAATGATCCAAATTATGCAAAAACCACTAAACTTTTTCAAACTCAAAAACCATATAAAACCACTAGAAATCAGGATATGTAAGAGAGATGATCAAACCATGTCTCTGATACCAATTGTAACATATTGGATTTCAAAAACACATCATAACATAACATAAATAGGGCGTATGGTTTAAGTGTTTAGAGAGAGAAAGTAGAAGGTGGGAGCCTTTCTAGAGAGAAAAAGTAAACAAAGAAAGAAAGGTTAGATTGAGTGAAAGGTCCAACCCTCTACCTTGGTAGGTATAGAGTATTTATAGTTACATACTATACATCCTTCTTCGGACTGTAGATCAGGCATACAGTGGGTAAAGACATGTCCATCCTCCACGGTGTTGCTCTAAACTAAATAACAAATGAATAACGTAATATCTATGAGCTACCATATGCTAGACTATAGTTGGGGTGACCGACTCCTCACTATGGATTTTCTAAATCCTAACAGGTACCAATTCCCAACATCAAGTCGATCAAACTCGTGAATTTCTTCTTGCATTGCATTGAACCAAATGTCCTCAGATATTGTGGTTTTAACATCTTTCGGTTCGACCTTTGATAGGATGGAATTGAAGAAGCACCATAAGGCATCGGTAGCTAGTTGTTTACGAGTGGATACCGGACGAGAAGGATTCCCAATGATATTTTCCAATGGATGATCATGTGTCCATTTCCTGAAGTGCTCGTGTGGTTGTGGTTGAGGAACTGATGTGGCATAGTTGGGGTCTCCTGATGAAGATGGTTCAGAAGATGGATTAGGAGAAAAAATGTTTTCAAACGGTGCATCTTGTGGAGTGGCAAAGGGGTTATCTCCATCATAGTTGGCAGAAGCATTTCCATGATGTACACTCAAAGATTGTGGATTTGAGGATGATGATGAGTGATCTTCAGCAGGCGCATCTTGGGATAGTGACACAGAAATAGATGGATTATCTGTGTTGACAGGGTTAGGCGCTGCCTTTGTTGATGGTATAGAATGGTTAATGTCATGAGGTTCATAGTATTCATCAAACATTGGATCAAATAGTTTCTTCAAATCTTCTTCAGAAGGAGGTACATATGGAACTGTAGCTGAGGGATTCTATATAAGAGAAGAACTGATGGGACCACAAGATGAATGTTGAGATGCGGGTCCTGAACTGGATTGTCCAGGAGCCATTTTCCCAGCCAGCTCATCAAACATGACGTGAATAGTTTCCATGATATATCGGGTTCTTTTTTTGTAGATTCGATAACCCTTACGGTTTGGTGCATAACCCACAAAAACTCCAATGTCCGCTTTAGCTCTTAATTTACCAAAAATCTTGACCATCATTCGTTGGATAGCATAAAGCACTGAACAAATGAAGGAAAGAGAGATCAGGTTTTCGATTGTGGATAAGTTCGTATGGAGTTTTTCCATGAGTGGTGTGGATAAGGGAATGGTTTTGAGTATAGCAAGCAGTGGCAATGGCTTCAGCCTAGAGAAACATTGGAACCTTTGAGTAATTTAGCATAGTTCTTGCAGCTTTCACAAGAGTCCGATTTCGTCTTTCAACTACACCGTTCTGTTGAGGAGTACATTGAATACTTCTGTGATGGTTGATTCCAATGAATTCATAAAATTTACTTAGTTCTTTGTTAACAAACTCAGTTCCATTGTCTTTTCGGATAATTCTGACAATTTTGTTAAGTCGAACCTGCAGCTGTTTGATAAGTTTGATGATGACATATGGAGTTTCATCCTTTGTCCTCAAAAACTTAACCCAAGTAAACCGAGAGTAGTCATCAACAACGACTAACACATATTTCTTCTAGTTTATCGTTTGCACTCTCATTGGTCCGCATAAGTCCAAATGAAGAGTATGAAGAAATTCCATTACTGAGTTTGCAGGTTTGGGTTTATGGACATATATCTTGCTTTTTCCCAATTCTCATGCTGAACAGAGATGATCCTTTTCATACTTTAATCTGGGTAAGCCTCTTACGAGGTCCTTTCTATAAAGATCATTAATGGTGCCGAAGTTTAAGTGATTGTGACGACGATGCCATAACCACGAATTTGTTTTCAAAGCCTTTGATAACAAGCAGATTGTAGAAGACTTCATCATGTATTCGATAGAGATGGTGTACAAATTGGTTCCACGTGTTCCTTTCAAAATTTCAACACCATCTAGTTCTCTAACAAAGCATATATGTTTTCTAAAGGCCACCTCTAGATCAGAATCACAGAATTGACCAGCAGAAAAAAAATTATGACCAAGACCTTCTACATAATATACCCTGGAAATTACACTATCTCTAACAACATAATCTCCGTAACCCATAATTGCCCCAAAATTGTCATTCTGAATCTAACGGTCAAATGAATTTAGTCACGAAATTCATGAGCCATGAGCAATCTCCAGTCATATGCTTGGAACGACTGAGTCCGGTACTACTGAGCGATTTGAGCGACTGCGGTTGAACACAAACAAGTATGGATGGTGGATAATTTGGATCCCCATGTGAGAATGGGTTCCACTTGGTTAGTAAACGAGATTGGAACACCCACATCAGAAATAGAATCAATGAGATCACTAGAGGTAGATGAAAGACTAGAAGTGACAGTAGATCTATTCAAAGTGTGTCCACTTCTTAAAGGTATCACTCTACCTGTGGGCATCCATTTCCTAATGGGCGTTGATTCAGATAATTTAGGGCACAACTCATCAAGATTGAATTTACGACCAGTAGGTATCACTGATAACCTACATTACTAAATTTCTTCCTGTTGGTTTCCAATGTTTTCTAGCCTTCTTCCACCTTGGGTTTCTGACATTCTTATCCTGTTTCCTAGTGTTAACATTTTTTACCGGAGAATTAACAACATTACTCAAATCATTCACAACACATTCATGATTAATACCAGAAATCAAGCATTCATTACATGTTTTGCAAGCAGTAGCAAAATTTGAATTAATTACAGTACGCTTATAGCTAATACTAGAATCAACACGATTCGTCTTATTCAACACAAACTTATTTTTCCTAGGGTGGTCTTCTACTTTCTTCCATTGATCACTCTTAGCTTGCGAGCTACTATCTTGTTTTGTATTGCCTGGAGGCTTTGACCCGCTTGCCTTAGTGTCAATGATTACTCCTGTAGAGGGAATGATGGGAACATTAGTTGGTTTTGATACTTTTGCGTTCCGATCTAGAAGTCTTTGGGATCTGAAGTACTAGCGAGCACATCAAAGTTCACATGCTTTACTTTTGGCATAGAACAAGGCATATCAAGAGTCGCATGCTTAATACTAGGCATAGAGCATGGCATAATGAATTTATCTTTAATATAAAAAGATTTAGGGCATGTTGCTCTTAAACATTCTAAAAGCTCCTGAGATCGTTTGGCATATAAGCATGCATACCTAAATTCTCTATCAAGTGGTTTATTTATGCTATCCTCTTTGACAATCTCACGGAGAAATTCTAGACTATCCTTAAGATACGAAAAATATTCTAGACACACAAGTTTTTTATTTCTAAGATGAGGAGGAATATACTTTACAGTCACAACATACTTAGAATCCGCAGATACCTTTGATACAAGATTCTCATCACCGACAATTGGAATTTTCCCTTTTTCCTGACTCTTCAGATTCTCAATTTCCTTTTCTAAAGAAGTTATTTTTTCATTATTCTTGTCACGAGTGACTTTCATTGAATCATATAACTCTTTGAAATGTTGTTTAACCTTTTCATTTTCTTCTAGAAAACTCTCATTTTCTTGTTGTAAAACATTAATGATGTTTTGAAGATGAAAGTTTTGAGAATTCTGAGAATCTAACGAAGGAGGCATTAGGGAGCCATTCACATTATTCTTTTCACCCTTCAATTGTGAAATTTGGGTTTTCAATCTTCTGATCGTGCTACAATGAGCTCGAATCTGTTCATCACGTTTGCTTATTTCAAAAATTGCATCAAACTCAGGAGCATCCGAAGATGTCTTGACATTTGAGATTTTAACATTTTCTTTGAGATGTTGATACTTATATTTCAAAGCAAGATGTTCAACTTGTAGTTTTGAAAAATGTTTTACCAAGTTATCATGATCATCCTGTTCAATTTTCTCATGCAGTTTTGAATTTGTGTTTTCAAGCTCAATGACACGATCATGGGAAACTTTAAGAGCAACAGATAATTCATAAAACTGAGAAGCAGTAATAGAGTAATTTGTAACAGTATAAAACACATCTTGAGCAATACAGCTAGAAATCAAGTTCTCATTTAAGATATGCAGATTCTTCCTTTCAATTTCATTACTTTTGAGTTCACGTTCATAATCATTGACCTCAATTTCCATTTCATCATACACTCTCTTCGTGTCTTTAACTTCAGTGTCAATAGCATTTTTAAGAGAATCAAATTGATCCTTTAATTGTTTAAAGAAAAGCATGACCTCAGTTAAATAATACTCTTTTGTTTGTTCAAAACCCCTTTCCCCTTTTGTAATCCCAGTTGGAGTGATTCTCTTCTTACAAGTTTTCTTAAAGTCAAAAAATAGTTGGTACACTACATATAAGCTGACTAAGGTTTTGTGTGGGAAGAGTTCTAGGCACTAGATGCATAGGTGTATTAGGGGGATACACAATGGCTGGAGGCAATTTTCTGCAAGGGGAATTCTTTTCAATAAACTCATAAGCTTTTTTCTTATCCATATCCTTTTTCCAAAACACTTGTTCAGGGGTCAAGCTGGGTCGAGGTCTAAACTTATTAAAGGCAATCCAGTTTTCCTTAGACAAATTTGGTGTTTTAAAGGTGATATTTTGTTTTATGCACGAAGGATCCTTAAGTTTACCATCCATTTTTTCTCTAGTGACTTCTTCTAATTTTCTATCTTCCTCGTGCACTCAAAGACAAGTGGGTTTCTGTCTAGGCTTAAGAATCTCATTTCGATCATAGATTACCTTTTGAGCTGCTTTAGCTTTAATACAAGCCTCAGGATTTGGTTCTTCTACAAGTGCAACACTATGCTTATCACTTAGAACTCTATGCTTAGTGATCATGTGAACAGTCTGAATGGTGTTCTCTTGTACGTGCAACTTGTTTTGAATTTTGTTCTTTAGAGTTTTTAGGTTTGAAAATTCATTTGAAAGTTTTGATTCCTTAGCATTGAATTACTATTTAAGTACTTTTACGTTTTCTTGAAGTTTTTGCTTTTGTTTAACAATTTTGTTAAGCTTTTCTTGTATGGAATCTAACTCTTGTTTTAACATTTCTTCCCTAAAATTACTTTTTCTGATTATTGTACGCATTTGGTTATCCATCTCCTGCTCACGGGTAGTCAATTCAAACTTAGCACGTTTTTCATATATAGCAACTTGTTCCTTATAGGCATTCAGTTCAGAGGTTATAGAATCACTAGGGGCACATGCAGTGTATTCATCAAAAATATAGTCATCATTTACTGCAGAAGATGCATCACTTGGTACAATTTCACTTTCATTTTGTTTCACATATTGACCATATGGGACAACATTGCTATTATCCATATTTTCAATATTTGATTCAATAATTTCAGTTGATTGTACCTTGTCGTGTATCTTTTGCTCATCAACTTCATCGTATAGTTTCAATACCTCAGATATGATTGATTCATTGGAGGGACTGGCCTGTTGTGGTGAGATACTAGCCATGAAGATGGTCTAGGCATTAGGTTCATCATCGACATCAAAGTCAAATGCATCACAGTCTGCAACTTGAAATGCATTTGGATTGTTGTCTCCCATACCCTGCACTGGCTGTTCATCCACAACTGCATCGTAAGTTTTGGCATTTCCCTCAGAAGAAATAGTAATTCTTCCTCATCCAAAACTGCTCCATTATCTTGAGCTTGTACCAGCAGCATTTTATCCCAAAAGTACTCTGCATTTTGTGGATGTTTTAGAGATGTGCAGTTCCTTGCAATGTGTCATTCTCCACCACTATTGTAACATTTGATTGGCTTCCCTTGGCCCTGAGTTATGTTCCTTCCTCTGTTCTGATTACCCACATATCCTCCACTTATACCAGCATTTCCGTAACCTGCTCCTGCCATTCCTTGTTCATTCTGTCGTCCTTGCACATTTTGCACCACTACCTTTCCTTCTTTGACTGTAGCATAATTGTGGAGATTGGAAGCTGTTCTGAGATGATTGTTGGTGTGTGGATTGAAGTTCATGTTTTGCTTAACCATCAAAGCCAATTGATTGACAAGTTGTTCCATGAACGTGTCTAAATCTGGAGGTTTATATGCTGGATATGGAATGAGTTTGTGATTACCATTACCAGTTGGTATGACTTGTTATGCTTTGGTGGTTATTCCTACATTAGTGTAGAATGCAGTTGAATGATTTGACGAGCTTACATCACCAGAATTGGTTTTGAACTTTTCCAAGATCATTCGTTCAAACACAACATGTTTCTCATTCTGAAGCAAATAAGCATACAATTGCTCGTAGTTTGTGTTCCTCAATCCTTTGTTTAGCTTGACTGCAGTGACAAATTTGTGCCATTCGAGATTCGTGTTGTTCACAAACTTTGAATTGAGCTGGATATTTGGCATAGTCATTTTGATATTCCTCGTGCATTTACAAGCTTGTGGAATCTCACGTAGTATTCTGTAACAGTTTCCCATGGATTCACCTTAAAGTTCTTAAAGTCATCATAGAGCTGAGACTCCCTGTCTTCTTTAGTCAATTCAGAACTCGAGAGAAGCATCTTAACATTGTCCTATACTGCCTTCGCTTCAATGTTGTGATTGATCAACTTGTAAATGTCCTTAGGTAAACCCTAAAGTATGATGTTTGAAGCCCGATGTCGCATCATATCTCCTCTTTCCTTATCATTAAGTTCATCATACATCTTTGGTCTATCCAATCCTAATATAACTGAACCATCAGCAGCAGTTTCAAGAATGTCTCTGGTAGTCTCAACTTGATATGGTCCTTCATCAATTGATTTGAGGATATTAACCCCATTTTTCTTTCCTAAGCGGTATAGTCGATTCTTTGAGCCCAAGTGTCATAATCAGTTCTTTCCAGCTGGGAGGACGAGTATCAGATCCTACAGCTTGAACGTCATTAGCAACAGAAGAAGTGATTGTAGACATGATTACAGATTCTACGGGATTTTACAATTCTTTGATTAAACCGGGAAATAGATTCGTTCACGGGATTTTACTAAATCAAAAGAACAACCGTAAAACGTAACACGAAGAAATGACAAGTCTCAATAGACAAGTTGCACACTTGACAAGTCGCACCCAAGACAACTCACACCCTAGACAAATCGCAGTCCTGACAGATCACAGTACAAGACAAGTCGCAGTATAAGACAAGTCGCAGTATAAGACAAGTCGCAGTACAAGACAACTCATACCCTAATTACCAACTCGCATAAACGACAACTCGCTTATCAGACAAATCGCATAAAACACAAATCGCATAGACTGACAACTCGCATAGTACACAAGTAAACCCACTACTTCCACTACTTTCTCCTTTCTTGTCGTTTTATCTCAATAGAAAACTCGCATATAAGACAACTCGCTTCACAAATCGTGACAAATCGCATACAGTATGTGACAAGTCGCTTCAATAAGCATACACAGAAGAGACAAATCGCATCAAACTTGCGACAACTCGCATCAAAGAAAGACTTACCGTGACACAACTCGCATCCAAGAAACTTTCAAAAACACCACTTATCAATCCAAAGACAACTCAACCATGATGATTCAAACCTTCCAAACCAAAACCTATTATAATGATTCTAAACACAAAAGTACAATCTAAATCTAAACTTTAACACTATAAATGATCCAAATGATGCAAACTACTCTAAACTCATTCAAACCCAAAAACCTTATGAAAGCCACAAGAAATCCAAGAACATGAAAGATGAATGATCAAACCATGGCTCTTGATACCATTTGTAACATATTGTATTTCATAAACACACAAACATGTAATCACAAGTGGCGTATGATATGAGTTTTAGAGGATAAAGTAAAAAGAGTTAGGAACTTAGTGAAACAAACAAAAATGATATTGAAAGCACCAACCATTTTCCTTGCTAGGCAAAGGGTATTTATAGGTTCTTACAAGACACGCCTCCTACGGGCTGTGGATCAGGCATACAATGGGTGAAGACATGTCCATCCTCCACGGTGTTACTTAACAAACTACATGCTAACATTAAATGACTATGACTACGAGCTTTCTAACGAATACATATACTTGAGGTGACCGACTCTTTAATTACCATATTTTCTAAATCCTAACAGAGATGATCCTAATATTTACTATTCTGGACCTCTGACAGCTCTTACTGTAAGTGTTCATATCGATACATTATAATTTTTTTTTATCAATTGTTCATATGTGAAAATTTTAGTTTATACTTAAATAAAGATGTCTGAATAGTGATAATTATCTAATTAGATTTTATTTTATACTTTAGATTAAATTTTTCACGTGAAAAATATATGATTAGATTTTTTTTTATAGTTTATATTAAATTTTTCACATGTGATTTTCTTTTTTTATTTTATTTTTTTATTTTAATATTTTAAATTTTTTGAAAAATAATTATTCTTGTTCTATTTTGCTGCTTATTTATCTGCATTCAACAAAATGTGATTCAGTATGTGTGCCTCATGAAATTCCTGCAATCAGTTTTTGAAGTACTGATATGATTAAAAAGAGGCAGACTTTTGAAATTCAGAATGGTGGATTTGGTATTCTTGATATAAATGAAGATGATTTTAATGACAGTGATTCTTCAAGAAGAAAGGTTTTATTACAATTTAATTTGAAATATCAAAATTGGAGACTGTTTTAATAAGATTATTTTAAGTTTACTATTAGTGTATTCGCACGTGAAAAAATAAAATCAGATTTTGATTCAAAAATTTTATTTTTATTTAAATTTGAAATAATATTTTTCTAGATTAACTAACAAAATAATTTCTTATATCATGTATTTTGATTTAATAACATTATCAAGTATTTAATTCTATACACCAGATTATAAATTTGTTTTAAAAAAATATTATAGAGTAGTATTTACTTAGAGGCAATTATTTAATTTTATTTGTAGTATCTTAACTAGCAGTATTTATTTGTTTATTTATTTTATTTTTTATTTAGATTTTTTAAATAGTTAGACTCAAAATTGGATAAACTTGATCATGAAGTTGATTTGCTTGAGACAATTGTCTTTGATTTGGAGTATGAGTTTACATCATGGTTTTGCGAAAATCCAAATAATCCAAGGCTTAAAAAGATAAAAGCTAAGTTCAACCTCTGTATTCGAAATATTGATCTATGTGGAGATGATATGGCAAAGAGTGTAGTTAATTGTGATAATGAAACTGGAAAAGGAAAAGATTATGAAGGGTTTGAACTACATACAGTTGATGATGATCGCTGGAATAATGAGTTAGGGAACTATGAGACATTTGTGGATGATTGCTGGAATAATGAATTAGGGAATTATGAAACTGGAGAGTGTAGCCACCCAACTGAAGAATCAGATGAAGACAAAGTCAAAGATGTGGAAAAAGATGATAATATTTGTTTTCATACGTTTCAAGTTCCTTTAATAGAAACTGGTGATACGAAACGAATTTATTGTTTGCAAATAATAAATAATGAAGTAGATAAACTGTTCAATAAAGATGAGATGAGAGAATCTACAAAGGGAGGTCTAATTGATTATGAGATATTTGGGGTTCATGAAATTTTAAAAGAAGCGGAAAAGAAGATTATCTTTTCTCCAGATAGAAGTGCCAAAATCATTTAATCAATATGAGAATGATTTTGAAGATGAAAAGAAAGTTAAACCTTTGTCATGCTTTAGAAATCCATTCGTTGTTTTATACCCTTTTCCAAAATAAAGTTTAGACGTACCACCATCTTTTTCTTTGGGTCCTCAATTTGATACTGATAGTGACATTGAAGATATAAAGCCACTAATCAAGGAAACACCTATTAGGCAAAATCCAAGGCGTGATGTTGTTGTTGTTGTTCATGCAAGATCACCATACAAAATTAGGAAGATTTTCTCCAATTAATCCAATAAAAAGTTGGAGAAGAAAAGGTGGTTGATACGCTATTTATGGTGCCTGACGAGACTACTCCAATGTTAGAGAAATTTGTTGATAATTTTAAAAGTTATACCTTTTTTTCGCTTGTGAAATTTGTTAAAAATTATAAAAAAATGTATATATATATATATATTGCAGTGATTTGACATATGATTCCTAGTTCATCCAAGATTGTGTCACTTAGATTGACACTAGAGACATTATCTCCTGGATTGAAAGTAGATGCTGGTGTTATTAAAGCATGGTCAGATGTGTTGAACTACCTAGAGCGTTACAAAGCACCCCAAACTCCATCTAGATACTTTTTCAAACCAATTTTCGTAAGTGTTTTTTAATTATGATCCATGCTTTGTTCAAGTATGTCACACCCTCAAATTACCTGTTTTGCAGCGGAATGGAATACCTGGGGGATGACTGTCAGAGCATCACAGTTACAATTATATTGAACGACCTAAAATTTCGTTTGGAAAATACATCGTTTGATTGAATAAAATAATCAGAGTTTACAAAGTATTGGTCCCAAAAGATTTCCAAAGTACCAAAAATGAGTTTGTTACAATCAAACGATAGTTAAGTGCATAAAATATATGTGAGACGCGTCAAATCAGCGACTCCATGCAAGCCATGATGATAAGCTAATACCTGAGATAAAACATACTTAAAACAGTCAACACAAAAGTTGAGTGAAATCCATAGGTTTAATTAATTCTTTTGAACACAATATTCGTAGTGTGAGTTACGTTGTTTCACACTCATCGTTGAAAACAAAACAGCATTTATTTCACTAAGTTCATGACAACCAAAGCGTAAACCTCGTACCAATAGAAATTTGTAAAATCGTTTCATCGTAGCCCTAATAGGTAAACTTGCCAATTTACCTTAATGATTCAAATATAGTGCGTTCGATTTCCCCTAGCTGGGTCAATAAGAACGGGAGTGTTAATTCCAATAGGCCTATTCAAAATATTCGCGCTCACTCTCAAGTGACTAATGGTGCATGATGTAGGGACTTCAAACATGGCAATAGCATACTTAGTGACAATAAAACATTTGGATATAACGTACAGTTCAAGGCATTTGTGTTTGATTAAAAATATAGCATGTATCTCCCCCAAGAGTTTGTAAAACAATTAATTAATAGAAAGTCGGGCTATGAACTCACCTGATGCAATGATTATGATTACAAAAGTGGATACACTGAAATGAGGTGAAACCTCTAACTGTAACCTATGATGAATGATATGATCTAAAATAACTCACGATGTAATGTTATGCATGCAAACTCATATGATATCCATACCACTTGTGAATTTTGAAAATAATGTTTATCGTCAAAATATAAGTTTATAACGTATTGTCAAGTTATAAATTACTTTACAAGTACTTACGTTGAAATGTTATCCTACGATAGTCATTTAGTGATTTATTAAGAAATCATAGGTTTCTGTCGTAAAACAATATAATTTGACAATTCATGAAAGTGACTAAATGGCCTCGAAAATCTAGTCATAAAATGATATGTTTCAAGGGATTAATTATAGGATGATATATACTAATTATAAGTACTAAAAACAACAAAAGTGGTATAGAGATACACATGAAAGTTGCATGATTTCTACTAGAATGATAAAAATAACTCATGAATATTAGGAAAGAGTAAAAATGATCTTGAAATGCTTACTAGTATAGTGATGAGGTTTATGGAACAAGGTTTTTCCTAAATACCCTAGGTTTTTATTGCAAAACACTTAAAAGAAAGTATACTAGAGTGTATAAATTAACTTGTTCTTGAAAAATTTGTGCTTCTTCCCTTTCTTTCTTCCTTGGCCAGTTCTAGAGAATAAGATGGAGAGAGTTTTTGAGTTTATTTCACCTTGTATTATGTGTTGAGTATGTGTTATGTTTTGGTGATAATGATTGGTGTAAACAAATATCTTTCCATTTGTGTAGGTGTACAATAGTTAGGATATTTACAAGATAAAAATGGTGAGTCATGGTGAGGGGTGGCCGGCCAAAGGGTTATAGGGGGGGGGGTTGAATGAGTTTTGATATTTAAGTGTACTATTTGTTGTGTATAATGTGTACTTTGTAGGTATAAATAGGTATTTAGTTTAGCGTTAACTAAAAATAGATTTTAACGGAGCAAAATAAAATATATCGAAGTCGTAAAAATTATAAAAATACATTTCTTACAAGAATTGAGTGAAATAATAATTATCGAGTAGTATTTACGAAAAACGTCGTAAATATATATATATATATATATATAAATTTATGTACAAAATAAATTTAAAACACCGGGTAAACTAATAATATAATTTTTATAATCTTAAAATGAGTATAAAAATATATCAGGATAATTTTTGGAAGTGTCGGATCAAATATTCAAAATAATGATCGTGCGATAGCGTTTATTTAATAAATAAATATACGTTTAATGAAATATGCAAACCCATGCATAAATTGATATAAAATGATGTTACTATTAATATGTAGACTAAATCTAGTCTATATGAAATGTCCTCAATGATGTCTCATGAATACGCAGCTAAACCTTTTCGGTTATGCGCATTTGATACTCGTAAACCTAGTTTACGATAAATGATGAATAGTTAATCATGAATAGTGATTTTTCTCCGAGAATGAATAGTTATTTGTGAATAGTAAAATTTAGAAATACATTCTCAGAATATCAAATCGACTTCGAAAACGATGAATATTAACCGATGAATAGTAAATTCCCGAGATGAATAGTAAATTTGAGAAATGACTTGAAATTACGTGTTGTCACATTCGCCCACCCAAAAAGGAATTCAGTCCCTGAATTCAATTCGTGTTGGTCTCTCAAGTTTAGGGTTTGTGGTGAATAACGAGGAGAGAAGACATGACGAGGTGTCGTTACGGCTATCTATGATTAAGAGTGTATAAACATCGCAATAGAGAAAATATCAGAAAAATCTCCCATGAGTATCACTTTTACTTTTAGGAATATGTGAAAATTTTGCTTGCACTAAGATTTGTAAATAACTGCTCCCAACATAACATGATCCCTCCTGAATTAGACATAGTTAGCTAGGCTATGTATAATTAAGGAACGATAATGTGATGTTCGGTTTAGTTGTTATAACTCTCAATGTTTACAAAGATTTAAACCATGTTGTTAAAATAGCAGTTAAAGTAAAAAGTAAGTAAAATTATCGTAAGTGATAACGAATCAGAAGGAAAAGAAAGTACGATAGATGAGAATATTACACAATGAGTGGTTTATCAAATAGTACATAGTCTTAATCATAAAGATTCGAATACTAGGGAAGACATAAACTTAGTAGACATAGTGCATAGGAAAATAAGACTGTTAGTTTCTAAACTTCTTTAGTCTTCCGCGTTATTGATACCTTGATGAGCTTCACCTCCTTTTAACATATATGCTTTCCCATGAGCGCCTTCAACTTGTTGACCTTGATTTTGGGGACATTGGTTCCGATAGTGTCCTTGCTCCACAGATCCAAAACATGTGACTATGGCTTTACCTCTACAATCCCTGGTGAGGTGTCCTGATTTTTGGCATTTGTGGCACTTGGCGGGGCAAGGACCTGAGTGATGAAACTTACATCGATTACATAGTGCGTGTGTTCCAGCATAATCTGATGGACCTGTACACACACCTTGTGTCAATGATATTTTGTATGATACTATTAAGCACGCGGAATTTACTTAGTAATACTTAGAAGACGGATTGTATGATGTATTGTAAGTAAACACAGATTAAACACAAAACTTAAGCTCCAATATTATTAATGAATAATACGAGTGATCTTGCTTAACAATAGGGTTACACCTTGAAGCCTTTGTGAGTAATACGTAAGTAATTAACAAGTACCTAAGAGAATGACCTAGGACCTCCTTTTATACAACAAGGAGTCCTTTACAAGATAAGTATGAAGCTAACAATATAGAATATACACAAGATCTATCTATACTTATCTAGACGCGTTCTTCTATCCATTACTTAATAGCAGTGGTAATAATGTACCAGCAGTGGTAATACATTTCCACTACTAGTGTTAATCCAAGCAGTGTAAACCACAACTATCTGTGGTAATAGATTATTCCCAACAATCCTCCCCTAAACTTATGATTTCTATGCAAATCAATAAGTTTCTTCAATCTGCATTATCTTCAAGGATTTGGGGAATACAACCAAACACTTTACTTCTTTCTCAACTTCTGAATAGCTCTGGAACATTAATCTTGAAGCCTATGTAACAATGCTCTGACCTTCTCATTGTGTTCATGAACTCTTATATTAATACATAACATCACTGTGAGAGTTCCAGCTCTGAGTGGATATTCTTTCTCAGCAAGCATGAAAACATCTGTTCCATTTGCGGTAGAAACATGATGAACTTCACATGAGTCATAATAAAACCATTTAGTACCAGGACATGTACATGAGAATTTCCAGAAAGCATCATTAACATCTGGTTCATAGAGCCTTCTAAGATTAATCCATAACTGCATCTCATTCATATCTTTGAGATCTTGAGCATCAAACCTTTCTTGAACCATCTTCCATAATGTATCAAGGTCATCTCTGTCAAAAGCTTTAATGAGATCTTCAAATGTCATAAATGATGAAGTTTCACCACCTAGCCTTGTGATCTTCCATGTTGAAGCAAAATCGCTAGCAGTGTAAACCTCCCAATCAATGATAGGATGTCTTACTTGCAGTGGTTCTGGATAAAAATCTTCTTCTACTATCAGAATCATTCCAGTCAGTTGTTCTTCAGTGAATTTCTCAGTAGGAATTTCTTTCTCAGTAGAAATTTCTTATTCTTCAGCAACCTTAGTCTTCTTAATAGTTTGAGAATCACTTTCTTTGGCCTTTCTCTTCAATCCAGGAAACCGTCTTTCTTCTTCTTCAGAGCCCATTGAAATAAAATCTCTATCATGTTTTTGAACTCTGTAGTAGATACCTTCAACTTTATTATCGGGCATTCCTTTGAATTGATGCTTTTTCCAACCACCAACATGACAACAATAAGTCTTCATGTATGAAATAATTTGTTCCTTGGTTAGTTGTCTTTGTTTCTTTTGACCCTTTCTGACTGTACTAATCACATCTTGAAGTGCTTGATTGTTCTTCATTTGAATGAAATCCTTCAACTGAGCAGTTCTTTGATCTTCAGTTAAGGATGCATCAGCTACCAGGTCAATTGCCTTTTTCTTGATTATTGGATTATTAGCAATCAAGAACTCAACATCTTCTTCAGAAGTAACATAGCTAAACTCTATAGTCTTCTCTCTAAGTATTGTAGGTAGAATAGTGGAAAGTGGATCTTCTAGAGAATCTTCCATTCTATCCAATATTTTAGTTTCCAAAAAGCTTGCAACTTCCATTTCTTCAAGCTTTTTCTTTTCAAAGAACTTGTTCTTCAGTAATCTTCTTAGCAATATCTCTATCAAGAGCAATCTGTGCTTGTTCTTTCTTTGAGATCTTTCTTCCAGTTTGCTCTACACTTTTCATAACTGCTTTTCCTTTGTCTTTCTTAATTTCTTCACTTGCAGTGGCAACATTATGTGCATCAGTGGAAATATTTGGCTCTGCCGTGGAAATTGAATCAGTGATAAAATCAGTTGCAGTACATAAAATGTATTGATCATCAAGTTGCACTTCATGAGTATCAGCTTCCTTTGCTCCTTTACTAGTATCTCCTTCATCTTCAAAATCAATTTTCCTCCCCTGAGTTTCAGCACTTATTTTCCTCCCCTGTTTGGGAGAATCACCCAAATCTTGATCAAAATCAACTAAATCACCATCATTAGGTAAGGATGAAGATGAGATCACCAACTTTGCAGTTTTCTTATGCTTTTTCAACCCTGCAACTCCTCCTTCAAGGTCTGAATCTCCTCTTTTAAATGAGTAATATCCTTGGCATGCTGCTTCTTGACATGTGCCAAGTCCTTCTGTAGAGATTCAACACCTTGGCTAACTTTGTACACAAAACCATCAATTCCAATTGTCGCCCACTGCCCTCATCACTTCCAACTATGTGACTTGTTGGGAGAGGTGAATCATGGGGCATTAGCTCAGATTCCTTCCTAGTTGGACTAGGTTGAAGTCTAGAACCACCACTGCTTGTTCCTAGACCAAAAAGTTCAGAAACATGCTGTTTTGTCATGAAAGGAGGTGGCTGTTTGCTCCTCCTCTCATAGGTGTGAGAAACAAGTGGAGTATAATCAATGTTTAGAACAGAGATTATGGGTGTGTTTTGTTCAGGTGAAATCTTTGCAAGCATTTGAGGTAAGAGTGGTGTAAAAATCTTGTTGTAACGGCTAGACCAACAGTGGTAAAATAACACTGTCAGTGGAAACTGTGAACTAGCAGTGGTAATTTTTCACAAAAATTTCAAAGAGCAGTGGTAAATAAAATAATTTAAAAACTAGACTTCTCTTATCATAGTTTTTAGCAAGCTACCAGCTATCAACGGATTTGATATGTCTTTACCATGAGTCGTTTGCTATGGACTAGCCAACTCTTAATCATAAAGAATATGGTGAGTTGATAACCATATAGTTTTTGGTTAACTATCAACCATAAAGCGGTTTGTCAAGTCTTTACCAGTAGTCGTTTGCTCGGACTAGTTGATTCTTATGTGGATTAGACATGGTGAATCAATAACCATTTGTTGTGTATCTCAGTTATGCACCTTTTAAGATCAACTCCCATCTAAGCTGCATAAAGACGTAAACAGGAATACAAGCAAACATATACAAACTCATACATCAATTTCAGTACCCAACAGCCTCCCCTCAACACCAGAGAACATTTTGACAAAATGTTTATGGATTTAACATTCCAATACTTGTTACCAAGTACTGAAATCTTCCCACATCAAGTCTTTTTGTTAATAAATCAGCATAGTTGTCATTAGTATAAATTTTGACAACTTGAACTAGTCCTTTCATAGCAATCTCTAATGAAATGGTGTCTAATTTCAATATGTTTGGTCTTTCTGTGTTGAACAGGATTCTTAATGATGCAAATGGTACTGCTATTGTCAATATGGATGATGGTATTCATGAAATTGTACCCATAGTCCAAAAGCTGATTCTGAAGCCATAGAACTTGAGCACAGCAACTTGCAGCAGCCACATACTCTGCCTCAGCTGATGAATTAGCCACCATAGTTTGTTTCTTGCACTGCCATGACACTAATCTGTTGCCAAGAATTTGGCATCCACCTGTTGTAGATTTTCTATCCAAGCTATCTCTAGCATAGTAACTATCTGAGTAAGTAACCAGATCTAGAGGAGAATCTCTGGAGTACCACAATCCCATAGTAGGAAATGCTTTAAGATATCTGAAAATCTTCTTCACAGCAGTCAAGTGAGAGAACTTAGGAGTAACTTGAAACCTTGCACAGGCACATACTGCAAACATGATGTCTGGTCTAGATGATGTAAGATACATCAAAGAATCAATCATAGACCTGTACATGTGCACATCAACTGCTTCACCACTATTTTCCTTCAGGAGTTGATGTATAGTCTTTTCTGCAGGGGTGCTGGATGACTTTGTTTTCCAGGAACTCCACATGCAGATTCTCTTCAATCTTTTGGGTTCTTAAGTTGAATACTCTAAAAGCTTTACTGACCATAGAATACCCAACAAAATACCCTTCATCAGGTTTGTCATCAAACTTGCCCAGATAATATATGGTATTGAGAATAGATACATGACATCCAAATGATCTCATGAAGTCAAGGATAGGTGGTCTACCCCTAAATAATTCATAAGGTGTCTTGTTCTTTGTCTTTACCACTAAAACCCTGTTTTGCACGTAACATGCAGTGTTAAGCGCCCATTAAAAAGTGATTGGCAATTTAGAATCTGCCAACATGGTTCTAGAAGCCTCTATCAGTGTCCTGTTCCTCCTCTTAGCAACACCATTTTGTTGTAGAGTTCTAGCAACACTAAATTCTCTTTTAATACCTTTATCTCTGCAAAACTCATCCATGACTCTATTCTTGAATTCTGTCCCATTGTCACACCTAATGATTTTAACTTTCATATCATATTGGTTTTCTACTTCTATGATAAAGATCTTGAGGATGCCTGTTGTTTCATCCTTGGTTCCAAGAAAGAAAACCCACGTAAACCTGCTAAAATCATCAGTCACCACTAGACAATATTTCTTTAGATTCAAGCTGCTCACTGATGTAGGACCAAATAAGTCCATATGTAAAATTTGAAATGGGTAAGCAATAGAGTTAACCAACTTTGACCTGCAAGAAGCTCTGTGTTGTTTGCCTTTAATACAAGCCACACAGGTTTGATCATTTTCAAATCTTTTCTGAGGTAAACCTCTCACCAAACCATCTTTGACAATCTTATTAATGGTTTTGAAGTTAACATGACCAAGTCTTCTATGCCATAACATGGATTCATCCACTATGGCCTTTGCAAGCAAGCAAGCATAATCATCCTTAGCAACAATGTTGTTCATATCAAAGCTATATAGGTTGCCTTTTCTAGGAATTTTAAGAAGAATTTGACTTTCATCAGGCATCTTAACATCCTTAGAGAGAACAAAGCACATATCTTTGGTAAAAAGAACATTGTTCTTCTTATCACACATTGTGACACACTAAAAAGATTATACTTAAGCTCTTTTACATAATACACAGGTTCAAAGTCCAAGTTACCACTTTTGATTACTCCTTTACCAGCAACCTTTCCATTTACTCCACCTCCAAAACTGACATACTGTCCATCATAATGTTCAAAATCGAAGACGGGACTTGTTGCCGGTCATGTGCCTTGAACACCCACTATTTGTATATCCTTGATCGATCTTTTTGTCCTTGGATGTTCCTGCACATAAGAGTAAAGAGTTAGTTTCTTTTGGGGACCTAAGACATGATTGACTTGGATGCGCCTTGTGTATCAATATAGTTAAATCTATTAAAGGTCATTGATACACCATTGGGATTGGTTGTAGAGGTAGTTCCTTTAGGTTTTCATTCCCAAGCGTCTTTGAGGCCTTCACGGCATTGCCCATGTCCCTCTTTTCTTGTTTACGAGGCCTTGCGGTGGTAACTTTTGAATGAGCAATGGAAAGCTGTTGATTTGTTTTTATGTACCCACTGTTGGTTATAATGAACCTTATTATTCTGAAAAGTTATTTTCCCTGTTTGTGCAGATTTGGCAAAAGTTGTTTTGGACTTTGCACTTTTAACAGGTGACTTAGGGTGAGCAGTGTTAACATTTTTGCAGTGGCAAAAGTTTTGAGGCCACTTCTTAGTTGAACTGCTCTTGGGACCATTTTATAATGTGAATTAGGGTGTACATTATTTTGAAACCTGTTAGACTCCACCCTTTTATTCCCATGGACTTCCCTTCTTCCATTATGATAGTCACAATAAGCATGTAAATGATCAAAACTACCACAGATATAGCATGCCTTATTTTACATCATTAAATCACTACCTAGTTGTTGAGATTTAGCATGATTCCAACTCCTCTAGTTACCCCTAGGAGTTGTAGGCTTGTTCCTATACATCTCAGCATACCTTACAGTTGATCTAGGTTTATTAACTGATTTCCTAGGTTCCTCTATAACAACATTAACAACTTTTGGGATAGAAGCCTCTACATTCTTTTTAACATTCTCATCAACAACAGATGAGTCACTAGCACTCTCAAAAACATCATTATCTTGCTTAATCTCTTCCTCACTTTTCACCATTGTGTCCTTTAAAGGACAATATTCACGTTCAAGTTCCTGAAACTCTTCTAAGCCTGTATGAGCTAAATCTATACCCGGAGGTGATGGAACACCTCTTAGTGGTGGAGGCACAGTGTTATAACCCATACCAGACTTAATTTTACTATGTATTTGAGCATTCCAAATTTTATCAATTGACTTAGACTGATGATAACATGTGTCTAAAGTTAAACTGACATTTTCATTTTTCTTTTGAAGTTTTTCAAACTCCTTTTGATATGCTTTATTCACAGCTGTTGTATGTTCTACCTCTCTTCTAAGAAGAATCATATCATCATTATATTTTGACTCATTTTCCTTATAGTGCTCTAGTTGTTTTTCTAATACAGCTATAGCTCTCCTAAGGTTAGACACAATATAATTAGCAATATATAACTCCTGTCTTTTATTAGAATATAAATCATTAAGCCTTTCAACTTCTCTAGAAGCCCTACATGTTTTAGAACAACTTTCAAAGTTTTGTATCTCAGAGTCAGAGAAAGCCATGAGAGCAAATTCAGTAGCAACAAGAGCAGCATCTGAATGTTCTTCTTCTTTTTCATCAGCCATGAAACTCAAATCATAGCTCACACCATCAATAGCCAACATTGCCTTTGGTTCTTCCACAGTTGGTTCCTTCTTTTTCTTGTACCAAGTAGACCTGTTGTCCTTGGTCTTTGGTCTTCTACATTCTCTAGAAAAATTTCCAAACTTGTGGCAGTTAAAGCACTTCTCTTTCTTCTTATCAAAGCCTGCAGTTCCACTACCATTGATGTGAATAGGCTTGCCAGTCTTCTTGTAGAATTTCCTAGCCCTCATGCTAAGAAGAGCTATCTGCCATTTTATATCCATCTCCTCCAAGTCATCTTCATCAATTTGCTCTATGTCTTCATGAGTTAAAATAGAGCCATTGACTTTAGTGGAGATAAAAGCATAAAAGGTAGGATCTCCAATACTAGCAACCTTCTTCTTTGAACTTGCAGTGGTAACACTAACATTACCGATTAAGCTGTAGAACCAACGATGGAAACATCATCATCACTTGTCATCTTCGAATCATCTTTGCCAATGAGAGGTTAACAACAATGCCAAGCTACTAGAGCTTGTACCAAGTTTCCCTACCTTCTTCAACCTTTGCTCAATAAGTTTGAAGTTGTTGTAAAGGTCATTGAGCTTCATTGTTTCAGTGTCTGATTTATTTTCTCGGACAGTAACATTAGTTTGAAACTCAGAAGGCAAACTTCTTAGAAACTTCAAATTTAGGTCTTCCTTTTCTACCTCAATGCCAAACACAGTCAGTTGTGTAACAATCTTCTGGAGTTTGGTGAAGAGGCTATCAAGTGAGTCATTGCTTGAAGCAGAGAAGTTTTCATAACTTTGCTTCAACAATGTCTTTGTGTCTTCTTTGTAGCATCATTACCACCAAACACTGAGCAAATCTCTTCAAATAGTTCTTTAGCAGTCATGTACTTGCTGAATGAAATGATCTGGTCTCTAGGAAGAGTCATCAGCAACAAACTTCTAGCCTTAAGATCATTCTTCCTAAGAGCTTTTTCAATACTAGATTGAGGCACAGAAACTTTCACAACATCTGTGTCACCAACCTTCACAGTACTAGTCACAGGCTTGAAAGAATCACCAGTTTGAATGATCTCCCATAGAGCATAGTCCTAAATGTGAAAGTATTGCTCAATCAGTATCCTCCACATCTCAAACTCATTAAGTTTGAGCTTAGGTAGCCTTGGTGTAGAAGAGTTGGACTGGTTGTTTTCCATCTCCGTTGAATTGAGTGAGTAGGTTAAGCTTATTCCTTGGATCTTCTAAAACAAAATATCAGAACCTTCGCTCTGATACCACTTGATGGATCTGTACACACACCTTGTGTAAATGATATTTTGTATGATATTATTAAGCACGCGGAATTTACTTAGTAATACTTAGAAGACGGATTGAATGATGTATTGTAAGTAAACACAGATTAAACACAAAACATAAGCTCCAATATTATTAGTGAATAATACGAGTGATCTTGCTTATCACTAGGGTTACACCTTGAAGCCTTTATGAGTAATACGTAGGTAATTAACAAGTACCTAAGACAATGACCTAGGACCTCCTTTTATACAACAAGGAGTCCTTTACAAGATAAGTAAAAAGCTAACAATATAGAATATACACAAGATCTATTATATACTTATCTAGACGCGGTCTTCTATCCATTATCTAATAGCAGTGGTAATAATGTACCAGCAGTGGTAATACTTTTCCACTGCTAGTGTTAATCTAAGCAGTGTAAACCAGAACTATCTGTGGTAATAGATTATTCCCAACATAACCTCTGCCTTCTATTGATGCAGCTACATAAACATTGCAGCTTCTTGCCTTCTATTTTGTTCTTGGTGATGGTTAGTGTTACGGTTTTGGTTGTCGTTATTATAACCTCCCTGGTCATTTTCCCATTTCCTTTTGTTGTTACCAGTTTGGTTGTTGTTATTGATGATGTGATTGTTGTTATTGTTGTTACGGTTGTTGTTGGTAATGTTTCCCCTCTTCACAACTTAAGCCATGAGTTTCTGAGATACTCGAATAGATTCTTCAATTGTTTGTGGATCATAAGAAATTACATCACCTTGAATAATTTGTGGAAGTCCACCGATGAAATCTTCCAGTAGTTTTTCATTGTCCGAATCCATAGATGGACATAATGCAGCTAACTCTTGAAACCTCCTAATGTAGGTCTCGATGTCATACCCAGATCACTAGCTCATAAAATTCTGTTTCCAATTTCTTCACCTCAGTACGCGGACAATACTTTTTCGTCAACAACCCTTTGAATTGCTCCCATGTGAGCTTGTAAGCATTTTCCATTCCCATAGGCTGTGCATACGAGTTCCACCATGACAGTGCCCCATCTAAAAGTAAACTAGTAGCAAACTTAACCTTGCAATCATCTGGGCAATTGCATTGAAGAAATATAGACTCCATTTTCTCAAACCATCGAACCATAGCAGTGGCCCCTTCGGTGCCCTTGAACTTTGTGGGATCATCGCTTTTAAAATCCTTGTATGAGCAATTCCAAACCCAGACCCTCCTGGAATCCCTGCAGCAATAGCAAGTCTGGCAGCTTCAGTAGTTGCCGCAGCCTCGGCAGTAGTAGCAAGTTTAGCGATGCAGTGGCTGCGACCTCGGCGATAGCAAGTCTAGCGGCTTAGGCGTGAAGCTGCGACCTCGGCGGCATTAGCAAGTCTGGCACCTCGGCGATGGCTGCGGCATCGACCTTGTTGCTCGCTCATTCCTTATTGCCTCGGCTGTACTATCCCTTACATACTTTTGAATAGCCGCTTGTGTCATTTCTGGTGCAGCTTTCTTTGGTGCCATAACTCTTCAAAATAAGAGGAAATGTGAGATGTAGCAAAGTCCTATATTAAGACTGAGCGCTCTAAAGAGGTGTGATAAGAGATGATTAATTTGAGGTTATTTTTCAAATGATTGACATATTCCTAGGAGATGGTTTATGAGATGTCGTAAGTTCTTCAAATGTATGAATGTTTAGTGACTTAATGTGTGAATAGCGTGTAACTCGCATGTTGATGGTGAAACAGAGGAGTGAGAGCGACTTCACCCTCCTTGAAGGTTTTGTCTCAGCATTCGATGTTATCGGTGATGAGTCAACTGATGTTAAAATTTTGATAGGAAATGACAAGGCATTCTCCACATTAGAGTCTAAAGGAAGGATAATGGAATGGGTATTTGAAGGCATCCATGTGAAAATCGATTTGAAATTAAAGTAAATAACTCGCAAAATGTATGTATGAACCCGCATGTATAATGAATATGAACTTATGAAGAAATGATGAGGTGCTATGATGATGTAGTTATAGTCTAGGGTCAATGATGCAACCTATTTCTCTATAACCGAAGCTCTGATGCCAATCTATCACACCCCCAAATTACATGTTTTGCAGCGGAATGAAATACCTGTGGGATGACTGTCATAGCATCATAGTTACAATTATATTAAACGACCTAAAGTGTCGTTTGGAAAATACATCGTTTAATTGAATAAAATAATCAGAGTTTACAAAGTATTGGTCCCAAAAGACTTCCAAAGTACCAAAAATGAGTTTGTTACAATCAAACGATAGTTAAGTGCATAAAATATATGTGAGACGCGTCAACTCAGCGACTCCATGCAAGCCATGATGATATGCTAATACCTGAGATAAAACATGCTTAAAACAGTCAACACAAAGGTTGATTGAAATCCAAAGGTTTAATTAATTTGTTTGAACACAATATTCGTAGTTTGAGTAACGTTGTTTCACACTCATCGTTGAAAACAAAACAACATTTATTTCACAAAGTTCATGACAACCAAAGCGTAAACATCGTACCAATAGAAATTGGTAAAATCGTTTCATCGCAGCCCTAATAGGTAAACTTGCCAATTTACCTTAATGATTCAAATATAGTGCGTTCGATTTCCCCTAGCTGGGTCAATAAGAACGGGAGTGTTAATTCCAATAGGCCTATTCACAATATTCGCGCTCACTAGCAAGTGACTAATGGTGCATGATGTAGGGACTTCAAACATGGCAATAGCATACTTAGTGAAAATAAAACATTTGGATATAACGTACAGTTCAAAGCATTTGTTCGATTAAAAATATAGCATGTATCTCCCCCAAGACTTTGTAAAAGAATTAAGTAATAGAAAGTGGGGCTATGAACTCACCTGATGCAATGATTATGATGACAAAAGTGGATACACTGAAATGAGGTGCAATCTCTAATTGCAACCTATGATGAATGATATGATCTAATATAAGTCATGATGTAATGTTACGCATGCAAACTCATATGATATCCATACCACTTGTGAATTTTGAAAATAAAGTTTATCGTCAAAATATAAGTTTATAACGTATTGTCAAGTTATAAATTACTTTACAAGTACTTACGTTGAAATGATATCCTACGATAGTCATTTAGTGATTTATTAAGAAATTATAGTTTTTCGTCGTAAAACAATATAATTTGACAATTAATGAAAATGACTAAATGGCCTCGAAAAGCTAGTCCTAAAATAGTGAATATCGAGTTTTAGGAAACAAACTCAACGGTTTTGGAAAGCTTGTCACATTACCTCAAAGTCTTAGCTTTTAAATTTTTATCATAGAGGTCTCCTTCATGGAGAAACACAAAGGTGAAGTAGGGTACTTGGACTAAAAATATTGTTTAAGGTTAGTTTTTGGCAAAGTTTGAGTAACCGTATATTATTCGTTACAACTCCGTTTGACGAAGGTTGAACATTTTGGAACATAGGCTAGGTGAACTTACTTTTACTAGAAGATATCGTTTTCTAAAAAGTATTCTATCGATGTTAAATCGACTCTCAACATGGTCATTCGACAACTAGTTTGGCTATTAGAGAATATATATATATATATATATATATATATATATATATATATATATATAAATATATATATATATGTAAGTGTTCTACTTGTGAAAATAGTTACGTCAACCTTATTTAAACGCGTGTAATTTAGTCGTTATAAGTCCGTTTTCTACGTTTTATATGTCCTTAGCTTCGTGTTAAAATATACTAATATATTTTTGATAAATCGACTCATTTAGATAATGCTTAAAACTCATTTTGACCCTTAAAAATCTGGACAACATGCTAATTTTCCGGAAAATATAGTTTTCGTCGTTAAACTTGAAAATAGCTTAACTTCTTCGTTATAAATCCATTTTAACCCGTTTAAGCGACCATGTTTTCTTTTTAAAGTATACTTTCTGAATTTCTAGCCCAAAATATTTTATATCCTGTCGAAATTTCCAGATTTAGCAAAAATGATCAGACCTTATATTTAGTTTGTCGAAAGTGATTTCTCTTGTATAATACTTATTCTAGCCACTTCAAATCAGCACCAAATCTATTCTAAACCTACCATACACCTTCTTAGGGTGCCATGGGTTCCTAAAAATCATCAAAAATGATATATTTCAAGGGATTAATTATAGGATGATATATACTAATTATAAGTACTAAAAACAACAAAAGTGGTATTGAGATACACATGAAACTTGCATGATTTCTACTAGAATGATAAAAATAACTCATGAATATTATGAAAGAGTAAAAATGATCATGAAATGCTTACTAGTATAGTGATGAGGTTTATGGAACAAGTTTTTTCCTAAATACCCTAGGTTTTTATTGCAAAACTCTTAAAAGAAAGTATACTAGAGTGTATAAATTAACTTGTTCTTGAAAATTTTGTGCTTCTTTCCTTTCTTTCTTCCTTGGCCGGTTCTAGAGAGTAAGATGGAGAGAGTTTTTGAGTTTATTTCACCTTGTATTATGTGTTGAGTATGGGTTATGTTTTGGTGATAATAAATGGTGTAAACAAATATCTTTCAATTTGCATAGGTGTACATGATAAGGTTTTAAAATGTACCTTTTTGAGGGGTCGTTTAAGCCCTTATTTGATCACTTTTGCATCCGTTATTACTTAATATCGTTCCTTTTCACTTTTTAGGTCTCTTGAAGGCAAATTGCTTTAATGGCACTTATTTGGACGAAAACGCGGATATATGAAGAAAATTTCCAAAGTCAAGAATTGAGACACTCAAGCTGCTAAAATACAAGGTGGACGGCGTCCTGCTTAAGCTACTGGCAGACTTCGCCGGAGCATTTTGTGACGGCCCAGAAGCCAAATTTCTTATTTTCAAGTGACGGTGTCAAGCTTTAAAAGAGTAGGCCGTCGCAACTCAGACCGCCTAGATTTGATCGAACGGCGTCGAAGGGAAGAGGACGGCGTCACAAGCATAAGGTGACGATGTCGCAAGACTAATGTGGCCAAAGGCGAAACCTAATGGCTGACCAAACAGCGTCACAAATCAAGATGACGCCGTTGCGCTTGTAATCTTATATATAGAATCCAAATTTTTCAGTATTAGTGTGTAGTCTTTTGGAGTAAAAACCTAAACCGAACCAAGGTTGTCTTGTACAGTATTTTAGGGTTCTAAACCCTATCTTACATCAAGATAAGTGTTTTACTTCATTAATTCAATTATGTCTTCAATTATTTGTATGTATGCTTGCATGTTCTCCATGTCCGGCTAATTTACTTGTGTGTTTGCTTAGGGAATATGAAACTTAATTATTGAATATTGATTGGTTGTCTCTTATCTTAATTGTTAATGATCTAGTAATGCGATAGGTCATTCATTGTGTAATTAATGCTTGATTAATCTTTGTGAACCTTAGACTATAGCACTTAGAGAGGTTGTAGGCTAAACCATCCAAAGAGTGCCTTAGAGTTAGAGTTTATAATCCCTAGAGGGTTTTGTAGACGAGACCTTTTGATAAGTTCAAAGAGTTGGCGATTAAGAATAAGGACGTGATAATTCAACCATCAATAGGAGATAATTAAGGAGTAATAAAACCTAAGTGAACACATCTTTAAACTATCATACGAGCACACAATAATTAGACATAGACTACATACACCTTAGATTAGATAATTAGATAAGTAGAGTAATCGGTAGAAATACCAACCCCCAAATCCAAACCCCGAGATTCATACCTTTCCATTTCCTAAAAAACATAAAAAATATAAAAAAAATAATCTTCCTCAACCCCAACCTTAGCGTAGTAACTTCTCACTAGCATTCCTATTCCCCTATAGAACGATATCAATAACCGTGGCTTACCCTAATACTACACTACAACGATTAGGTTCCTTTGCCTAGGGTGTTATAAAACTTTCTCAAAGAAAGGAAGTTCCTTTGACCCCGAGCGCAGCGTGTAGCATTATCAAGTTTTGGCACGCTTGCGAGGAATAGAATAGCTAGTTAGTAGTCCACCTCGTTTAGATTTCTTTGCTTGATTCCTATCAAGTAAATTTTTCTCAATTTTTAGCTTTCTCGTAGTCTATCCCCCTTCTTCATGACCTTTGTTCGTTATCCCATCACTTTTTTATCATGGAAGGTGATAACCAACCACCATTTCCCCCAACCAACCCCCTTAGACAACTTAGAACTCGCAGTTCCACCAAAACCCTTCTTGAACCGTTTGCAAAACCCGAAAGAGAGCTCAATAGGCGAAGAAAAGCTCTCCATGATTCGGAACCTCAAGGCACTTCCATCAACTTTGATGAAGTCCAACCGCGGCGAAGAGTCCTCTCATTCCCCAAACTCCCTTGAAACCATCATCATTGGCGATGCGAGCCAACATGGCGAGGAAATTCCTGCCACTCCGGTCAATGGACCCATCAATCCTCCTGAAGCAAAATCCCTCAGGGAATACTCTTCCCTATCTGTATATGGATTTACTAGTGCCATTTTCTACCCTTCAGAACAAGTAAATGAGGTATTGCATGCCTCTGACATTTGGCTTATCCAAAATGCATGTCAATTCAATGGATCCCACAAAAACCAATCCACCACATCAAACAATTTTTAAAAATTGTTGATGCTATCTAGGCCGACGGAGCATCCAAGGAGACATCTAGACTCCAGTTTTTCCCATTTTCTCTTCAAGGACAGTCCAAGGAGTGGCTCGATAAGCTCCCTCCAAAGTCTATTTTCACATGGGAACAACTCACAACCAAGTTCACCAAGAAGTTCTTTCCCCCTGGAAGAACTACATTAATTAGGAGCAAAATTCTTCACTTCCATCAAACAGATGGAGAATCTATCATTAACTCCCGGAATTGTTACAAGATCTTATTCAACAAGCCCCACACCATGGTATCAACCTTTGGTTGCTTGTTCAAATCTTTTACGACAATATATCCCGTAAGGATCAAAAAGGCATTGACTTCTCAACTGGCCAAAGAATTTCTAATCTCACTGCGTAAGAAGGGTGGAACCGCATTAAGGAATACGTTCAATACCAAGACAACCATTGGAATGAGCCAGTAAATGCTATAAGCATCTCTACTTTCTTGAATGAAAATTTATCATCTTTCGATGATCGGATTAAGAAAGCACAAGAGAAGCTTGCATACCTCACAAAATCGCCAGAACCAAAAAGGTTATTTAACCCATACCTTATATACGACATTTGTGGAGGGCCACACGAGAGTGATGAGTGTGATGACATACGCCAAGAGAGCATCTTCCTCACATTTTATCAAAACTATGAATGCAACCCTTGGGGCAATCTAAAATGGAAAACTAAAGGAAAAGAGGGATCTGAATACACCATCCGTGATACGTTTGAAAAAGAACTCAGGCAGTTTACCATAGAAGGGGCCACACTCTTAAAAGGTCTTGAGGAATTTATTCAAGAGCGGCAAAGAATTAGAGAGTCAATTAGCCACCCTCCACAAAGAATAAGCAAATGCCCTGACCCATCACGATCTAACTTAGATATCACTACTCAATCGAGGGAATTACTACTAGGGAACCCCTCATCGACGAGAATCCCACCACTAGGGAACATGTGTTAGGAAATGAAGCAATTCATGAACGCCGACTCCTCACGATCCCCTTCCACAAACATTCGGCACGCCCCTGACCAACTCTCGCATGGATTTCTTATCCTCTCGTCACGAAGAATCAAAGCGGCTAAAGAAGACAATGAGAGAATATTGTCTTATTTAAAATGAGCTTCCGTCAACATACCACTTCTTGACGTATTCTATCACATCCCTAAACATAGCAAATATATCAAGAGGTTAATATCTAATCGAAAGAAACTTGAAGGGTTGATATCATTAGGAGAAGAATGCTCGACTATCATCGAAAAGGCACGCCAGAAGAAGAAGATCGAGGCGGTTTCACCATCCCTTGTTCAATAGGGGCATTCTCTATGAAAAATGCCTTGGCAAATCTTGGGTCTAGCATTAACACGATGCCTCACTCCTATTCCTCAAACTTCGGATATTGAGGTGAAGCCAAGCGGGATGAGTATTCAATTAAGCGGTATCAAATATCCCATTGGGGTTTGTGAAAATGTTACGGTAAGGGTAGGAGAATTCACGTTTCCAGTTGATTTTGTGATTTTAGAAATGGAGGAAGATAACTTCAGTCCGATAATCCTTGGAAGACCTTTCTTGGCAGCGGCTCGTGCCATTATTGATGTTCATGATGGAAAACTCACTTCTGAGTGGGGTCCGAGAGCTTAACCTTCGACATCAAAGATTCTATGAGTCACTCCTCCTCCTACGATGAATTTGTTGATGATATAGACGGTTGCATTGATGAGTATCTATTGAAAGAATTCAGAAATGATGATAACAACACAATAGGCGACAACGAAGAAATTAAGATGGTTGGGTGTTTCCTTTACCTTTAGCGTAAGGAAGAAATTGAACCCTTGGCTGCAAAAGCGAGAAAGCAAGCTAAAACCATCAATCAAGGAACCCCCTACTTTAGAACTAAAAGATCTCCCAAGCCATTTAGAATACGCCTTCCTTCAAGGAAAGGACCAACTCCCTATCATCATAAGCTCGTCGTGACCCTTTGGACAAAAGAGAACCTCTTGGAAGTTTTAAAAGAGTACAAAGGAGTAATATAGTGGAGTGTGGCTGACATTAAGGGTATTGACTCTACATTTTGTACTCATAAAATCCTCATGGAAGAATATTACAAACTAACCGTTCAGCCGCATAGGAGGGTGTTGGGAATTATGTGAGCTAGCTGAAGTTTACTGCGGCGTTCTTTGAAGCATAGTGGATTTAAGAACAGTTTACTAAAACGAAGTGTAAAAGCAATGTAGCGTTCTGTGAAGAGTGGAAGCTGACTAGGATAGGCAGGTGCAGTATTATTTAACTATGCTAACCCATCATTATTCTTTATCTGCCCAAGGTTAGCATGGGTTTTATTGTATTGCTCAATGTAGTTTTACATTGACCCATAATTTGTATGGGAGGAAACAAATGTTTAGATGCATGCTTGTTGTTTGTCGAGGTGCATGCTTAGTTAGCTATTAGGGTTTCTTGTCTATAAAAGGAACCATAGTTTATGTAATAGATAGGCGTTCGAAACACTGAGTTTCAAGTTAATAAAAGATCCATAGAGGATCAAAGTGTTCTTAGTTATCATAGCTTGTATTCTCATTTCCGCTAAAGAATACTTGCTGTAGAGATTTTCTATTAGTTTGCTTGTGATTACATAGGAAACACTAACGATCTCCGAGTGCTTAAGATCTGTCAAGGTCTTTGTTTCTAACAAGTGGTATCAGAGCCTCGGGAAAGTCTCTACGATACTAAGAACATATTCAACCTCACCCCCATACAACCAAAATACATTCACCATGCCTGGATCAGACAATGAAACTGAAGTCACCAACACCAACAACACCATCAACACAAACACCACTTCCATGCAGCAGATTAGCCTTTCAAACAGTAATGGTAAATTTCCTTACCTAAAGAGGGAAGAATATGATCTTTGGACTATGAAGATGCAGAACTGGATTTGCAATATTGATTGGAATCTCTAGGAGATAGTGAAGAAAGGAAATAGTCTAAAGAAAATGATTCCAGACCTTGATGGGAAGTTCACCATTGCTCCTCCCAATCTGGCGAAGAGGTCTTTGGCGGTGCAGAGAGAGAGCACAAGGTAAAAACTATCATACGCAAGCCATTCACGAAGATCACTTGTGTGATTTTCATCACATGGTTGATGCAAAGGATATCTGGATGGCTCTCAAAGCAAGGTTTGGTGGCAATGAAGAATCCAGGAGAATGAGGAAGTCCATCTTTGAGACAACAATTTCAAGACTTCAATATCTCACGAGAAGAAGAAGGTATCCACAAAGAGTGCAGACGGGTTCCACAGATTTTGAGTCAGCTAAACCGGTGAATGCAAGACGACAATGATGATTGCAACTCTAAGTTCCTCAGATCTTTTCCTCCATCATGGTTACATGTCAGTATAGCTCTTAAGGCTAAAGGTAGGTTGGACATACTCACCTTTGATGAGTTGTACAACATACTCAAGTCACTTGAACCTGACGTCAGAACTCCCTACTGTGCATCCTCTTCTGGTCATGCAGCCTTTGTTGGAACATCTCATTCCAATATGATGATAAATGGTCCTAGCTCAACTTACTTACCTTCATCATCATCATACACTCCAACTCCACCATGCAACAATCGCCCTACTCCATCATACTCACAAGCCAAAACTAGTAATGTGCTGGAGGACGTTCTTCAGTCATTTGTTGCTGATTATGATAGTCAGCAGCATCTTACATATGAAGATTTTGATCAGGTGGACCCAATTGATTTGGAGGAGATGGCTGAAATGGCAGGTGTCCATGATTTAGATTGATATAAAAAGGTTTGAAGAGAAGTCTGGAAGGAAGTTTGGCCTCAGGGGAAGAGATCCAGCTCGCTTTGACAGAAGAAAGGTCAAGTGTTTTACTTGCCATCAGATGGGACATTTCTTAAGGGAATGTAAGGACAAGAAGGAAGGAGATGGAGCACACTACATTTCCTATCAGCAGAAATAAAGGGAGGCTGGGCTGCTGTGACTCTAGTCACCATGGATGCACCGAGTCAAGTTTATGAACCTAGGAATGAGAGCTGCTGAACACGAGAGAAGCTTGGATTGCTGGCAAGATGCACTTCAGAGGACAAGGAAGATCACTTTGCCTTGATGGGACTTTCTCAGGTACATATCTGTGATTATAGCTGTAAAGAACAATATAATGAACTTAAAGAAGCTTATGATACTATGAAACCTAGATACAATGAATGCTATGTTGAAAAAGAAGCTTGTAAACTAGCATTAAAAACATTAGAAAGGCAAAAGATATGGTTTCAGAAGAATCAAACAGCTTATGAAGAAAAGATAAAGTTCTTAAAGTTTGATCTAGATGTTGCAAATATTAACTTAAAAAGAACTGAGAAAGAAAAGGCTGAGGTTTTATCTGAGAATCTAGTGCTTAAGGAAAAACTAGATGAGGAAATCTCAAGGAATAATCAATGGCAAATGTCTGGTAAAAGCTTAAATAGAATTATCTATAATAGCCAATCTCAGACATCTCCAATAGGTTTAGGTTTCCAAAAATATGTAGGTCCAGAAGCTAAGTATGATGGGCGTAAATCTACCCAGCCGAGACTTAGCAACTTAAGGTAAAAGAAATTGATTTGCATCTGTCCACGGACCTATTAGGGAATTCATGCCCAGCGACTTGTCCATCACTTTGTTGACTTTGATGGATGCGCCACCTATATGGCAAAAGTCAAAGACTTGCGACCCGATACTTCATCTAATGACTTTGTCTCTTGCTCGGCGGTGACAATTCATCGATCAAGGGTCAACTTCTTTTACCATTTGTGATCCATGTGATGAGTCAGACCTTCCCAAGCCACTGAGCACTTGCACCCAACTTGCACCCAAGTCTATCTACAAGCCTTCTAGGATAGGCTGGCGAGGAATCTACTTCCAAGACAGTTTCCCCTGAAGACTTGTTATTTAAATCTTTGCATAATCAGTCTGTTAAAAACAATTCTCTTCATGTTTCTAATTCAAGTACTTCTGCATGTAATAATACATTTTCTAATTTGTCTAAATCTTCTAAGAGGAAGACATGTTTTGTGTGTGGAAGTAAATTTCATTTAATTAAGGATTGTGACTTCTATGAGCAAAGATTGGGTGCATGTGCTACTAAACAGAAACCTAGAAAAGTGTGGACCAATGTCCATAATATTCCACCTTATGTCCCACAAGCAGCTTACACTGACTCTCCTTGGAGAAGTTCAGTTGCCAGACCTTATGTGCGACCAACTAGCCCTTATTTTAATCATGGTTATTGGCCTACATATGTTGACCCAATGAATGCTGGGAAAAGGTTTTGGGGTACTACTGTGAAGCCCTCAGCAGGTTGTTCTTGGAAAAAAGGGACCCAATTTCAATGGAAATCCAAGAACAATGGTGGATCTTTCTCATCTGTTAGACCTGAATCATATGATCCACAAGGCGGGTTCAAGTCGGCAATGACTTGAGCCTCCTTTAATATACTAACATTCTTTTGTACATATTTGTGTTACTATAGGATCATCCCCTTAAGCATAAAGATATTGGTATTGTTGATAGTGGTTGTTCAAGTATGTCAGGGAGCAGAGACATGATGCACAATTTTGTTCCAATAGAAGCGAGACACAATGTGACCTTTGGTGGAAGTGATGGAAGAACTTTGGGAAAGGCACCATCAAGACACCTCTCTTGAACTTTGAGAATGTGAACTATGTTAGGGAACTTGACACTTCAACTTGTTCTTAGTTTCACAAATTTGTGACACCAAGAACAAGGTACTCTTCTCTGAAGATGAATGTCTTGTGCTTACGAAGACTTCAAGCTTCCAGAAGATGCTTCAATTCTGCTGAGAGTTCCTCGTACTCACAATCTATACACATTCAATCTCAATGAAGTTCAACCTGAAGGTGACCTCACTTGTTTGGTGGCTAAAGCATCCCTGGATGAATCTACAAAATGGCATAGGAGGATGGCTCATGTGAACTTCAAGACCATTAACAAACTCTCTAAAATGGGTCTTGTTGAAGGTCTTCCCTCTAAAGTTTTCACCAATGATCATAACTGTGTTGCATGCAACAAAGGAAAACAACACAGAGCTTCCTACAAAGCTATCACTGCTATGAGCATCATTTATGAGCCTCTTCAACTGTTACATATGGATCTATTTGGTCCTACTCAAGTCAGAAGCATTGATCACAAGTTCTACTGTTTGGTTATCACTGATGGCTATAGCATATTTTGTTGGGTGTTCTTTCTAAGAACTAAAGATGAAACTTCTCCTGTGCTGAGAGACTTCATCACCCTTGTTGAAAATCAGTTGAACAAAAAAAGTCAAAGGAATTCGATGTGATAATGGGACAGAGTTCAAGAATGCCATTCTTATTGAACTCTGTAGGTCTAAAGGAATACAAAGGGACTATAGCAATCCAAGAACCCCACAACAAAATGGGGTGGCTGAAAGAAAGAATGGTACCTTAATAGAAGCTGCAAGATCAATGCTTGCAGACTCTAAATTACCCACTATGTTACGGTTGAAGGCTGTTGGCGCTGACTTGCTATGTGCTAAACAGAGTCTCCATTACTAGACCTCACCTCAAAACACCATATGAACTTCTCTTTAGGAAGGTTCCTGCCATTCACTACCTAAAACCTATTGGTTGTCAAGTGACCATTCTAAACACCAGTGATCCATTGGGGAAGTTTGATGAGAGGTGATGATGTGGTATATTGTGGGTTATTCAACTTACAGTAAAGCATACAGGGTGTACAATTTGCAAACCAAGAAGATAGAGGAGACCTTGAACCTGAGATACATGGAAGATAAGCCCAATATTCAAGGACAGGGTTATATGTGGTCTTTTGACCTTGACTACTTAACTAGACATATAGCTAAGCAAAATGCGGGTTCTCAGAGTCTCCCATAACAATGAGGTACCTTGGATGATGACTCTGAAAATGAGTTTGAAGATGATGAACAACCTATTCTTGTGCCTTCTTTCTCCCCAACCATGTTGCGGTACTTGATTCTAGAAATACCGATGAGAGTGAAGATGAATCACATTATCTTTGAGGATCTTGCTAGGCTGAGACTAAGATAGAGAGTATGCGGCAAAGCTTGGCTGAAGAAGTGGATGGGACGATTACTAATTCAGCAGTCAGTGGAAACCATGTTTCTGCTGAAGTTGATCCTGTCTCTCCCTTTATCCACAAATCTGCTAAAGGATCTGCTGTGTCTACTCCTGTGTCTACCAAAGTGTCTACAGACTTTGGAGAGCCATTTGCACGCTTTCCAAGTCCCTTAGATCTTGGGAATCATCAACCCAAGTCTGGGATTTTCACCTCACCTTCATATGATACAACCTTTGAACCAACTTTATCTCATCTTAAACCATCCATTGATGTCAACCCCACTGCTACTAAAAGAATCAACATCACACACCCTCAATCCAACATTATTGGTGATATTCTAGCTCCTGTTAGAACTAGAAGTGCTATCACTAGTCCTAAATTTGGAAGGAGTTGCTTTTCTCTCTTATGTATCAAACCAGCAGAGAGACAATCACACAGACTTCAAACATTGTCTGTTTGCTTGTTTTCTTTCTCAAGTTGAACCAACAAGTGTTACTCAAGCTCTTGAAGAATCAAGTTGGATTGAAGCTATGCAAGAAGAAATGCAGCAGTTTCAAAATCAACAAGTTTGGATCTTGGTACCACTACCTGATGGCAAATATGCTATTGGGACCAAATGGATTAGAAGAACAAAGAGATGCAAGGGGTGTAGTTATTAAAAACAAAGCAAGACTAGTGGCTCAAGGGTATAGACAAGAGGAGGGGATTGATTATGATGAAGTGTTTGCACCTGTTGCTAGAGTTGAGGCCATTCGAATTTTCTTGGCTTATGCATCTTACATGGGGTTCATGGTGTATCAGATGGATGTTAAAGGTGCTTTTCTGTATGGTGAGATTGAAGAGGAAGTTTATGTCACTCAGCCCAAAGGATTTGAAGACCCAAATCATCCCAATCACGTTTACAAGGTGGTTAAAGCTCTCTATGGACTTCATCAGGCACCAAGAGCATGGTATGCTAGGCTTTCCTCATTTCTGCTGAAGCATGGCTATCGCAGAGGTGCCATTGATAAGACTCTTTTCTTGAAGAAGAACTCCACAGACATCATACTTGTGCAAGTGTATGTGGATGACATCATTTTTGGATCCACTAAAGAAGCTTGGTGCAGGGATTTAGAGGAACTGATGAAGGGAGAATTTCAGATGAGTGCCATGGGGGAGCTCACTTTCTTTTTGGGTTTGCAAGTTCAGCAGAAACACGATGGGATATTTATCTGTCAAGATAAATATGTGAGAGACATTTTGAAGAAGTTTGGTATGGTGCTTAGGACTGCCACAACACCTTATGAAGCTCCAAAGACAAAAGCCAACAATGAACCAGATCTACCTGTGAATGTTCATTTGTACAGGTCCATGATTGGTTCATTGATGTACCTAACAGCTTCAAGGCCTGACATTACATTTGTTGTGAGTGTTTGTTCTAGACATCAAGTCACTCCACTTACTTCCCATCTCAATGCTATCAAGAAGATCTTTAAGTACCTCAAAGGTCAACCTCATTTAGGCCTTTGGTACCCAAAAGAGTCTCCTTTCAAGCTGGAAGCATATAGTGACAGTGATTATGCTGGTGCCAATTTGGATAGAAGATCCACAACTGGAGGCTGCCAATTTCTTGGGAAAAGGTTGATCTCTTGGCAATGCAAGAAACAAACCATTGTGGCCACTTCAACCACTGAAGCAGAGTATGTTGCTGCTGCAAATTGCTGTGGACA
>OU343217.1:211227535-211278683 GCA_910596185.1 Chrysanthemum makinoi | reverse complement strand
AATTTAAAACGAGTAAAAAGCGGGGTATGAACTCACCTGGTGCGATTGATATGCTAACAAAATGAAATGCACGAAAAGTGAGGTCCGAAACTATCCAAGACCTAAAAATGAATGTTATGATTTGAGTTATGATATGTTGTCGTGAATGCATGATTTGAAAACGTATCACCCAATATGCTACTTGAAAACTAGTTATATAAAAATATTGTTACTTGAATGTGTGACTCGCTCATGCTCAAAAATAATTACTTTTGAGCTAATGGTGAAAATATAGTTAGTGAACTACGTGAATCTGCTTTTAGTAATTGGAAAAATTAGTTTACATCGGACTTGGCGTAATATATACATAGGAAAATTAACTCGTTTTAAGGTCCGCTTTCCCCAAACGTCCGCTTAGGCCCCAAAAACTTTGATTAAAAATCCTGACAGCTTACTAACGCTGTGAATAGTGTTTTCGTAAACGCTTGACTCAAAATTCAAGTTAACCATAACTCACTGCTTAAGTCCGCTTTTCAAGTTCTTTATATCTACTCGAAGGTAATCAAGAGTACTAATATATTTTTAAACTTCGGAGACTTCACAGAAATTTTAAGGCCACTGTTTGGGTCAGTTAAAATTCGGACTGCATGAACATTTTCCGGAAAATGGTAGTTTTTAAATCGTAACTTGAAAACCACGTATCTTTTTTCGTTATAACTCCGGTTAGTCCGTTCAAAATGCCGCGTTCATAACTAAAAATCTATTTTCTAAAACTTTAATAAAACTTATAAAAATGACTAACTTTTCGAAAAATTATAATTTCGACAACGCTCCGCTTATTTTAAACTTTACCATTTTTTTTTCTATCTACTTGATTAACCACAACTTCACCACAAAATCCCTTAATCTACTCATCACCAATCCTACTAGTAAAACAACTTCATTTGATCATAACCAAAACAAATATTCATTATGAGGCTAAAAATATATGTACAAACTTAAATAGACATGTATAAAATTTATGTAATCATTTCCTCCAAAAACCACAACTAGACTTTGATGATCCATTTTTCAAACTTCTCATTTTTATAAACTTCTAACTAGTACATACTTGTTATAAAAATTAATAGGACACATATGGGTGATAACATTTGATAAACATGAATAAAAACTACAACTTGAGTAAATATGATCATGAGGACTTCATAAAAATGTATGAAAAATATATATGAAAAGGTAAAAGATGAAGTTTCATGCTTACAAGAGTGTATGATAAAGATGATGATGTTTGGATGTGATGAGAGCAAGATGAGCACCGAACCCGAATTAAACCCACAATCTACTAATCAAAACACACCCGATAACTTGGACACTACTTGGAAACTTGAAAGATTTCTTCCTTGGTCCTATGGCTGCCGAATTTGAGAGAGAAAGAAGAAGGAGTTTTTGATCTAGTTTTTTTTTGTAAATGAAAGAATGAAGTGAAAAAGTCTTGGTTTAATAATTGACTTGAGATCTTTTGCAATATATTAGGTGAATCAAGTAATTAATAATACATATACTTTATTTTATTTCTTGTATATAGATGTAAATTAAATGTACACTTGTAGCATTGTTAAGTAATAGTAGTAACTTGTATACACCTTTGGATATTTAAGGTAGCGTTAGATAAAAATAAATTTTCACGGGTCAAGATAAAATATATTGAGGTCATAAAAATTATAAAAAATACATTTCTTGAAAGATTTGAGTGAATAAATATTTATCGGGTTGAATTTAAGAAAACCGTCATAATTTATATAAACATAACAATTTATATACGAAATAAATTTAAAACACTGGGTAAACTAATAATAATATTTTTATAAACTTAATGTAAGTATAAAAATATATCGGGATAATTTTTGGAAGTATTGGGTCAAATGTTCAAAATAATTAATTATGCGATAGCGTTTATTTAATAAGAAAATAACGTGTCATGTAAAATGCAAAACCATGCACGAACCGTTATGAAATGATGAATATGGAGTATGAGAAATGACCGGAAATTGAGAATTGTGACAGTGTTAATTCCAATAGGCTTATTCACAATATTCGCGCTCACTCGCAAGTGACTAATGGTACATGATGTAGGGACTTCAAACATGGCAATAGCATACTTAGTGAAAATAAAACATTTGGATATAACATACAGTTCAAAGCATTTGTGTTCGATTAAAAATATAGCATGTATCTCCCCCAAGACTTTGTAAAACAATAAAGTAATAGAAAGTGGGGTTATGAACTCACCTGATGCAATGATTATGATGAAAAAAAGTGACAAAAGTGGATACGCTGAAATGAGGTGCAATCTCTAACTGCAACCTATGATGAATGATATGATCTAATATAAGTTATGATGTAATGTTATGCATGCAAACTCATATGATATACATACCACTTGTGAATTTTGAAAATAAAGTTTATCGTCAAAATATAAGTTTATAACGTATTGTCAAGTTATAAATTACTTTACAAGTACTTACGTCGAAATGACATCCTACGATAGTCATTGAGTGATTTATTAAGAAATTATAGTTTTTCGTCGTAAAACAATATAATTTGAAAATTCATGAAAGTGACTAAATGGCCTCGAAAAGCTAGTCGTAAAATAGTGAATATCGAGTGTTAGAAAACAAACTCAACGGTTTTGGAAAGATTGTCACATTACCTCAAAGTCTTAGCTTTTAAATTTTTATCATAGAGGTCTCGTTCATGGAGAAAAACATAGGTGAAGTAGGGTACTTGGACTAAAAATATTGTTTAAGGTTAGTTTTCGGCAAAGTTTGAGTAACCGTATATTATTCGTTACAACTCCGTTTGACGTACGGTTGAACATTTTGGAAAATAGGCTAGGTGAACTTACTTTTACTAGAAGACATTGTTTTCTAAAAAGTATTCTATCGATGTTAAATACGACTCTCAACATGGTCACTCGCGACAACTAGTTTGGCTATTAGAAAATATATATATATATGTAAGTGTTCTACTTGTGAAAATAGTTACGTCAACCTTATTTAAACGTGTGTTATTAGTCGTCATAAGTCCGTTTTCTACGTTTTATATGTCCTTAGCTTCGTGTTAAAGTATACTAATATATTTTTGATAAATCGACTCATTTAGATAATGCTTAAAACTTATTTTTTACCCTTAAAAATCTGGACAACATGCTGATTTTTCGGAAAATATAGTTTTCGTCGTTAAACTTGAAAATAGCATAACTTCTTCGTTATAAATCCATTATAACCCGTTCAAGCGACAACGTTTTCGTTTTAAAGTATATTTTATGATTTTGTAGCCCAAAATATTTTATATCCTGTCGAAATTTCCAGACTTAGCAAAAATGATCAGACCTTATATTTAGTTTGTCGAAAGTGATTTCTCTTGTATAATACTTATTCTAGCCACTTCAAATCAACACCAAATCTATTATAAACCTACCATACACCTTCTTAGGGTGTCATGGGTTCCTAAACATCATCAAAAATGATATGTTTCAAGGGATTAATTATAGGATGATATATACTAATTATAAGTACTAAAAACAACAAAAGTGGTATACAGATACACATGAAACTTGCATGATTTCTACTAGAATTATAAAAATAAATCATGAATATTATGAAAGCGTAAAAATGATCATGAAATGCTTACTAGTATAGTGATGAGGTTTATGGAACAAGGTTTTTCCTAAATACCCTAGGTTTTTATTGCAAAACCCTTAAAAGAAAGTATACTAGAGTGTATAAATTAACTTGTTCTTGAAATATTTGTGCTTCTTCCCTTTCTTTCTTCTTTGGCCGGTTCTAGAGAGTAAGATGGAGAGAGTTTTTGAGTTTATTTCACCTTGTATTATGTGTTGAGTATGTGTTATGTTTTGGTGATAATAATTGGTGTAAACAAATATCTTTCAATTTGCATAGGTGTACAATAGTTAGGATATTTACAAGATAAAAATGGTGAGTCATGGTGAGGGGTGGCCGGCCAAAGGGTTATTGGGGGATGTTGAATGAGTTTTGATATTTAAGTGTATTATTTGTTGTGTATAATGTGTAGTTTGTAGGTATAAATAGGTATTTAGTGTAGCGTTAAATAAAAATAGATTTTAACGGAGCAAAATAAAATATATCGAAGTAGTAAAAATTATAAAAATACATTTCTTACAAAAATTGAGTGAAATAATAATTATCGAGTAGTATTTACGAAAACCGTCGTAAATATATATCATATATATATAACAATTTATGTACAAAATAAATTTAAAACACCGGGTAAACTAATAATATAATTTTTATAATATCAAAAAGAGTATAAAAATATATCAGGATAATTTTTGGAAGTGTCGGATCAAATATTCAAAATAATGATCGTGTGATAGCGTTTATTTAATAAATAAATATACGTTTAATGAAATATGCAAACCCATGCATAAATTGATATAAACTGATGTTACTAATAATATGTAGACTAAGTCTAGTCTATATGAAATGTCCTCAATGATGTCTCATGAATACGCAGCTAAACCCTTACGGTTACACGCATTTGATACTCGTAAACCTAGTTTACGATAAATGATAAATAGTGAATCATGAACAGTGATTTTTCTCTTGGAATGAATAGTGTTTCGTGAATAGTAAAATTTTGAAATACGTCCTCAGAATATCAAATCGACTTCGAAAATGATGAATAGTAACCGATGAATAGTAAATTCCCGAGATGAATAGTAAATTTGAGAAATGACCTGAAATTACGAGTTGTCACAAAGTACCTTTTCAAACCAATTATGTAAATCACAGATTATGAGATTATTTGTACTTCAGTTTTGATTACTTGTCCTTCAATATTTTTCACTTGTGAAGAAAATAATCTAGGAATGAGTAAGTTGCGTAACTCATAGATTATAAGAATATTTGTACCTCAGTTTTGATTATCTGTTATTCAGTGCTCATTTAGAGGCGATTGTTTAAGTTTAGAAACAATATTTTCACTTGTGAATAAAATCATCTAGGAATGATTTAGTTGTGTAAATCATAGATTATGAGATTATTTTTACTTAAATTTTGATATTTGTACTTCTGTCTTTATTTGGAAGCGATTATTTAAGTTTAGTAACAATATTTTCACTTGTGAAAAAAATCATCTAGTAATGAGTTAGTTGCGTAAATTGTTGTTTATGATATTATTAGTAATTCATTGTTAATTTAGAGGCGATTATTTAAGTGTTGATTTTTCTTTCACTTGTGAAGAAAATAAAATATGAATGAATTATTCTGCGTAAAAGAGTGATTATGAGAATATTTTACTTCAGTGTTTATTTACATGCAATTATTGAGTATTATCTTTAATTTGTTATTCAGACGAACGGGATAGTTGACAATTCTATATCATATCCTGAGAAGTTTAAGATTTTTGAAGTTGCTATTCTTAGGACTGATTACCAAACAAAAAAGATTTTAGCATCTGAAAATTTCTATTTGGTATGGCTTTTTAATTTTCTATTAGTTTTTATTGAATATGCATTTGTAATATTATATGTATTTTTATTTGATATATATATATATATATATATATATATATATATATATATATATATATATATTTGAATCAGGTATTCTTTCCCATTTGCTGTGCAAACCACTTCTTTTTTATTTGATTTTATATGAAGAAACGAAAAGTTGTAATTATATACAATTCAAGGGTGGATGAAGAAAATGAAAATAGATATTGTTCAATTCCAGAACTTTTGGTGAGAAAAAATTTGAATATGTATATATCTATTTTTTTAAATATTTTTTTAAAATTTACGTTTTGTATTCCTTTTATTTATTTATTTTTTATTTTGCTGATAAAGATGTTTGAAAAATTCAACTCCATAAACAATTCACCAAAGATTGGATTTTCATTCAAAAAAGTTAATGCTGAAAGACTCAAAATGAAATAGAGAACTGTGGAAAATTTTCTAACAAAGTTTATAAGTATTTTAATAAGTTTGAGTTTTATAAATACTTACCTTAAAATAGAATGCATGAGTATTATGGAAAAATAAAATATTAACGGAGCTTCGACGTAGAATTTGCAATCTTCGAAAACCCACGGCTATTAGAAGATTATAACAACGCCTTCTTGAGAACCCGAAGAAGAAATGAAGATTATAACGACTTTTTCTTAAAAACTTTCAAGAACGAAGATCAAACGCTAGTTTTCTTCAAGAACACATGAATGTTCTTACAAGATCTATAAGAAATGCCTTAGGGTTTAGGACTTTAGATGATAAGAAAGGGTGGTGCAAGAATAAATGAAGTGATTATGCTTGGTATTTATAGGCTAGTGGTTTTGGTTAACTATATATTGGGTTAAAAACTAACCATGGTTAAATTTACACATGTAAATGATCTAAAGAAAGTATGCTTAGGATTTTGACACCAAGGTGATGACTCCCCCCCTAAATTTCGTTCATGATAAGATAGGATGACTTTGGTGGATAGTTTTGGTATTATCTTGGTTACGGAGTGAGTTTTGGTTCCGTTAAATGCTAATCGAAGCCATAAAATGTAAAATCGGGTATCGTAAAAATATGAAACTTGCAGGAATGATGAAACTCATCATTATACTCCATCTAAAAATATAAAATGGGCGATAAGTCTTATTGGGTGCAAAAACGCTGCTTAAAACTGGAAATACGGGTCAAAAACGCGTAATTCGCAGTTTATCAAAAAATAACGAAATTTCAGGGAAACGACCGTGAATTTATTTAGAGTAGACTAAAATTAGTCTAAAAGTGATATGAGATGTCAAACTTTAACAGTTATTCGTGAAGTTTAAAAATTACGCGATTTAATAAAAAGGTAGAACGTACAAGGTTAATTTCTTTATAGTCAAAGGAGGAGGGAAATATGTTTGACTTTTGCAAAAATGTAAAAGTTTCTAAAAATCTTAGGAAATACAGTGCAGGAATCGTTAAGTCTGGATGTAAGTAGAATTGTTTAAAACGTAAGTTTAGTTTCGTACTGCGCTGGGCTTATTTGGTAACATAAAAATAAATCTTAAAAATTCTCAAATTCGTCATGAGTGATAAAAAAATTAATCTAATGCGGGAAAATTGTCGAGGCAGTTTTAGTTATGCTGGAGATGTTTAAGCGGTGAACCGTCAAAACGAAACTTTATAACGATGTTTTCTTAATAACTTTTGCGAAAATGATCTAACGATTGTCGAACTCTCAGGTCATTACTAAAATAGTTTATCCTACGAGAATGTGAAATAAAATTTTACGGGATGAATAGTGAAAAGTGAATAGTAACAGTGAATAGTAAAAATGAATAGTGACCCGAAAATGCGAATTGTTACAGATGCGTGGGTTCGGGGTCAAGAAAACCTCCTTTTCTACGAGCAAGCTTTTCAACCCTCTAGGCAGTGAACCTAATCTTTGTAGTGTAGTATGGGGTAAGCCTCGGGGTTCATTTTCTAGGGGAATAGGAATGCTAGAAAGAGATATATGACTAGCTGGTGTGGTTCTGGAAGATTCGTTTTAGTCTTTTTTATGTTTTTTTATAAAGCAAGGGTAAAAATCTCGGGGTATATGATTGGGGTGTGGTACTTCTACCGATTTCACTACTTTAACTAATTATCTAATTAACTACGAATAGATTATGTTAATTGAGGTGTGCTCGTATGATGATTAAAGATGTGTTCACTTAGATACTATTACTCCCTTGTTATCTTTTATTGGTCGGTTGAATTGTCACTTCCTTTATCTTAATTGGTGCGTTGTATTTCGTTTGGTCGTAGGGTGGTGCCTAATTCCCTAGTTCTATGAATTGCAACTCTCCTCTAGAATACCCGGGATCGGCAAGTGCAATTGCATCTCCCCTGAATACACTACTATCCTAAAGCTACAATTCACACAATAAACACAATCAATGACCTAATGTGCACTCAAAGGCTTTTTGCTATTTAGGACGTTCAAGCTCGCAACAATGAAAGAAGAAGTCATTTTTCCTTAATCTAGTGTCTACCTATTAAGACAAGAGAAAACCTAACAACAAGTAATAACTAGGTTTCATATATCTAAGCAAACACAAGAATAATTTATCTAGACATGTTAAACAAGCAAGCATACATACAATCAATTGAACATGGGGTAGACATAATGTTAAATTGGATAAACAAACTTATATTGTTATGTAAAATAGGGTATGGGACCCTAGAATACTATCCAAGTCAGACTACAACTGAGTTAGGGTTTGCTCTCCAAAAATTCTACCTCTTAAAATACAGAAAAATTGAATTCTATATATAGATTTACAATCGTGACGACGTCACCTTTTGCTAGTGACGTAGTTAGGTCGTCGTCATCAGGGTTTTATTTAGGCCAACTCATTTTTGGGACCGCGTCAGTTGAGATGTGTGACGCCGTCAGTCTTGAGTAGCGACGTCAACTAAATCTTGGATCTTGGGAGTCTGATGTAGATTTTGTGAGTGACGCCTTCCAGAGTTTAGGCGTGACGCCGTCAGGCTTTAAGACCAGAAATTCCGCTGAGCCGGTAAACTTGCGTTTTTGATCAAGTCTCTTATAGAGGGACGGCGTCGCCCTTTGATTGGGACGCCGTCAAGTGTGTTGGAGTGCCTTTGATCTTGACTTTGCCATTTTCCTCATGTTTTCGCTCCTTTTCGTCCAAATATGCTTCATTCTAGCATTTTGCTTCCAAAAGACCTAAAATATTAAAAAGAACTATTTTAAGCAGTTACAGATATAAAATGTGTCGATTTAGGGCTTAAATGACCCCCTAAAAATGTATGTTTAAAATTCTTATCAAATATCCGTACACTTGGAATTTGCTTGTCCTCAAGCAAATGTGCTTTTGGCCAATCAATTATAAGTTAGGGGGCATGAAGCATTGGTTTAAGATACTCTACAACAAGTACAATCGCTATAATCATCATAACAAGCACGGAAATTATACACTAGCACCTCACAATTGGTGTTTGGATTCTCTCATCTCTCGGGTTTATATGAAATATAATATGAATGGAAATGTAAGATAAACATTCATTACTTGGCAGAGTACATAGATTACCATAAGCTTAAGAATATACCAAACCTCCACCGCTTTGGCTTAAGCACCTAGGAATAACTATCTATGAGGTTTTTACAAGGGCTATAACGTTAGGCTTAGGGTAGGGAAGTAAATGGTTTTGTTGGATAGGGGATATTTAGTGGTGGCAAGTCAAAAATCTTATGTTACAAGCATATAAACTGTGGCGTTGCTAAGCCAATACTCGACTCGCTAACACTAGATAACTTGAAATAAAATACGAACATAAACTTAAAAACATAAAGATAGATGTAGGATGGTAGCCCGTATGTTTTTCTCTTTTCTTTTTTTGTTTTTTTTGACAACTCATTTTTCTTTTTTTTTCGATTTTTTTCATACCTTTTAACTCTACCATCCTCTACGATAACATCAAAATATAAGGGATTTATAAGAGCATTCCTACACTTGAGTTTTTATTTAACTAAACTAACTGACCCGATTTGAAAAGATCAAAACACTTGGAGTATTTTAATTACGTAGGCAAAGGGAATTTGAATTTATCGTTCTTCCCCATTACTCCATAAAATATTACATTAACCCATGAGTCCCAATCGTCCCAAAATTGTATACAAAAGATATGACTTGACTTAGCAAGCATGCAAGTAACTAGATATTTGAACTAAGGGTTTAGTAGTGATAACAATAATGCACTAAAGGTGAGTGCATACAAGGTAGGCTAAGGCGATTTGGGTGTACATTTGGGGGTGGATTGTAAACAATGCACTTCATTGATATTTTGGAAAATTGAAACATCACGAGAACCGTGAAAACGATAGGCTCTGAGGGGCTAACTAGGGGTATCGTGTACTAAAGATGAGTACATCGCAAGGGTGTGGGGTAATTACTCAACCGATGTGGAAGATTTATGTTAATACAAATAAACCGTAAAAACGTTTATTAATATTTTGCGATCTCTTTGTGTTTTGTTGACAACATATATAATGTTGTCTTAAGTATAATTATAAGGATACATGTTATTTTTGTAAAGCATTTACATATAGTCTTTTAAATACAAAAATGTAGTAATTAAGCATTTGTTGTAATAGTTTATTAGGATGGGTAAAAACCATAACCCATGGACCATCACCCATGGATCTTAACCCATACCCAAGAAAACTAGATACAATGTATACTTAGATACATTGAATCTAAAGAAAACCCAAGGACCAACCCATAACCCATGACCCATAACCAAAAAACCCATGGGCAAAGAGGAGCGTTCCATGGATCCCTAGGTTTACACTAGACGGATCCCAAGTGGAAGGGATCCGTGGGATCCGGGGAACAGTGAGGAAATTTGCCTATAAATAGAGAGCCATTTCTTCATTCTAACTCACCCCTCTTCTTACTAAATCTCTCATACACTCTCATTCTCTTCTAACATATAGATCACTTGATCTAGAGAGTTGTTCTTCTTTCTTTCTATTTGTGATCCTCATATAGGTCCTTCTCTAAGGCGAGATCACGAGCATTCTACAAGTCATCCAAGCAAGGGGAACTTGATTGATTTGTCACTCCGCAATATTTCTGTAGCGAAGATCTTGTATTTGATATTTCACATATTTGTTGTGTAATAGTTGTGTTGGTTTGGTCCACCGAGCTACGGACTCGGTATCTAGCTTTGTACCAGAACAAGTGTAAGCAACGTTGTGAAGGCTTCTCCGCCAAGTGAAGGAGTTTGTTGACATAGTGCTTGAACTCTCGAGTAGGTGACTCGGGGAGTGGAGTAGGGCAAGGAAGGTGTCCTTGTAGCCGAACCACTATAAATCGGTTGTGTCATTTCTATCCCTTAGCTTTATTTATTTCCTTGCATTATCGTTAGATCTATAAGTTATCAACATCCATACGACTTCACATAATATCGGATCTAAAGTTTTTGAAATTAACTTAAAATCGGCAAAACTATTCAACCCCCCCCCCTTCTAGTTTTCCACAATTGACATCAAGAGCTAAGTTTATAAAAGTTTTAAAGTAAAATTGTATTTTAAAAAACTTTTCGATCACTATGGGTTCTGAAAATTATAAAGAAGGGCAATCTATGCTACGACCACCACTACTTGAAACTAATGGTTTTATATATTGGAAAAATAGATTCGAAACATATGTGAAGTCTAAAGATATTGATATTTGGTACATTATTGTTGAAGGTGATTTTGAGGCTACCTCAAATGATGATAAGGGAAATTTAGTCAACATACCTCATGATAAACTAAATGATGAAATGAAGAAAAAGCTTTCTAAAAATAGTGAAGCAAAAACGGTTTTATATAATGCTTTACCGAAAAAGGAATTTGAAATAATTTCTTTACTCAATACCTCTAAAGAAATTTGGAATTCTTTAGTTGTAACTCATCAAGGCAACGAACAAGTTAAAAATAATAAAATTGATATATTTGTTCAACAATATGAACAATTTTCAATATCGGATGAGGAAACTATAGATCATTCATTTTCTAACTTTAATACTATTATTACATCTTTACAAGCACTTGATGAATCTTTCTCTAGCCGTAACCATGTTAGGAGATATCTAAGGGCACTTCCATCGAAGTGGAGATCTAAGGTGAAGGCGATCGAAGAGTCAAAAGATTTGACAACTCTCACCCTCGATGAACTCATAGGCAATCTAAAAGTCTACGAGCTTGTTCTTGCCTAAGATTCCGAAGCCTTAAAGGTAAAAGAGAAACATAAATCTCTTGCCTTAAAAGCCAAAAAGGGCTTCAAGCAATGAAGAGAACTCTTCCTCGAGTAGTGAAGACGAGGAGTATGCTATGTCGGTAAGGGACTTTAAAAAGTTCTTTAGAAGAAAGGGAAGATACGTCAAACAACCGTATGACGATAAGAAAGGCTTTCGGAAAAGCAAAGAGGAAGAAAAGCCAAAAGATGATCGTACTTGCTTTAATGTGGGGACCCAAACCACTTTATTAGTAAGTATCCCAAAAGGGATGATCAAAAGGCGTTCGTGAGCGGCACCTGGGGAATGAGCGACGAGGAGGGCGAAGAAATTGTCTCATGGCAAATGACGAGGTATGTCACGAATACTATAGTAGTTCATCACTTGATGACGACTCATTGCATAATGAATATGACAAACTATGCAATATTAGCTTAAAACTAATTAACAAAAATAAACTTTTAAAGAGTCAAAATCAACGTTTAGATAAAGAAGTCATAGAAATAAAAGGAAAACTAAAACGTTTAGAAAAGGGTAAAATAGCAAGTTGTGAATGTGAACTTTGTGTTCAACTTCAAACACTAGTTGATCATTTAGATTCTAAAATTGCTAGAATGAGTACGAACACCTTAGATACAATACTCGATGGTGTTAAAACCGATAACAACCAAAAGGGTCTAGGTATTCAACAACTTGATCCATCAACTAGTGAAAATAAAGAAACAAAATTTGTTGAAGAACTAGAAAAACCAGCCACTGTTGTGGCGGATCCCACGGATCCCCTAAAAAGGGAACTGGCTAGTGGACAAACTGGGATCCGTGGATCTGCTGTAACAACTAGTGGTAATAACATAGCCTCTTCATCTAGAACCGAGTTCGTTATCGTTAATAGGAAGAAACCAACTCATATCACCACTAGACATCCACCTCCAAAATGTAATCCTACTTTTGCAAGAAACAAAGCACCATCATTTCAAAAACATAATGCATCTAGGAGACCTAATAACGTCTATCCAAGAAGTAACCATCAAATGGGATGAAACCCTAATATGCAAAATAGTTTTTCCTTTCAAAACTTTGCTCCATGGAATGCATACTCATCTTATCCATACATGTCTAACATGAATGGAATGTTTAACACTAATGGACCCATGAACAAATGGGGACCAAACTTTTGAGTTTATTATTGTTTTAGGTGTGCTTAAAGGTCGACCTAGACCCCGATAAATGGGTCAAGGATAGCGGGTGCACAAGGCACATGACTGGCAATAGGGATCTATTCTCCACATATGAATCCATAAATGGAGGTAATGTGGTGTTTGGAAATAGCAAAAGTAGAATCATCAGTAAAGGTACGGTTTCTAACAAATCTCTAACCATTAACGATGTATGTCACGTAGAAAACCTAAACTTTAACCTCTTAAGTATAGGACAAATATGTGATAAAAAGTGCAATGTACTTTTTACCAAACCGGTAGTAAGATATTAAAAATGGCATAACCATAGGAAGAGGAATTAGGAAACATGGAGTCTATGTCATTAAAATCGGTAATGAACCTAAAGACAAACTATGTCTTACCTCTATGGATGATACTTCGACCTTATGGCATCGAAGATTGGGTTACGCCAACATGCGACTTCTTCAATCGCTATCATCCAATGATCTAGTAAGAGATCTACCTAAGTTAAAATATGAACATCATTTTTGTGATGCTTGTAATGTAGGTAAACAAGCTCATTCGAGTCATAAAGCTAAAAACATGGTGTCCACAACTAGGTGTCTAAAATTACTACATATGGATTTATTTGGTCCATCCGCTATCCAAAGTTATGGAGGCAACTACTACACTTTGGTAATAGTGGATGACTACTCTAGGTATACATGGACAAAATTTTTAAAGAACAAAATGGAAACCTTTAATTACTTTGAAATATTAAGCAAAAAGATCCAAAGACAACTAGGAAGTCCTATAGTGTCTATTAGGACGGATCATGGTAGGGAATTCGATAATGAAGTGCAATTTGGAGCCTTTTGTGACGCTAATGGTATTACTCACAACTTCTCGGCTCCACGCACTCCACAATCGAATGGGGTAGTAGAAAGAAAGAATAGAACCCTTCAAAAAATGAGTAGAACCATGCTTAATGAACAATCCATACCTCAAAAAATTTGGTGTAATGCCGTTGATACTTCAACGTACATACTCAATCGAGTTTTAACTAGACCAATCTTAGGTCAAACTTAATATGAGTTACTCCGAGGCAAAAAGCCTACGTTAAATCACTTTAGAATCTTTGGAAGCAAATGCTTCATTCTTAACACAAAAGATTACCTTACAAAATTTGATCCTAAATCGACCAAAGGTATCTTTCTAGGTTACTCGCCAAATAGCAAAGCTTACGTCATATTAAACAAAGAAACAATGAAGGTAGAAGAGTCATTAAACATAAAATTTGATGAAAGTCCACCCAAACCCTCTCCACCTCTTGTCGATGACGAGATCATAGAAAGTGAAGCTATTGTAATTAAGAAAAAGATAAATGAAGAAGAAGGACCTCTAAATGGTGAAATCATAAACATTAAAGAGTCCAAAGATCACCCCCTAGATAAGGTCATAAGTAAGCTAAACGAACGAACATTAAGGTCTCAAGTTCAAAACCAAAGTAGCTTGTTTTGTTTTGTTTCAACCATAGAACCTAAGAACACACAAGAAGTCATAAAAGATGAAAGTTGGGTAATGGCTATGCAAGAAGAACTAAATCAATTTGTTTCTAATGATGTTTGGACACTTGTCCCTCCACCTATTAATAAAACCATAATAGGAACAAAATGGGTTTATAAAAACAAATTAGATGCAAACGGAGTAGTGTCTAGGAACAAGGCTAGACTCGTTGCCCAAGGGTATAACCAACAAGAAGGAATAGACTTTGATGAGACCTATGCCCCCATGGGTAGATTAGAGTCTATAAGAATACTTCTTGCGTATGCTTGTGCTAATGATCTAAAGCTTTATCAAATGGATGTCAAAAGCGCTTTTCTAAATGGTTTCATTAATGAAGAAGTATATGTAGCTCAACCTTCGGTCTTCATCGATTTTGAAAAACCCAAACACGTTTATAAATTAAAGAAAGCCCTTTATGGTCTTAAACAAGCTCCAAAAACTTGGTATGATAGACTCAAGTCCTTTTTAATTAAACACAACTATACCATGGGGTTAGTTGACAACACACTTTTTACTAAGAAAAGAGAGTCATGCATAATCATAGTACAAATATACGTAGATGATATTATATTCGGATCCACTTGTCAAGACATGTGTGATGATTTCTCTAAAATCATGCATGACGAGTTCGAGATGAGTATGATGGGAGAACTTAGTTTCTTTCTTGGTCTACAAATTAAACAAGTAGAAGATGGTATCTTCTTCAATCAATCTAAATACATAAAGGAGATGTTAAAGAAATTTGGTCTAGAAGAGTCGAAACCAATTAGGAGACCAATGTCATCCGACACCAAACTCACAAAAGATGAAGACGGCGAATCCGTAGATAATACTAAATATCGTGGCATGATAGGTAGCCTCCTCTACCTCACGACAAGTAGGCCGGATATCATGTTTAGTGTTTGCTTATGTGCTAGGTTTCAAGAAGACCCCAAAACATCACACCTAGAAGCTGTAAAAAGAATATTTAGATACATTAAGGGTACAACACAATTAGGATTATGGTATCCTAAGGGCACGGGAGTAGAAACAATTGTATATGCAGATTCTGACCATGCAGGTGATTACGTTGATATAGAATGTACAAGTGGAGTGTGTACTTTCATGGGATGTTGTTTAACATTGTGGTTTTCTAAGAAACAAACGGCACTAGCAATATCAACAACCGAAGCCGAGTACGTCTCCGCCGGCAAAGCATGCCAACAAGCACTATGGATGAAACAAGCGTTAGTAGACTACGACATTCATCTAAGCGACATAGCCATTCTATGTGATAACAAAGGTGCCATCGACAAAAGAAAGAATCCTGTATTGCATTCTCGCACAAAGCATATAGAGATTCATCACCACTTCTTAAGAGACAATGTTCAAAAGGGGAACATTTCTATTGAGAAGGTAGCATCCGAAGATAACATAGCCGACGTCCTCACCAAACCGTTGAAGCGGGAACAATTCAACCTACTTCGTCTTGGTCTTGGTCTAATGAAACACATGTCGTAACTTATTTGACTCTACAAGGTATGTAAACACTAGCCTTTCTTCTTTTTGAGTCTAGGATATCTATTTCACGCACAACTCACAAACAATACGGGAATTTTCAAAACCCAAGATGATTTTTCCACTTATAACTTTCTTATTTTTTTTACACAGTTTCAAAGAAAACCTACTTTCACAAAATCAATTTCTCACGTCTAGGACAAATCGCCTTTTCATTATTAATACAAAGTAAAAACCCGTTTTCATTGCATCTCATGTCTTTTGAATGCTAAAGGGGACACATAACAAATATGTGTTTTCGGGTACATTCATGTAAGAAACAATGAATTAGGAGCATTGACAACACAAAATTACGTACTTATGTACTAAATATGTGTTTTCGAGTTATCTGAATAGGATGTTTTTATACTTCTAGTTTATTTTCTATTTCTTTTTAGGGGTCGAGATAACCGCAACTCCAAATAGTTTGCATATAGGCACACAATAGGCAAAAATGTTTTCAAAGGGAAAATTTTGTGCTGCCTGAATCACCAGACCCACGGATCCCAGCCTTCATACTGGACGGATCCCTAAAGGGAAGGATCCGTGGGAACCGTGGAACAGAAGCTGATTTTACCTTCTTATTTTTTTCACTTTGGATGAAAAATCCACATTTGTTTCATTTTTGGGAGTATGCTCTTTAATGCTTGTGTTCTCATGATCACATGCCTTGAATTCATATCTAATCATTAGATTTTAATCCACATTTTAGGTCAAGCATTCATTACAATGCTTTGTTTTTCTCTATATATAGAACTCCCAAAATGCTTGCATAATCCATCTCATCCTCACATACACAATACACCATTTCATCCAAAAACCCTCTAGATGAATCACCTAGTACAAACAATCATCTTCATGATACCCAAACCTTTGTACTACCACCATCCAAAATACCACAATCCAACTCTAGGATATCCGCACGAATTAGTATCTGATCTTATTGTTTAGCAAAACCAACCTCAAATGATTCATCCTCAACAAATAACTCACTACAAGATGCTTCCATTATAGCACCTCCCTCATCACCAACAAGTACACCAACTTCATCACCACCTAAAATCACTCTTTTGGAACTCCTTAAGACTCCAACAAGATCTACCCAACCTAAAGAAAAAGAAATAGTCTTTTCAACACCCCCCACATCACCAAATACTATTTTTTTAAGATCTTGAAACATCACCACCACTAGCTCCCATCACATTACAAGAACATCTAGGTTCTTTTCCATCACCATTTACAAACATTCCGGATATTGATCCATATTTTCTTATTTTTCCACCACAACTTTTGCATAACTCAAATCAAAACAACCCGGAAAACTTCCGCACTCATTACCCACATCATTTACATTGTGAACATTGCCAATCCACTAGGGAAATTGCAATAGAAGTTAGGGAAGAAATGCGTTTCATACTCAACCTCATCCTTGATCGCATCAATACCATTACTCATCAAAACCTCCATCCATAACCTTATGCAATCATGGAAGGAATCACTACTACTATTTTTCACTTTTAGTATTATTTTTCTTTTGAAGTCATTTTCAAGAACAAGTCTTGTTCTTATTTTTAGGTGCTTGTAAGTGGCATAACTACTACTACAATTTGTCGTTTTATTACAAGGCCTTGTTTACATACCTTGGCTCCCAATCTTGATTCTCGACAACCACAAGATCATTTAAGCATGTTACTAACCTTTCTATTTGTAGGATTTTTATTTTTCTTCACTTGACGCCCCAAACAAGGGGGAGCTACCGTCAAGGGGGAGTAAGAAATACGTAGACTACTTTTTCCTCCAAGGGTTAACTTTTTGTTTCGACAAAAAGGGGGAGAAGAAGTAAAACTTAGGGGCTTTCAAAACTTACATCTATCCTTAAGTTTTACTCATCATAACATTATATTTTGTCATCAACAAAAAGGGGGAGATTGTTAATACAAATAAACCGTAAAAACGTTTATTAATATTTTGCGATCTCTTTGTATTTTGTTGATAACATATATAATGTTGTCTTAAGTATAATTATAAGGATACATGTTATTTTTGTAAAGCATTTACATATAGTCTTTTTAATACAAAAATGTAGTAATTAAGCATTTGTTGTAATATTTTATTAGGATGGGTAAAAACCATAACCCATGGACCATAACCCATGGATCTTAACCCATACCCAAGAAGACTAGATACAATGTATACTTAGATACATTGAATCTAAAGAAAACCCATGGACCAGCCCATAACCAAAAAACCCATGGGCAAAGAGGAGCGTTCCACGAATCCCTAGGTTTACACTAGACGGATCCCAAGTGGAAGGGATCCGTGGGATCCGGGGAACAGTGAGAAAATTTGCCAATAAATAGAGAGCCATTTCTTCATTTTAACTCACCCCTCTTCTTACTAAATCTCTCATACACTCTCATTCTCTTCTAACATATAGATCACTTGATCTAGAGAGTTGTTCTTCTTTCTTTCTATTTGTGATCCTCATATAGGTCCTTCTCTAAGGCGAGATCACGAGCATTCTACAAGTCATCCAAGCATGGGGTCCTTGATTAATTTGTCACTCCGCAAGATTTCTGTAGCGAAGATCTTGTATTTGATATTTCACATATTTGTTGTGTAATAGTTGTGTTGGTTTGGTCCACCGTGCTACGGACTCGGTATCTAGCTTTGTACCAGAAAAAGTGTAAGCAACGTTGTGAAGGCTTCTCCGCCAAGTGAAGGAGTTTGTTGACATAGTGCTTGAACTCTCGAGTAGGTGACTCGGGGAGTGGAGTAGGGCAAGGAAGGTGTTCTTTTAGCCGAACCACTATAAATCGGTTGTGTCATTTCTATCCCTTATCTTTATTTATTTGCTTGCATTATCATTAGATCTATAAGTTCTCAACATCCATACGACTTCACATAATATCAGATCTAAAGTTTTTGAAATCAACTTAAAATCGGCAAAACTATTCAACCCCCCCCCCCTTCTAGTTTTCCACAATTTAATTTTAATACAGGTTTCAAACAAGGGTTATCCTAATGCCTCTTATCATTTAGTTACTCCTAACTACACAAGTGTAGTCTCACTAGCGATCTCGGAATGCATCACAAAACAAGTTCTAGAATCTATTATACTACCGGTACACTCACTAAGCATTAAAGGTGAATGCTTTTATTCCTAAAGATCTAGGGGTGAACCTCACATTTTTGGGGTGGAATTTAAGTGGTATAAGGTTTTTTGTGCTAGTCATATAATTCCTATCCACGAGACGCTTTATTAAGACTAAAGTTTCGCTCATAAATGCCCTAAACGTTTTTAAATTTGGTGCTAAAATTTCCCTAACAAATATTTCTTATGGATTATTACACAAATTACCTAGGTCAAGACAAATAATCTAATGAGTGAATAGTTTTTAAGTTCTCGTTTTACTCTCCCTCCCTACAGTTACACTGAACATTGTCCCCAATGTTCCCTAAAAGTATCAAAGTTATGATAAAGGAATGTAAAATTAAAAGAGAAAGAAACTAATACTCCCCTGATTAGCTCGGTAGGATATGTGTGAAGTTACGGTTAAATCCTCCTCCAAGAAGAATGCATAAGTAATAAACTTCATCCAATGTATGTTTCTTCTTCTTGTCCAATATAACCTGTATACTTATAAGAAACATTCGCGTAAAATCAGCGGTAAAACTATATATGACACACAACTACACTAGAAAGCAAGTAAGATATAATGCTTGTGGAATGGATGTTTGCAGTTTTTCTAAAAAATTAAGAATTGGGAATTTCCAAAAATTGCAAATTACACAGAAAACAAAACTGATATTTTGTTTCTACAATGCCTGACGTCATCAGGTGTTAATCCTGATGCCGTCTGGTTGTCCTGACATAAAATGGTCTGCTGCATTTTTCAGGAAAAATTCTGGAAAAATTACCTCATTAAAACCTAGAAAAATTTAAGCAAAACATCCATTATGACTCGATACAAGCATTTGACTCTAAAACACACACATATATATCAATTGCAATTATTGTTAATCTCATGTTCATGTTCTTAAAAACATATGTGATCTTCCCTACACTTATCTTTTTGTAAAATATATTTATATGTAATCAAGATGAGGTTAAAAACAAAATAAAGCATTTTCACAAAGTCTAACATGAAAATAAACAACAATGAAAAAGATATATAAACACACAAATTGAAAAATAAAACAAGCAAACAATTAAGCATGGATTGCCTACCACGAAGCATTCTTCTTTATTTATGAGTCTTGTAGCTAGACTCGAAGTCGTGCTCCTACGTGACTTCCTTACCGTCATCTTCTTCCTCATGACAATCTCTATTGGGGTTTCTGTGACAACTCGTAAATTCCTCGACGCGTCGTAATTAGAGAAACATCAATTAGAGCGATCGTTTTAACAAATTTGAGATACGAGTCGTATTATATATCATTTTATTGGAAATAATATTTAAGAGCAATGGCGTAACTCCCGTGTCATGAATCCCTCGTTTGCTAGTCCAAACGAGCCCCGAACCTAATATGTCGAAAGTTTAGCAAAGTTACAACAAGGGTCCCTTGAGAAATTTCATAGCCGCCCCTACACTTTCTATTTTACAATTTTGATCCCTCCATGGGTATAAATACCCCCAACCCTCACCAATTTTCCCATTTTATCACTTTCTTTCTCTCTTTACAATTCACACACAAACTAACCTTCCCACCTCTCTAGAATTTCTGGCAACACCCCAAGGGTTCCGGCGCCGCTGTCGGAGTCTGGCCAAATTACGGCGACCACCCACTAACACACCGCCTACCCCATCTTGTAGATTGGGTTTTGGTGGTTCTATTGCTGCAAACTATGCACCCTCAAACCTCACGACGCACCCTAAATCTAATTAATTAGATTCGAAATTTCTAGGGTTTTGAGGTAAAATGTTTTTAGAGGTTCCAAGCTTGGTTGTTATGAGTTGTACTCATACGTGTGACAATCCGTACTTTCAGGTCATTTCTCGACACAATTCATGTTTCATTATTTCAACATTTTTAGTAAACTTGGTTTACTTGTTTCAAATTCGCGTAACCTTGGAGGTTTAGCGGCGAATTCATGATCATGACATCACGTACATTTCATATGGACTATGATTAGTCTACACTTCATTGACATCATGTGCATATCATTCATTCATTCACGACATTTCATTTCCTATTTTACGTGTAATTTTTATGTTTAATAATCTTTATCGCGTGAGTTTTTATTTTAATATTTAACCCGTTACTTTCAAAAATGATCCCAAGGTATTTTTAAATTTACATTTAGTTTATAAAAACTATATTTTTAGTTTTCCTAGTGTTTCAAATTCATTTGGCAATTTAATCGTTAAAGTTTTAATTATTACGTCGTTTTTCTTAAAAACTACTCGATAATTATTTTATCACCCAAATTTCACAAGGAAAGTATTTTTACAATTTTTATCATCTCATTACATTATATTTTAACCTATTAAAAACTTACTTGTACATCTCTACACAAATTCTTACACTTTCTTATGATTACACAAAGTATACAATATATATATACACAAGTTACAAATAAAAAAAAAAAAAATATATTTTAGAGGGACAACCCTCCCCCAAAACCGCCAAGGGGAGGGTAACAATTAATATGGAATGTTTTGTGTCTTCTAATTATAACATTCAATGTATAAGTCTTACTTCATGATTTTTATTCACTCATTCACTTCAACATTTATTCACAAGTGTTAGATAAAAAAAAAATTTCTCTCTTCTTCTTCTTGGCTTCAAGAACCGGTCACAAGCAAAAAGAGCACAAGGGATCAATATTTTTGCAAAGTTCAAGTGTTATTTCAACCTAGATTATATCCTTTTTATGGTTTTGAAATAAAAACCAAGGATATTTAAGTGTAATCCTTGTTACCTACACCTCTTCATTTCTCTAGTAAGCATATTCTTGTCATTTTTATGTTTCCTCTTCATTTTCATATGCTTCTTATCATTTTTGAAACTTATATGCATGTTATGTAGTTTATACCATTTATTTCTTGATTTTTAGAGTTATATTATACTTATGGTCATCCTATAATTATTCCCATGGTTTTGGTTGGTCTTGATGGTGATTAGGAACCCATGACACCCTAAGAAGGTGTATGGTAGGATTAGATTAGTTTTGGAGTTGATTTGAAGGGATTAGAATAGGTTTTGTCCGAGAAAAACTATTTTCGATAACTATATATTATGTTCTGTCCTTGTTTCATTTTTTCTGGAAAATCCGACAGTTGGTACTAAATTTTGGCCTTGATTTTTAGAAAATATACTTTAAAACGAATCCGTGGCCGCTTGAACGGATAAAAACGGACTTATAACGAAGAAGTTATGGATTTTACAAGTTTGACGACGGAAAATATTATTTCTGAAAATTTCAGCAACATGTTTTTAGTTTGTTCGGGTCAAAAACGAGCCTTAAGCTTCACAAATTATTTCGACTTGTCAAAAATATATTAGTATACTTTGATACGAAGCTAAGGACATATAAAACGTAGAAAACGGATTTGAAACGACAAAGATATGCACTTTTTCTTAAACTTGCCGTAACTAATTTTCTGCACACTATTGGCCAAAAATCACCAACTTTAACCCTTAATATCTTTATGATCGAGACCTTTTGGACGAAAACTCCTGAACTGAAACTTTTAGATATGGATACAAACTTTCCAAAACCGTCGATTTCGTTCTCTAACGATCAACGTGTACTGTTTTACGATTGTTTTTCCGGAGCCATTTTTGGTAATTTCACGATTTTTTCCAACGACATTGTTTTGCGACGAAAAGTGGTAATTTCTCCAAAAATCATTTTAAAACCATTGTAGGATGACATTTTGACGTAAAAACATGTAAAGTCATTTTTGATTGGTCAAGACGTCAAAAGTGTATTTTTCGACGTCGAGTAATATTTTCAAAAGGTCGTAAATGGTATAAATAACATATCAAGTGCATGCATAACATTACATTGCAACTCATGACATATCATATCATTGATAATAGGTCCCTGTTGACGCATCACATTAAACCTCAGTGTACTCACTTTTGCCGTTATTCCAGTTTATCCAAGTGAGTTTTCATAGCCCCGTTTTACATGCTTTCGATTATTTTCAAACCCACGGGGAGAATACATTGCACTACATTTTTCTTTGTACGATACCAAGTATGTTAAATTCATTACATTGCTTAAGTTACCTCATATGCCAATTTGAAAGTCCCCATTTCCTGAACCATGAACCGTTAATCATTGAAGCGAGGATGAGTGGATAGATCTATCGAGGGTGACGCCTCCATCCGGGTTGGTGAATCCCAACCAGGAAAACGGATGCATTTCATTTGATTTCATTACGAGTTGTCTGGCAAACACTCTGTGGAGGGGCATACATAATTGATCAGTCTAGTTTCGGGGTCATGGGCTTAATGCAATTGTAACATTATTTTTACGTGACTGGATTGTCATGCATGCTAGATACTTGTGTAGTCGTATAAAACATTTACATAAACCTATGATTTCTCACCAACATTATTGTTGACCGTTTTAGCAATGTATTTTCAATGAGGCATTATCATCATGTCATGGTTTAGGGACCTACATTTTGAGTCGCGGCGTCGACTTACATTGTGTACATTATGGCACTTTATTTCAAAACATCGTTTGGATTTGTAACATATTTGTATTTCCGCAAACTTTGTAAACCTTTTGGGACCGATGTTGTACTCTGATTATGTTTTTATGAAATATCCAACGATGTGTTTTTAAAACGGCACTTTAGGTCGTTCAATATAACTGTGATGTGGTGCTATGACAGTCAATGCCCCAGGAATTCCATTCCGCTGCAAAACAGGTAAATTGGGGGTGTGACAGATTGGTACCGAGCTAAGTTATAGAGAACTATGTTGCATCATTGACCCTAGACTATAGCTACATTATCATAGCATCTCATCATTTCATCATAGTGCATATTCACTTTTCATGCGGATTCACTTACACTTTATTCGAGATTATTTACTTTTATTTCACATCGGTTGTCACAGACATGTCTTCAGATTCACATCCCATCACCATATCATCGGACTCTAGCTCGGATGATGTTCCAGCTAACCCCATCATGGATGATGTTGCATCACATTCCACTGAGATCGTATCTTCCATTGGATCTACTCCAGTCTTTCCACCTATCATGATCGACACTGAGACCGAACCCTTCGAGGAGGGCGAGGTTGCACCCACTCCTCACGTTAGCCCAGCTCACGATCCACCAGCACCACTTCTAGCACCATCACCACCATCATCACCATCTCCATCACATTTCATTAGAGATCCTTTGCCTACGACAGACTTGCCGCCTAAAAAGCGTGCTCGTTTTGATATCCCTACACCACCATCTACTGAGCCCGAGCCACCCGCTAGATTTGAGTTAGGTGAGAGTTCTAGGGCAGCAGCTGTTCGACAGCCTTCTACCGAGGCACTAGGAGCCCGCATTGATGCTCAGCAGTTACAGATTGATAGTTTGACACGACAGTTGGGGGAGTTGTCGGTAGATAGGATTGAGCCCATCGCTGAGGAGGTCGAGGGTTTGATATTAGGCAGGGTTTGTATTGACTTATCTCATCAGAGTATTCAATAGACAGATAGAGGATAGGGAGAGTATTGCTTCTTTGCAGGTTCAGGTTGATGAGTTGAGGAGTTTGGTGGATAGTTTGGCTACTCAGGTTCGCGATCTTCAGGATAGGGCCGGCGGAGCACCATGAGGTGCCTTATGTAGACTTTTGTCATTGTATAGTTTTGACCATTATTATCCTAGTCACAAGGTGTGTGACGTAGTTTAAAGAACTTGTTGTATTTTGGTTGTTGTACAAACAAATGTATCAAGTATTGACTCTACTATGTAGGAATGGTTATTATTATCTATGATATCGGTCCATGTAGGCCGAAATTTTCATGTATATTATCCACGTGTGTTGTGATTATATTTGTGATATTTCATTATTGTTCCGTTGTGATTCCATTTATCTTTATGCATGTTGTGGTTGTGGATATATTTGTATGATGGTTGTTTCTACTTACGAGTTCTCATGATTGTTTCATCTTGTGATTTTGAAGAATTATGGCGCCTAAGAAAGTTACACCGGAAATGACCCAAGCAGAAATTCAAAAGTTGGTGAATGATAGCATTGCTAATGCACTAAGAGTCGAAAGGGAAACAGTGGCTGCTGCGGAAGCCGCTAGGCTAGCTACTGCTACTGGTAATGCCGGAGGATCTAGGGTTAAGAAATGTTCGTACAAGGATTTCAAGAGTGGTGAACCCACTAAGTTTCGAGGTACCGAGGGAGCTACTGCAATGGTACGATGGTTTGAGAAGTTGGAATCAGTGTTTTTGCTTTGTAACTGTCCGGATGACAGTAAGGTCAAATTTGCTACGAGCACTTTACTCGATGGAGCGTTGTCATGGTGGAATTCATACGCTCAACCGATTGGAATGGAGAATGCTTTTAAGCTTACTTGGGAGGAATTCAAGGGCTTGGTGACTAAGAAGTTTTGTCCTCGGACGGAAATCAAGAAGTTGGAAACGGAGTTCTATGAATTGGTCACTATTGGGTATGATATCGACACTTACATTCGGAGATTCCAAGAATTAGCCGCGTTATGCCCATCAATGGTATCGGATAATGAAAAGTTGCTAGAGGCTTTTATCGGGGGACTTCCCGAAGTCATTCAAGGAGATGTGACTTCATTTGATCCACAAACAATTGAGGAAGCTATTCGTGTGACTCAGAAATTGATGGCACAAGTGGTGAAGCGAGGTAAGTACACCACCACCAACCGAAGCAACAACAACAATCCCAACAACCGTTTCAACAATAACCGAGGCAACTACAACAACAATAACAAACGCAAGTGGGACAACAGGGGTAGGAATGCTACTCAACAACCGCCCAAGAGGCAAGAGGTTGCTAAGGCTTATGTTGCGGGACCGAAAGAAGGAAAAGGATATACGGGAGTTTTGCCGAAATGTAACAGATGTTTGAGTCACCACAATCCGGGTCGATGTCCTGATCCGTGTGAAAATTGCAAGAAAGTTGGTCACCGTACTAGGGATTGCAAGGCACCACAAGTTACTTGTTTTGGTTGCGGGGAAATTGGACACTACAAGAGGGATTGTAAGAAAGGAAATAATCAAGCAAATCCGAATCAAGGAGGTTTGGCACGAGGAAGGGTTTACGTCATTGGAGGCGGAGAAGATAGGGAGGACCCGAATGTCATAACGGGTACGTTTCTTCTCAATAATCGTTACGCTTCAGTTTTATTTGATTCGGGTGCCGATAAAAGTTTTGTGTCCAATGCATTTGCACCTTTGCTCAACATTAAGCCAACTACATTAGATACATCATACATTGTCGAATTAGCTAATGGTAATTTAGTTAACACCAACACTATTGTTCGCGGTTGCACGTTCAATTTTCTTAATCATCCCTTCAACATAGACCTCATGCCCGTAGAGCTTGGTAGTTTTGACGTCGTCATTGGCATGGATTGGTTATCTAAGCATCGCGCAAAGATCATTTGTGATGAGAAAGTTGTTCATCTTCCCTATAATGGCGAAACTTTGATTATTCGTGGGGAACGAAGTGGAACTCGAATTAGTATCATATCGAGTATCAAAACGGAGAAGTACATTAAGAAAGGTTGTATTGCGTTCTTAGCTCATGTAACAGAGAAAAAGTCGGAGGAGAAGCGACTTGAAGATGTTCCTATTGTTCGTGAATTTTCTGAGGTATTTCCCGAGGATTTACCTGGACTTCCACCGGCACGTCAAGTAGAATTTCATATTGACTTAGTGCCCGGAGCTGCACCGATTGCGCGAGCACCGTATCGTTTAGCACCATCCGAAATGCAAGAGTTGTCTAATCAATTGCAAGAGCTTCTAGACAAAGGATTCATTAGGCCGAGTTCCTCGCCTTGGGGAGCACCGGTCTTGTTTGTGAAGAAGAAGGATGGATCCTTCCGAATGTGCATAGATTATAGAGAGTTGAACAAGTTAACGGTGAAGAATCGTTACCCACTCCCCAGAATTGATGACTTGTTCGATCGTTGCAAGGTTCTAGTATTTATTCCAAGATTGATCTTCGATCGGGTTATCATCAGCTTCGAGTTCGGGAAGAGGATATTCTGAAAACAGCGTTTAGAACACGTTACGGTCATTACGAGTTTCAAGTGATGCCGTTTGGATTGACTAATGCACCGGCGGTATTCATGGATCTCATGAATAGAGTTTGTAAGCCGTATCTGGACAAGTTTGTTATAGTGTTCATTGACGACATCTTGATCTACTCCAAGAGCAAGGAAGAGCACGAAGAGCATTTAAGGATGATTTTAAGGCTACTCAAGAATGAGAAGTTGTATGCCAAGTTTTCGAAGTGTGATTTTTGGAACCACAAAGTGCAATTTCTTGGTCATGTCATTGATAGTCAAGGACTACAAGTTGATCCCGCAAAGATTAAAGCCGTAAAAGATTGGGCTACTCCAACGAATCCTACAGAAATTCGACAATTTCTAGGACTAGCAGGGTATTACCGAAGGTTCATCGAAGGTTTTTCGAAGATAGCGAGACCTTTGACCAAGTTGACACAGAAAAACAAGAAGTATGAGTGGGGAAAGAAACAAGAAGTTGCTTTTCGGTTGTTAAAGCAAAAGCTTTGCAGTGCGCCAATTTTGGCACTACCCGAAGGAATTGAGAACTTTGTTGTATATTGTGACGCTTCGCATAAAGGACTTGGGGCTGTTTTAATGCAAAACGAGAAGGTGATAGCGTATGCTTCTCGACAACTTAAGACTCATGAAAAGAACTACACAACTCATGATCTCGAGTTAGGAGCCGTAGTTTTCGCGCTCAAGATTTGGAGACACTACCTCTATGGTACAAAGTGCACAGTGTTTACCGACCACAAGAGTTTGCAATATATTCTTGATCAGAAGGAGCTTAATATGAGGCAACGTCGTTGGTTGGAGTTACTCAGCGACTATGATTGTGAAATCAAGTATCACCCAGGAAAAGCCAATGTTGTGGCTGATGCTCTTAGTCGGAAAGAGAGGCCTAAACCTTTAAGAGTTCGTTCATTGGGAATGACGATTATTTCTCCTCTACCATCGAAAATCCACGAAGCACAAGTCGAAGCACTTAAGGAGGAAAATCGACCAAGTGAAAAGCTTTATGGTATGCCCGAAAGCGCAAATGGTTTTGTAAAGAGAGCAGATGGAGTATTATGTTTCAAGGATAGAATGTGGATTCCATTGCATGGCGGAATACGAGAATTGATTATGCATGAGTCGCATAAGTCAAAGTATTCTATTCACCCGGGATCGGATAAGATGTATCAAGATCTTAAGAAGCTTTATTGGTGGCCGAACATGAAAGCGGAGATTGCCACGTACGTTAGCAAATGTCTTACCGCTCTAAGGTAAAAGTCGAATATCGAAGCCTTCGGTTTACTCCAACAACCGAAAATTCCTCAATGGAAATGGGAACGCATTACAATGGACTTTGTTACGAAACTTCCTAAAACATCGGGAGGTTACGACGCTATTTGGGTAATTGTTGATCGCCTTACCAAGTCAGCTCATTTCATACCGATTAGAGAGACTTATTCCATGGAGCAACTCACTAGACTTTATGTCAAGGAAATAGTCTCGAGGCACGGAGCACCAATTTCTATCATTTCCGACAGAGATAGTCGATTCACTTCAAACTTGTGGAATTCATTGCAAGATTCATTCGGAACCAGATTAGAGATGAGCACAACATATCACCCACAAACCGACGGTCAAAGTGAAAGGACCATTCAAACGTTGGAAGACATGCTGAGGGCATGTGTTATTGATCTTGGCAATGGTTGGGCTAACCATTTGCCATTGATAGAATTCTCGTACAACAATAGTTATCACACCAGTATCAAGATGGCACCATTCGAGGCACTCTATGGTCGTAAGTGCCGTTCACCTGTTTGTTGGGCCGAGGTAGGAGACGCACAACTTACTGGTCCGAAATGGTACGGAAACCACGGAAAAGATTGTTCAAATTCGTGATAGACTCAGAACCGCAAGGAGTCGACAGAAAAGTTATGCGGATGTTAGACGCAAGGATTTGGAATTTCAAGTGGGAGACAAAGTTATGTTGAAAGTATCGCCTTGGAAGGGCGTGGTACGATTTGGAAAGCGTGGGAAGTTAAACCCGAGATACAATGGACCATTCAAGATTTTGAGCAGAGTTGGTCCGGTAGCTTATCGACTTGATCTTCCACCAGAACTCAGTCATGTGCACAACACGTTTCACGTTTCAAACTTGAAGAAGTGTCTTTCGGACGAATCGCTCGTTATTCCATTGGACGAAGTTCACTTCGACGACAAACTCAATTTTGTGGAAGAAACTGTAGAAATCATGGACCGCGAGGTCAAGCAGTTGAAACAGAGTCGTATTCCTATTGTGAAAGTTCGTTGGAATTCTCGACGAGGTCCCGAGTTTACTTGGGAACGGGAAGACCAGATGCGACGCAAGTATCCTCATCTTTTCACCGACACCGTTAGACCTAACAACGATTGAATTCAGGGACTGAATTCCTTTTTGAATGGGCGAATGTGACAATCCGTACTTTCGGTCATTTCTACACAATTCATGTTTCATTATTTCAACATTTTTAGTAAACTTGGTTTACTTGTTTCAAATTCGCGTAACCTTGGAGGTTTAGCGGCGAATTCATGATCATGACATCACGTACATTTCATATGGACTATGATTAGTCTACACTTCATTGACATCATGTGCATATCATTCATTCATTCACGACATTTCATTTCCTATTTTACGTGTAATTTTTATGTTTAATAATCTTTATCGCGTGAGTTTTTATTTTAATATTTAACCCGTTACTTTCAAAAATGATCCCAAGGTATTTTTAAATTTACATTTAGTTTATAAAAACTATATTTTTAGTTTTCCTAGTGTTTCAAATTCATTTGGCAATTTAATCGTTAAAGTTTTAATTATTACGTCGTTTTTCTTAAAAACTACTCGATAATTATTTTATCACCCAAATTTCACAAGGAAAGTATTTTTACAATTTTTATCATCTCATTACATTATATTTTAACCTATTAAAAACTTACTTGTACATCTCTACACAAATTCTTACACTTTCTTATGATTACACAAAGTATACAATATATATATACACAAGTTACAAATAAAAAAAAAAAAAATATATTTTAGAGGGACAACCCTCCCCCAAAACCGGCCAAGGGGGAGGGGTAACAATTAATATGGAATGGTTTGTGTCTTCTAATTATAACATTCAATGTATAAGTCTTACTTCATGATTTTTATTCACTCATTCACTTCAACATTTATTCACAAGTGTTAGATAAAAAAAAAATTTCTCTCTTCTTCTTCTTGGCTTCAAGAACCGGTCACAAGCAAAAAGAGCACAAGGGATCAATATTTTTGCAAAGTTCAAGTGTTATTTCAACCTAGATTATATCCTTTTTATGGTTTTGAAATAAAAACCAAGGATATTTAAGTGTAATCCTTGTTACCTACACCTCTTCATTTCTCTAGTAAGCATATTCTTGTCATTTTTATGTTTCCTCTTCATTTTCATATGCTTCTTATCATTTTTGGAACTTATATGCATGTTATGTAGTTTATACCATTTATTTCTTGATTTTTAAGTTATATATATACCTAAGGTCATCCTATAATTATTCCCATGGTTTTGGTTGGTCTTGATGGTGATTAGGAACCCATGACACCCTAAGAAGGTGTATGGTAGGATTAGATTAGTTTTGGAGTTGATTTGAAGGGATTAGAATAGGTTTTGTCCGAGAAAAACTATTTTCGATAACTATATATTATGTTCTGTCCTTGTTTCATTTTTTCTGGAAAATCCGACAGTTGGTACTAAATTTTGGCCTTGATTTTTAGAAAATATACTTTAAAACGAATCCGTGGCCGCTTGAACGGATAAAAACGGACTTATAACGAAGAAGTTATGGATTTTACAAGTTTGACGACGGAAAATATTATTTCTGAAAAATTTCAGCAACATGTTTTTAGTTTGTTCGGGTCAAAAACGAGCCTTAAGCTTCACAAATTATTTCGACTTGTCAAAAATATATTAGTATACTTTGATACGAAGCTAAGGACATATAAAACGTAGAAAACGGATTTGAAACGACAAAGATATGCACTTTTTCTTAAACTTGCCGTAACTAATTTTCTGCACACTATTGGCCAAAAATCACCAACTTTAACCCTTAATATCTTTATGATCGAGACCTTTTGAACGAAAACTCCTGAACTGAAACTTTTAGATATGGATACAAACTTTCCAAAACCGTCGATTTCGTTCTCTAACGATCAACGTGTACTGTTTTACGATTGTTTTTCCGGAGCCATTTTTGGTAATTTCACGATTTTTTTCCAACGACATTGTTTTGCGACGAAAAGTGGTAATTTCTCCAAAAATCATTTTAAAACCATTGTAGGATGACATTTTGACGTAAAAACATGTAAAGTGATTTTTGATTGGTCAAGACGTCAAAAGAGTATTTTTCGACGTCGAGTAATATTTTCAAAAGGTCGTAAATGGTATAAATAACATATCAAGTGCATGCATAACATTACATTGCAACTCATGACATATCATATCATTGATAATAGGTCCCTGTTGACGCATCACATTAAACCTCAGTGTACTCACTTTTGCCGTTATTCCAGTTTATCCAAGTGAGTTTTCATAGCCCCGTTTTTACATGCTTTTGATTATTTTCAAACCCACGGGGGAGAATACATTGCACTACATTTTTCTTTGTACGATACCAAGTATGTTAAATTCATTACATTGCTTAAGTTACCTCATATGCCAATTTGAAAGTCCCCATTTCCTGAACCATGAACCGTTAATCATTGAAGCGAGGATGAGTGGATAGATCTATCGAGGGTGACGCCTCCATCCGGGTTGGTGAATCCCAACCAGGAAAACGGATGCATTTCATTTGATTTCATTACGAGTTGTCCGGCAAACACTCGTGGAGGGGCATACATAATTGATCAGTCTAGTTTCGGGGTCATGGGCTTAATGCAATTGTAACATTATTTTTACGTGACTGGATTGTCATGCATGCTAGATACTTGTGTAGTCGTATAAAACATTTACATAAACCTATGATTTCTCACCAACATTATTGTTGACCGTTTTTAGCAATGTATTTTCGGTAATGAGGCATTATCATCACGACATGGTTTAGGGACCTACATTTTGAGTCGCGGCGTCGACTTACATTATGTACATTATGGCACTTTATTTCAAAACATCGTTTGGATTTGTAACATATTTGTATTTCCGCAAACTTTGTAAACCTTTTGGGACCGATGTTGTACTCTGATTATGTTTTTATGAAATATCCAACGATGTGTTTTTAAAACGGCACTTTAGGTCGTTCAATATAACTGTGATGTGGTGCTATGACAGTCAATGCCCCCAGGAATTCCATTCCGCTGCAAAACAGGTAAATTGGGGGTGTGACAATACGAGACACCAACAACACGCCTCGTTCATCCCTCCGTTCTCTCAATTAAGACCACGACCCACCCTTTTGTCATTCATATATTTATTTATTTTTTTCTTTTGTTGTGACATTTTTTTTTATACCGATTCGTGTTATATTACTTTCGTGGATAAAATTGTTTAACATTAAGCAAAAACGGGACATAATAATTTAACAAGTAAGTTGTTATAAACTGAAAAGAAAACCAGTTTTGATAAAAGTTTCGTGTGGAATAAGGGCTGAAAGTTCATGGTTCATGATGGTTAAGAATGAGTCAACCCATTGAGTCAACTCGTTGGGAGAGTAGACTCCGTGAGCGAATCAAGGTTGGTCACGAGTTGGGTCAAAACCAAATGACCCATGTTGTATATGGGTCTCGGTTGTGGATTTATTCATTAGGTATAGTTAAAGGTGAAATAGTGTCTGAAATTTGTCATTGTTAGCAATTCAAGAAATCTGAAACGATGGGTCGTAATATTGCGTGTCTCGGTTGGGACATGTATGGCTTTGTGGTTTTGATATTGAATGTCATTTGGTTTAATAAGTAGTATCACTTGATTGGGAGTTGTCATTTAGTCTTGAGTTCATTTCGGGTTAGCTTGTTTAAGACTCAAATTAGCAAAATTGTTGGTGTCACTTGTTTGTGTGTCCGGATCAACAAGTCAAATAGTGGAGATAATAAATTATTTTTAAACTATATTGAGTTATCGAATTGATTCGACTCGGGTGAGTCAACTAAATGGGTTACGAGTCAACTTTTGATGAGGCACGATAAATGTTTATATGTCGTAAAATTATTGATTAACGAGGAATGTCAAAACAAAGTGGTAACGGGATAATTATAATTAATGTCGTAACTAGTTGTGAGACTTAAACGGTTACTAATAAGGAAATGATAAATATTATAAGTCAACGGCTAAACTTATGACATACATACTTAATGACGTGTTGTTGTAACAAGTTAATTACACAAATATAATGAAATAATACTATCGTGATATATGATATAGGACTGGATCGGATAACGAATAAGTTAATTATAAAACGGGACGATAAATGTTAGGAACTAACCATGTAATTAATAAGCGATATCGGATATGACGTATACGTTATAACCTATAAGAATCAACTATGGTTTATAAATTGGAATAAAATTTGATATACGAGATATAATGGCTATAAGTTAGATTTTATTAAATTTTTTTGAACTAGCCAAACACAATGCATTGGGCTCAGAAACAAATTTTGATATATGTGTTTTACGATATGTCTAAATATTCCATTTTCATATTTTTACTAATGGCGAGACATTTATCCATATAATGTCGACAAATATGGTTTTAGTTAATTGTAAACCTTTATTAACTACGATAGTAACTCATGATTTATAAACATGAGTTAATCTTTATAAACATGTTGAGGGATATTATTTGAATAAGATAACTTAGTAAAGTTGTAATGGTTTGAGGAACGTTGGATAAACGAACGTGTCATATACTTTATATGAAGTACTTTCTTATAAACTTGTATAATTACGAATAACGATTTAGAAACCTTTGTTAATTGGGCAATAAAAAGGAAACTTATCTTTTATTATAAACATGTATGTTTGGGAATTATTTGGTAAATTGCCGAAACTTATCAATTAACTTATTTATATTACATAAATAGTTGTTTTCGTTTCCTAGTCTTTGACTAGCTTGAGTATTATCAGTATTTCTTAACATAGTCGATGTCTTTTCCTTTTGGCGTACGTTCTAGTAATATGTCTCGAACGTGTCGACGTCTTCTCCCTTTTCGCATGAGTTGTGCGTCGTGTCTATGTTTCTACCACCACACGAAACGTTAAACTAAACTTTTGCGGTCTTAATAATGAACTTTTGGGAACGATAACATACTTTTGAAAATAACGACATGAGTGATCCACGAAATCTACGACACACTATCTTTTATCGACTTCTTTATTGCATGAGCTGTATTTTAAGATAATCATGTACACATTAGGTTACGTCACTTCTATTCTATCATACTCGTTGTACACTCATCTTGATGTCGTAGAGATTAGCTTAGATGCCAGTTGTTTCAATAGTGAATAGTGCATTGATGTGGCTAAGGTGAGTTTCATAGCCCCTCTTTTCTAAAGTTTTCATAACTATTTTGGGGGAGAATACATGTTGCTTTTAACCAACCGTGTTTGGATATGTGAATATTATGTGTGAATAACTGTTGTTTGGAATATTTGATTTTGGATTGTGATCTTATGTGTTTATGTGAATACAAAATATTTTTGGACCAGCCACTACTATTTTGAATTGCTAATGCGTTGACTAGGAAAGGTTAGACATGCGACATTTGTTGACTTAGACTAGGGTAGCATCTCTATGCTATGACGCGATGGCTTAGCTAATAATTGACCGGCCTAGACAAGGGTAGCTTGTGTCCGAGGCCTTGCTACGACTGTGCTGGCTAGAGTCGCTCAGGGCCCTGCATTGGGATCTCACACGTATTGATGATTATTGATTGGGTTGATTATTGATTGAATTGATTATTGATTGGGTTTGTTATTGATTGGGTTGATTATTGATTGGATTGCTTATTGATTTGGGTTGATTATTTATTTGAAATGATTATTGATTGGATTGAATGATTTATGGTTGGAGTGATTATTAGATATCTGCTTTAGTCGCATGTAGCAATTAAACTCTATCAGGTCCACTATTACTTTTGTAACTAAACTCTATGAACTCACCAACGTAAGCTTGCCTTTTTAGCATGTGTTCTCAGGTTTAAGGCGATAGCTCACTATTGGAAGACGCTTGGCAAGGGGCATGGTCATAGGCGACTCTGATAAATAAACGGGACCGCTTTAATTATCTTTCGGGCCTATTTTCACACTAATTTCATTAGTGTAATCTTATGGTTTTCAATTAATCAATCTTATTCTAAATAAATGGGATAAAAACCATTCTTGTACCCTATGTTGTGATACCAAGATTGTAGCACCCAAAGGCTCGTATGCTTCCGCTAGACCGTATTTTAGAGGTGTTACAAATTGGTATCAGAGCTAACATTATAGAGAACTGGGTATATTTTCAAAACCTAGACTATAACCACTTTTTTGAAAACATTTCCCTGTGACCGCCACGTGCCTGCCTGCTAAGCTAAAGCCTTGCGTATGACTAGTTTAAGGATGTAGATGATTGAGAACACATTAGACGAATTGATTGATTAGATAATTGATGAGATGTTTGCAGGCTTATTTGATGAATTGTTTGTTAGCACACTTGTTGAATGTATATCCTGTCAGTAGACGATTTAAGTCTGCCTACCTTAGTAGTTCACTATAAGCGTTTCACATGCTTATACACATACAGTATGCATGTCCTCATGCTTATGCACGCCCCATAAGCATTTCCATATGCTTATGCACGCCCTATAGGCATGTCCTCATGCTTAAACGCGCACAGAAAGCATGTCCTCATGCTTTCGCACGCACTATACCTTTCACAGAGTGTGGAGTCACAAACCTTAGATCTATAACACTTATCTTGTATTAAGTAGTTGCCTTGGGTTGTTCCAAAGCAACAAAGAGAAAACTTTGTACGATTACACACAAATATGCGGAATCTACTTGAGTATACTTAGAAGATGAAAGTAAACAAGCGAACACAAACTGTGATAACCAATACTTCAACATTACTAATCCATAATACGGATACTCTCAAAGTATCAGAGTTACACAATTTCCTTGTGTAATCTCACCACTCGATATAGAACCTGCACATTAGTAGTGGCCGTGGGAATGATTTGGGAATGTAGAGGAAATGGTGCTATTATAACTAAGTCAGGAAGTCACGAACGAGACCTTTTGTCTTGTGAACGTGAGTTCTATAATTAAGTTTTGATGAACACGAGTCTAAAACGCGTTAAAACTAATAAAACATGTAAACTGGTGTGTTGGTATTGTGTGTTGTGTCATGTTCACGTGTTTATTCATTTTATCATGATTACGTGTTCTTGGTCATAACTAGATGATGGGTTATAATGGTCTTGATGATGTCGAAGGGTACATAGTCTTGTGTCATCATTTTGGGTCGAGACTTTCGTAAACTGTTGTTTTGTTCTTAAGTATTTTCGAACAAGTGATAGTTGGTTTTCATTTCAATGATGGACTCATATTCGCTAGTGTTATAATAATATACGGAACCGGTAAGTGTTTTCAGATAATAAGTGGGAATAACGTGTAATTATTTGGTTAACAGTGAATCATTGATACGTATCGGTTATTTGAAATTGGACGATATTTTAATTAATAGCCTTGATTGAATAACAAATTAATTGTGGTGATTTGGCTAATTAGTAAGTTATTAACAAACATTAGATTTGATATTCGTTAATCGGTTGTGTTTGGGAAATTGAAAGAGTCGTTTGGTAGTGTGTCGGATGGCGAGATTTATATGAGATTGTCTGGAGTTATGAAATTGTTTATTTTGGAGTTAATAAATATACGTCAACTTTGTGCAACGTCGGTGTTATCGTGACTTCTTAGTCTTGATTGACCCCGACAATGCCATAACATGGATTTTAGTATTTATTGGTCAATATGACATGTAGAAGCCGAGAGTCACGACTCGGAATTGTGAAATCAAAACGAATAATGACTAGAAACTTATTGTAACACCAATAAAAATCGAGTTTTAGCGGAAGCATACAAGTTTTGGGTGCTACTAATCGGTATCACAACACAAGCATAGAATAAAAGGTTTTTCTTAAGAAAACTCATTTATTTAATAAAATCAATGTTTACAATAAAATTTAATATGGAAATAGGCCCCATAATAAATAAACGGTCCCCAAAATACAAATATCAGCGTCGTCTATGACCATGCCATGCCATTGCCCAAGCGCCTCCAAAAGTAAACAATCGCCTCAATACCTGAGAATACATGCTAAAAGTGTCAACACGAGGTTGGTGAGTTCATAGGTTTGCCTAAAAGTATAGCGGGTTCAAAAGAGTCTTTCGATCATTGTGGCGCCCACAATGTCACGAAAACAAAGTTTACGTTAGCAAAAATAGTAAGTTGGACCGCAAGGTTTTCAAGTGCAAATCATTTCTCATAAACAAGTCAAATTTAATCAAGGCATACCCTGCCTAATTCATAGTATCAAAACATTTATCCGCAAAATAGTTCATAAACAACCACTTGTACTATATAACAATCAAACGCTATAATGAATATAGTGTCACGCAAGCTTAACTATTGCGTATGTTAAGTCATAAAACCAACGCTAGATAGCACATAAAAAATCGACATGTTATACGTCCCCACATGAGCCATGTTGGTCGGACGGGGTGGCCATTCCCAATAGATCTATCCATAACATTCGCACCATCCTGAGCCAGGATGTAACAATTTATAACAACGTTTGGTTTTCTAACCTTAACCTAGCACGTAATAGCTCACAAAACATTTCCAGGTCCAATCAACACAGTCTTTCAAGCACTTGTGTCAGCATAAAAACATATTTAAATCAAATCACGCATTTCATCAAACCAAGTAATAATAGCTTATTCAATTAAATCAAGCATTTGCATTTAATAAAAACGAGCATGTATTCTCCCCAAAACAGTTTAAAAGCAAGTAAAAGTATAGGCCATGAACTCACCTCGATACGTAGCAACGCAAGAATCACAACAGGCATTAGTGAGCAAAGAAAAACAATCTCACTAGAAAAGAACAACGATATCCAAAAAGGAAAGCACAACGGTACGACATCAGCACAACCTAATAGTATTTCGCTATCTCAGAATACGATGAGCAAAGCAAAATAATTTCCGAAAGACAACGTGTCTTAGTTTTCGTGGAATACTCATATCAAAAAATTTCCAAAAATCCAATATCAATATCTCCAAAAAGTTTAATTTTTAACGTTTCATGTGTTGGTAAGAAATCAAAGACTCAACATATAACTCACGCCAGACGTAAATCACGCCAAAGTATAATATATATCCCAATATATTATGAGGAATAGTCAAGAAGTATTGACCAAGACTCACGTTGAGTAAATACGACAAGGAGAAAGTCGAGAAGATAATGACAAAGAAACCTGTCAAAAAGTAAGTCTATTGGTAGTTTCGGTATTTACCCAATAATCTCAAATGATTTGAAAAGCCAGTTTGAGTTCATAAGAACACAAGTTAACATCTAAATTAATAAAGGATTCTGCGATTTAGTAAAACTCTGCTTTTCGTTCCTCTTCGGGTTTTATAAATAAAAGAGATTTAAAAATAAAAGTTCAAGTTTAGCATGTTTGATGAATTTCGGCATGACACGTCCATTCGTACAACTTTCCCAAGTCGTCGTGACTTAAAAATAAATTTCTTAAAGTAATATTTCCCGACAATTTAATATAAAAACAATAACGAGTATTCATTGGTTATTAGACAATTTTTCTTTATTGTTTTCATTGCGAATCAAATATATTAAATTCATAAAGAGTCTAATGTATTGTATTCGTTTCGAGTCCAATAAGTCTAATTTGTCCAATGTCCAATGTCTAATAATTATTCAAATCATCCAAAGCTGATATTTAATTGTCCACTAGATATTCATATCGTCCAAGCTTTATTAAATCCAATATACGTCCCACAAAATAATCCGTATCCAATTTCAAATCACAATCCCAATTATAATCAGAAATGTACCAGTATTACTAATGTAAAAGGCAAATGAAAACTTGTTAGCTCAATATTCACTATCTTAACATTTTAAGTCTATAACTTTAACCAAAAGTTTAGTTAACTCTTAATTTTTTTCATAGCCAAACAACACTAACGGGTCGTTTTACCATGATGACCCGTAATCAAAATGGATCCACACACAAAGTAAAAGAAGTAAAATTAACTCAGAACTGTGCCTAACCAAACGCACCCTATGATGATGGTGAACAGAAGCAGCACCAACACGAACAAACGAGTCCCAACACATTCACAGATTTTATAAGCAAATTTGAACACCCCTTTGGTGTCGCTGTGAACCAAAAGCAGAAAGACAAGCACCCTTTTTGGGTTGTCTTTACTTAACCAGGCCGAGAAAAAACTACATAACACGCAAGTCCAAATCCAATTCATGGCCACAACTTATGATAACGAAAGAACAATCAGATCCATGCTGCACCCGACACAACTCAGACCAAGTAAACACTCAAATAACCAACTCAAGACTCGAAACTGAGTCGCCCGACTCGTAGCCCTTACGGGTCTTAAACCTGACTCGTATAACAACAATAACAGCAATGGTCATACCGTGAGGTTCACGGGTTTCTGACAAGAGATGATAACAACACCACAATGACATTCACATTTTTTACAATGATTCTTACCACATGGAATTTCTAAAAATTTTATTTTTAGCCCGTTATTAGCGAAGGCCTTCACCAAATGATATAACACATAAATATTAGCAATGAATTTAAACCAAACGCGAGGCCAATCGCTGATAACACAGATTTGAAAATTTAGCACACGAGTTGAATCAAAACATTTTAAAACCTGAGTTTCTATTCCACGAAACGTCAACATATTCTTTGTAACCGGATAAATTAAAATTAACGAACGGGTTTTATGAACTTGACTTAATAGTTAATCGAAAGAGAAAGAAAAGAAAAAAAAAAAGAGAGGCGAGATGATGGTGGTTCGGATGTATACGGCGGCTAAAACTTCAAACAACACACTTCTCGTACTCACGATATAACCCAAGCAAAGACTTCAACCTTCATGACCTTGAATCTTCGACTGAATGATGGTGGGCTAGCGGATGGAATAATGGCTGAGGTGACACGGCTGTAGTGGCAGCGTCACCGGAGGTGTGGCCGGGATGGAGCGGCGGCTGCAGGTTGAGAGAGGTAAGGATGGCGGCCGGTACGTGATGAAGAGGATGAGGGTAGTGATAAAACCCTAATCTTAAATGTTATGAATTATAAATGAAATGTTATGTTTTATTAATAAATAGCATAAGGACCATTTATGTAATTAAGCCAAAGACTAGATACGGACGGAAGTTCACACAGGGACCATTTGTGCAGATTTTGCAATCTTTTATCATTTTGCGGTTCGGGGTTTATTTGAACTAGCGCCATTGTGTTCAAAATAATTTTTCTAATAAAAATGAGTATTTACACGACTACTTTCTAGCAAATCAAATAACAAACAAATCAAAATGATTAACGGGTTTATGGTTGGTCCGGTACGCGTTGTGTCTGATTTTTACGTTTCATGAGATAACTTTCTCGTTTTTACGTCAAATAAGCTCAGGAAATTTCGTAAATGAAAAACAGACGAATTTTCTTGGAAACGAATATCAGGAAAAGTGCGAGTTGTTAAATACTTCCCTCCTTAACGGAATTGCGTCCTCGCAATTCAATTCGAGTTATCCGTTAGATTTGAAAGAGATATAGATACTTTCTCAATATTCCATTTTCACGTTCTCACGGGAATTCGAGATATTTCTTAAGGTTCCACCGATCATTAAAAATAGGAAAACGACTTTGCTCAAGTCATTTGACCTCACGGTTCACAATTTTGATAGGTTCCTCAACACAGCTTAAGCGTTCGTCGATATGGATATCTCCCAGCCAAGACAATAATCGTTTTCAACAGTGAGGCATTACCTCTGATTACGCATATGAAAGCCTCATGAATAACTAAGCTCTGACGGTAGCTCAAGGCTCTAAGCTACCAGTCCAGCTCTAGCAAGAGTCTTAAAAGCATTTGCACATCAAAGATTTGGCTTTCCACGTTTACTAAATGCATCACACAATCCATGGTGAGATTTTTAAGCATAGCCTCGTTTCCAATCATGGAGTTTCAAAAATTCATGTCATCCATCCATCGAAGCTCTTCTGATAATCGTAAGCAGTTTGCATTCTGCTTTTGATCTAAACAATCTCTCGACAATTTCATGAACAGTCTTAGGATATCAGGTTGGGTATCCCCCACTTCAATCCAAGGCTATAAGCTACCAGTCCAACTCTAGCAAGAGTCTTAAAAGGATTTGCACAGCAAAGATTTGGCTTTCCACGTTTACTAAACGCATCACACAATCCATGGTGAGATTTTTAAGCATAGCCTTGTTTCCAATCATGGAGTTTCAAAAATTCATGTCATCCATCCATCGAAGCTCTTCTGATGATCATGAGCAGTTTGCATTCTTCTTTTGATCTAAACAATCTCTCGACAATTTCATGAACAGTTTTAGGATATCAAGTTGGGTATCCCCCACTTTAATCCAACTAATCGTTGAGCGGAATTTTCAACCATGAATTGCCTCGTACAACGTGGCTATGGTTGTAAGAGAATTCAACCAATAGGAGGTGTCTATTCCAACCATTGCCATAATTGATCACGTGGACACCCAACATGTTCTTTAACGTTTTGTTGAATCCATGGATCCGGACTCAACCAGGGTATGAGTGATATTAATTGATTGAATGAAAACAGCGGAATAATGATAACACAATCAACATCACTAATAAGGTTTTCTTTGTTAAAAATAAAAACAACTACAACTACTAATATACAAACGCTATGATCGTGTGTCTAGACTCTCATTAGAGATGAATACTATGAAAATAAATGAAAGGGATGAAGGAAAGGGATGCCTAAACCCTAGATGCCTACCCTCTTTATATAGGAGAGGGAGGTTACAAAAACCCTAGACATAGCTTACTACCAAAGCTACTATTAAATTATCTATAAGGCCCTCATTGTTTCTTCTTTTTCATTCTTGCTGGTGGATTATTTTGCTCGAAATGAGGGCCTTATAGATAATTTAATAGTAGCTTTGGTAGTAAGCTATGTCTAGGGTTTTTGTAACCTCCCTCTCCTATATAAAGAGGGTAGGCATCTAGGGTTTAGGCATCCTTTTCCTTCATCCCTTTCATTTATTTTCATAGTATTCATCTCTAATGAGAGTTTAGACACACGATCATAGCGTTTGTATATTAGTAGTTGTAGTTGTTTTTATTTTTAATAAAGAAAACCTTATTAGTGATGTTGATTGTGTTATCATTATTCCGCTGTTTTCATTCAATCAATTGATATCACTCATACCCTAGTTGAGTCTGGATCCATGGATTCAACAAGTGGTATCAGAGCCTTGTGAGAATCTTTCTAAGAAGACAATTCTTTCTTCTCAAAACTATAACATGTCTTCACCAAAACATTCTGATGCTGAAAGTGATGATCAATCTGAATCATCGAACAACCGGTCCAACACCCAGTCCTCCATTCAGCAAGTGGTCACAATGTCCAACTCTAATGCTAAATTTCCCTATCTTAAGAAGGATGAATATGAGATATGGGCTATGAAAATGGAAAACTACATCTCAAATATGTATGTCAATCTCTGGCAGATCATTCTTAAAGAAAACAGCAAGAAGGCTACTGGAAGAGACTCTGAAAGAAAACTTATAATTCTTCCACCCACAACAGCTGCATAACAGATTGCTGTCCAAAGGGAAACCAAGGCAAGGACTACTCTATTACAAGCTCTTCCAGATGAACACATGAGTGATTTCTATCATCTAGATGATGCAAGGCAGATTTGGAGAGGGATTAAAGCAAGGTTTGGAGGAAATGATGAGTCCAAGAAAATGAGAAAGTCTATTCTCAAACAAAGCTTTCAGGAGTTCTCTATCTCTGAAGAAGAGGGTGTTCATAAAGGCTATGACAGGTTTCAAAAGATCCTTAGTCAACTGAATCAGTTAAAATCTAAACCTGATGTTGAGGAATGTAATCTCAAATTCCTTCGTGCTCTACCTCCTTCTTGGAATCAGGTGGCCCTTACTCTCAAGGCAAAAGGGGGACCTGATTACATAAGTTTCGATGATCTATACAATAAGCTGAAGTCACTTGAACTTGACATCAAGGGTCATTCTACCTTTTCTCAAGTACCATCACACTCTGCCTTTGTTGGTGCTACCAGTGGAAACACCATGATAACATATGCTGATATTCCTACTTCTTCATCAGCAGGATCCAGATCACACAAATCATCTACAAGAAAATCAAAGTCTAATTCTGTTATAGAAGATGTCCTCTACTCATTTGTTGTTAAAGCTGAAGATCAACAGGAGTTGACTTATGAAGACTTTGAACAGGTGGATAAATGGGATATGGAGGAGATGGATCTTAAGTGGCAAATGGCCATGCTTGCTGTGAAAGTCAAGAGGTTTGAAGAAGGCTCTGGTAGGAAGTTTGGTTACAAAGGAAGAGAATCTGCTAAGTTTGACAGGAAGAAGATCAGATGCTTTGAATGCAACCAACTTGGCCACTTTGCCAAAGAATGTCCTAACAGGAAGGGAGGTGATAGACGCAAATACAATGCTTTCAAGATCAAAGAAGCTGAGGAAGTGAAGCCTGCAGGCATCTTTGTCACTAGAGAACATGGTTGATTGGGATGATCATGTGAATGATGATGAAGAGCCTCAAATTGGACTGGTTCGACATTAATCGCTGGTGAATTTGCTATGATGGGCATCACTTCTCAGGTACACACTTGTATATTTGGTTGCAATACTCAATATGATGCTCTTAAGTGTGAATTTGATGAGGTGAATGACAAATATAAAGAGATTTTTATACAAGTTCAGGCCTATAAGAAAACTGTCAAAGCTTTAGAAAAACAAAAGGCCTGGTATGATCAAAACCAAATGGCTCTTGAGGAGAAAATAAATGTTTTGCAAAGAGATTTAGATAACAGCACAAATAAATTAAAATTTAATATGAAAAATATGTAAAGGTTGTTCTTTGAAAAGGAGGATCTTAAAGCTAGTTTAGATTCAGAGGTTGCTAGACATAATCAGTGGCAAGAACAAGCTAAAAACTTAGATAAATTGTGGAATAGTTCTATGTCTGTCAAAACAAAAATGGGTTTGGGATTCAAAGACTATATTAATCCAGAGGAGGTGTATAACCCCAATGAGTATAATGTTTTTAATCTTGTCACAAATGAAGAAGAAGAAAAAAATAGAAAACCTGTTGTGTTTTTAAAACAAGGTGAAATGCATAATGTTCCTTCTTCTATTAATGGTCTTGTTAAACCACCCAATCCAGAGTCTGACTCAGATGAATCACATATGTCTTATGGTCCAAAGTCCAATGACTTATCGATTAATGGCAGTGAGTCTAACAAATTTGTCTCTTGTTCTTCCAGGACTTGGAGACTCAATCTAAAGAATATGCCAGCCGTGATTCAAATGAAGACTCCTTAAAGTCTGCCTCTCCTAAGCCTTTAAAAGTTCCTCAAGCCCCAAGAGTTCTTTGTTAAAGAATCTTTGTCAAAGACAGCTTTTTCTAGAAACATTTCTTGTTCTGTTGATTTTGTTAAAAACAATTTTGATTTTGGTTGTGGTTTGAATAATTTTGTTTGTGATAAGACTGTTCTTGTTTTGAACAAGCAATATAAGAAGAAATCATGTTTTGTTTGTGGAAGTGTGTTTCATCTTATTAAAGATTGTGATTATTATGAGAAAAAGATGAATGTGCACACCAATCAACAGAGATATAAAAATGTATGGACTGATGTGGCCAACATACCTCCATTTGTTCCTCATGGAACTTATATGAGGACCAGCATAAGTAATTATGCTGGTAAATCAGTTGCTGCTGGTAACTCAGTTGCTGTTGATAGGCCATCTTCTTTTCATTGGAAAAGAAATGTTAATCGACCATTGCACAGACCTACAAGCTCTTATTTTCAAAATGATCATAGGCCTGTGAAATCTGACTCTTTTCAACAAAGGGGGGCATGGAGGGATACTGCTATTAAGCCCTCAGCAGGTTGTTCTTGGAGACCCATAAGATCTTCTAATACACAAGGGTTAATGGTGGATCTCATCAATCTACAGGTTTATCATATAAGATCCATAAGGCAGGCCCAAGTCAGTGATGACTCGAGTCTCCATGATATCTAATGTTGCTGTATTTTTTCTTTGTGTAGGATGATCCTCTTTCCAATAAAGATTTAGGTATTGTTGACAGTGGTTGTTCTAGAAGTATGACAGGGAACAGAGACAGGCTTCATGATTTTGTTGGTATTCAAGGAGGAACTGTTACCTTTGGTGGAGGAGATGTAAAAATCACAGGGAAGGGAATTATTAGAACTACTCAACTAGACTTTGAGAATGTGTACTATGTGGAAGCATTGAGGAATTTCAATTTATTTTCTGTGTCCCAAATTTGTGACAAGAAAAACTTTGTGCTTTTCACTGATACTGAATGTTTGGTTCTTTCTAAAGATTTCCAACTACCTAATGACAACCAAGTTGTTCTGAAGGTACCAAGGAAGCACAATCTCTACACATTTAATCTCAATGATGTCCAGCCTGCTGGATATTTAGCTTGCTTAGTGGCCAAAGCATCCTTGGATGAATCTAATAAGTGGCATAGAAGGATGGCCCATGTGAACTTCAAAACAATCAACAAGCTAGCTAAACTTGGATTAGTTAATGGACTGCCTTCCAAGGTCTTTACAAATGAGCATAACTGTGTGGCCTGCAGCAAGGGCAAGCAACACAAGACATCCTTTAAGGCCATTACTGCTGTCAGAACTATTTCTGAGCCTTTGCAGCTTCTTCACATGGATTTGTTTGGTCCTACATCTATAAGAAGCATTGATCACAAATACTATTGTTTGGTGGTGACTGATGATTATAGTCGTTATAGCTGGGTTTTCTTCTTGGGGACTAAGGATGAAACATTCCAGCTTGTTCAAGACTTTATTGCTCTGGTGGAGAATCAGTTGAACAAGAAGGTTAAATCCATTAGGTGTGATAATGGGACAGAGTTTAAGAATGCTAAATTGATAGAACTCTGTGCTACAAAGGGGATTAAAAGGGACTACAGCATTGCCAGGACTCCACAACAAAATGGAGTTACTGAGAGGAAAAACAGACCCTTATTGAAGCAAAAGATCCATGCTTGCCGATTCAAAGTTACCTACCATGTTTTGGACTGAAGCAGTTAGCACTGCATGTTTTGTCTTGAACAGGGTTTCTATTACAAATCCTCACAAAAGGACACCTTATGAACTTCTTTCTGGCAAGATTCCTACCATTAGTTATCTTAGACCTTTTGGTTGTCATGTCACCATCCTTAATACTAGTGATCAGCTAGGAAAGTTTGATGGGAAAGCTGATGAAGGTTATGTAGTAGGATATTCAGCTCATTGTAGGGCTTATAGAGTTTATAATCTCTCCACAAAGAGGGTTGAAGAGACTCTGAATCTCAACTTTATGGAGAACAAGCTCAATGTTCAGGGTGCAGGTCAAGAATGGTACTTTGATTTGGATTATCTAACTGACCATTTGGGTTATACTCGTTATAAGTCTAACATTTCTGCAGATCTCCCAAAGGTTACCACTGCCATTGCAGGTTCTTTAGATGATGAGTCTGATTCTGAGACTGATGAACAAGTTATACTTGTTCCCTCTTTTCCCTCTAACCATTTTTCAGGTACCAAGAACTCAGCTGCTAATGATGTGTCTTCCAGTGAAATGGGTTTGCAGAAGAACTTGTGAAGCTCCAACGCCAAGAACATGCAGCTAAAGCAGATGCTGATAGGTTTGGCTATGAATTCTCCAAGGAGACAGAGGCACTTCTCAAACAGGCTACTGATGAGGTCCGAAGGAACTTGGATGCCACTGTAAATGTATCTGTTTCCCTTGGTGATGCAAATGCTCCTGCTGATGATGGAATGAGTGCTGCTGATGCAGTTCCCGCTGAGACTCCCACCAGATTTCCCCCTCCATCTGATTTAGCAAATTCTCAGCACTCTACCTCTGAATTGAATGGCATTCATCATCAGTCCCAAACAGGCATTTTTTACTCTTCTTCTTATGATGATGACTATGGAGCCACTCTTAACAATCTGGCCTCCACAGTGGATGTTAGTCCAAATGTAACAAAAAGGATCAACACAGTTCATCCACAGTCTCTTATTATTGGTGATCCTACTTCCACTGTTCAAACTAGAAGCAGGGCTAAGAAAACATCATTTGGTGAATCAGCTTTTCTCAGTTATATCAGGGTTCAACATAGGAATAATCATATAGACTATCAACATTGTCTATTTGCTTGTTTCTTGTCTCAAGTTGAACCTACTAGCATTTCTCAGGCACTGGGAGATGATGATTGGGTAGCTACTATGCAAGAGGAAATGCAACAGTTTTTAAATCAAAATGTATGGGAACGTGTTGATTTGCCTCCTGGTAAATATGCTATTGGAACTAAGTGGATTCTCAAATGTAAACGGGATGCCAGACGTATTGTGGTTAGGAACAAGGCTAGGCTGGTTGCTCAGGGTCACAGACAAGAGGAGGGTATTGATTATGATGAGGTTTTTGCTCAAGTTGCTAGAGTAGAAGCCATCAGACTTTTCTTGGCTTTTGCCTCCTTCATGGGCTTTATGGTCTATCAGATGGATGTAAAGAGTGCATTTTTGTACGGTGAGATTGAGGAGGAAGTGTACGTCACTCAGCCTAAAGGATTTGTGGACCCTCATCATCCAGATAAGGTCTACAAGGTGGTCAAGGCACTCTATGGATTACATCAGGCACCTAGGGCTTGGTATGCAAGGCTTTCTTCATTCCTACTGAAACATGGCTATCGAAGGGGTGCTATTGATAAGACTCTCTTTATCAAGAAAAGCACCAAGGATATCATTCTTGTGCAAGTATATGTGGATTATATTCTCTTTGGTTCTACCAAAGAAGCCTGGTGCAGAGAATTTGAAGATCTGATGAAAAGTGAGTTTGAGATGAGTGCCATGGGTAAGCTTACCTTCTTTTTGGGCTTACAAGTACAACAGAAATCAGATGGCATTTTCATTCATCAAGAGAAATATGTGCATGATATCCTCAAGAAGTTTGATATGGAACTTGTTAGGACTGCTACTACACCATATGAGGCTCCTAAGGCTAAGTCAAACAATGACCCAGATCCTGCTATTAATGTGCATCTCTACAGATCCATGATTGGATCTCTCATGTATTTGACTGCCTCTAGGCCTGACATCATGTTTGCAGTCAGTGCTTGTTCTAGGCATCAAGTCACACCTTTGACTTCTCATTTGACTGCTGTCAAGAAGATTTTCAAGTATCTAAAGGGCCAACCAAAATTGGGTCTTTAGTATCCTAGAGAATCTCCATTTGAGTTGGAAGCTTATAGTGATAGTGACTATGCTGGTGCTAATTTTGATCGAAAAGTCTACCACTGGGGGTGTCAATTTTGGGAAGGAGACTGATTTCTTGAAAATGTAAGAAGCGTAATTATAGTGGCTACATCTTCTATCGAAGTGAATATGTTGCTGCTACTAGTTGTTGTGGTCAGGTACTTTGGATTCAAAACCAATTATTGGATTATGGGTTCAATTTTATGAACACTAAAATCTTTATAGATAATCAAAGCACTATCTGTATTGTCAAAAATCTTGTTTTTCATCAAAGAACTAAGCACATTGAAATTAGACACCACTTTATCAGAGACGCTAATGAAAAACACCTTATTCAAGTGGTTAAAATTCATACAGATGAATATGTTGCTGATTTATTAACAAAAGCCTTTGATGGACCCAGATTTCAATATTTGATTGTCAATATAGGCATGATCAACCCCTGATTTTGTGTTTGAGGGGAGGATTGTGGTCTAGGGGGAGGATTTTGGTTTGAGGGGAGGTCTCTTTGATGTATGTATACTTTTGTATATTATATTTGTTTTGATGTACATATATTATTGTGGTTATGTATATGTCTGTACATATTATTTTGCATTGTCTGTGTTCCACTAATCATTTTGCAGATCAAGTTTCAAACACACAATCATGGGAATCAGATGTCTAAATCAGAAGGAATAAGCTTTTATTCATGTTAACAAAGACATCAGTACAGACTCTAAACTTGACAAACAAGACCTAGACCTAGACACTTCATTCCTTCAGCCATTGAGCTCAAGATCAAAGCTTCTCTCATCAAGGCCTCCTCACTGGCCTTGGGTTTCCCCACTGTGGCATCCTGTGATGCTCTCTTCCCTTTCGGTTCATCCATTCCCACACTAGACTTGCAGCAAGACCCATCACTGTGGTCCTTCTGGTGGGATTGGATGTGGAAGGTTGAGGGTCTGGAATTGGTGCACTTGGAGGTAGCATAGCAAGAGGAGCAACTATCATGGATCTAGTGTTGCGAGGTCTATAGGTTGGATCATTCACTTCATCATCAGAGTCTTCTTGCATATCCTTGAGTTCAACACTTGACACCTCAACCTCATTCTGAGGAGGGTGTGGAACTTCTTCCTCTAAAGAAGTATGGTAGAAGGGGGATTGGTAAGGAGATGGTCTTGATATGTAGGTAATACTGTTGGATGCACCAGGTGGAAAATAGTTTAACCAATGCGGTTCACTAGGTTCACTGTGTGATGATGATACTTCAACTGGATGATTGGGTGAATTGCTCATGACTTTGTATTGAGTTTTGTGTTTAGGGTTAAAGAGGTTGTGTGTGTGCTTTAGTTATATGTGGTTGGTCTTTATAATATTTTTTAGAATCTTTGGTTAGTAAAAGATATGATAAATATTGATGGTTGGAATTTGGATCGCTAAAAGTTCTGTGTGGAGACAGTTTCGGCACTGTTATGGGTCAAAGATTTGATTTGATTCTCTTCTCATTGCCACTGATAGTGTTCTGAAATTCTTCTGATGAGACATGGTTTCTGCAGATAGCTTTGAAATGTTACTACGGACAAAAGTTAATTGGTTTCCTCCGATTGGCTGATGGTTTCTGCCGTTTGACTTTTCATTGCCACTGATTTCGCTAAAATTTGGGGATTTAAGTTCGGGGTTATTTTTGACCAAAATTGGTCAAAGATTATATTTCAATTTCAATGACTATTTTGGGAAACTCATTTAATAGTCATTCAAAAGAAACCCTCACTCCAATTCCCTCTTAATTTGAAACTCACTCATCTTCAACCCTATCAATCGTTCCTATGGCATCGCTCGAATACAAAGTGGATCACAACAAGACTGCATATCTGGAACATACCAAAGGAAGCACTCTTTATGATGAGATGATTGATTTTCTTTTAAGGTCTAAAATCAGGTTTGCGCTTACACACTCTCCATCTGTTGTCTATGACTCACTTGTCAGGCAATTTTGGGCCACAGCTCATGAGCGTTCTTCTTCTGATTCCATCAAGGAGATTATGGCTACTATAGATGGTAAAGAGTATATAATCACTGAGTCTCGTATTCGGACTCAGTTGCAATTTGATGATGCAGATTTTATCTTTGAAAATGATAGAAAAGAAATCATCGGTTTAACCACCTTAGGGTATCCATTTGATGGGAAAATAGTTTGGTTTAAAAGTAAGTTTTGCCCTAAGTGGAGGTTTTAGTTCATACC
>OU343217.1:211112443-211227435 GCA_910596185.1 Chrysanthemum makinoi | reverse complement strand
TCTCTCTAGAATTCCACTTATACGCCACCTTGTTGTTATGGTTTGATGTGTATGTGAAAACTAATATCCTACATGTTCTCCATGTCCGGCTAATTTACTTGTGTGTTTGCTTAGGGAATATGAAACATAATTATTGAATATTGATTGGTTGTCTCTTATCTTAGTTTTTAATGATCTAGTAATGCGATAGGTCATTCGTTGTGTACTTAATGTTTGATTAAATCTTTTTGAACCTTAGAATATAACTCCTTGAGTAGTTGTAAGCTAAACCATCCAAAGAGTGCCTTAGAGTAAGAGTTTATTATCCCTAGTGGGTTTTGTAGACGAGACCCTTGGTAAGTTCAAAGAGTTAGGGAGAAACGCATACCCTACAACCTTAGACACACAACGCAACTAAGAATAAGGACGTGACAATTCAACCACCAATAGGAGATAATTAAGGAGTAGTAAAACCTAAGTAAACACACCTTTAAACTATCAGACAAGCACACAATAATTAGACATAGACTACATACACCTTAGATTAGATAATTAGATAAGTAGAGTAATGGGTAGCAATACCAACCCCCCAAATCAAAACCCCGAGATTCGTACCTTTCAATTTCCTAAAAAACATAAAAAGATAAAAAATAATCTTCCTCAACCCCAACCTTAGCGTAGTAACTTCTTACTAGCATTCCTATTCCCCTAGAGAACGATATCAATACCCGTGGCTTACCCTAATACTACACTACAATGATTAGGTTCACTCCCTAGGGTGTTGAAAAACTTGCTCGACGAAAAGGAAGTTCCTTTGACCCCGAACGACGCATGTAGCGTTATCAAGTTTTTGGCGCCGCTACCAGGGAGTAGAATAGCTAGTTAGTAGTCCACCTCGTTTAGGTTTCTTTGCTTGATTCCTATCAAGTAAATTTTTCTCATTTTTAGCTTCCTCTTAGTCTATCCCCCTTCATCGTGACCTTTGTTCGTAACCCCATCACTTTTCATCATGGATGGTGATGACCAACCACAACTCATCAACCCACCACCAAATGACCCGCCAAGAGCCCAGTACTCTGGTGAATACTCGAGAGCAAGCCACCTAGGCTATAGGAACACCATTGAGCTTCCCGACCAAGCCCAACCATGCTCTCTACGATCCGACACCATCCGTTAGGGCAAAACGGATGTGCATTCCATGAACTTTGTTCAAGATCCAAATCAAGATCTTAGGATTTCTTAAAATTGTCGATTCCATCGACCTTGATGCTACTACTCGAGACCACGCTACCGCCTCTTCCAATTCTCTTTACGGACCAAGCTAGTAATTGGCTTGAGCGACTTCCCGCCGGCTCCATCTCAAGTTGGGATAATCTCACCTCTCGCTTCCTTGCTCAATTTTTCCCATCGGGGAGAACCACTAATCTTAGGAATGACATCTTGATGTTCGAACAACTTCAGGGTGAATCTCTCTACGAAGCATGGACTCGATTCAAGGACTTGCTTCATAAAGTCCTCATCACAAACATTGATCTTTGGCTCAAAGTCCAAATCTTTTATGATCATGTCAACTTCCCCACCAAGCGATCCATTGACCAAGCGGCCGTTGGAAAACTTAATGATCTCACCGTGGAAGAATAATGGGGTATAATAAAGGACCTTGCCCTCTATGACAACGAAAGTTGGGATGACCCCCGTGAGCTGCCCAAAACCATTAAGGCAATCTCCTTGCCTCCCATTGACTCACAACCTTCCGAACGCAGGATGATCGAACTTGAAGATCAAGTAAAATTCCTAATGAGTTCCTATGAAAACTGATTCGTTGTGAAGTGAGTGTGTGAAAAACTCAATATCAACGTATATCAAAATATCCGTAAAATTCGACAAATCGCCTTTTAGGAAAAAGGTTAACGCATCAAATCCTACGGTTGTGATAAAAGTGATACCGGGAAAGTGGTTTCCCCGGGTCGTGTCCCAACGAGGTGTGAAATTGACGGGAATCGTTGAGTTTCGTGATTTTGGACTTGAATTGGGTTTTATAACTGATTCGTTTGGTTTTTGATTTTGATCTTACGTAATTAACGAAACGTGAATTAAATACAAAAACGTCTAATCTAAGCCCTAAAAATGATCTAAAATTACTTTTAAACTAAAAATAATATTTGAAAACTATTTATGAATTAAAACTAATTTTTATGATTTTTCTTGATTTATTTTTAATTAAAAACTAATTTCTAACTTTTAAAACTAAATTAAAGTACTAAAAATTATGAAAATTAATGGGAAAATTATGAAATTATTTTTCAAAAATCTAAAATAACAAATGAGAATTTTCAAAACTGGATTTGTATTTTTATGATTATTTTTATATTTTTTTATGAATTAAAAACTGTTTAAAACTAATTAAATTGCTAAAAATTACAAACTAAACTAGGAAAAATCTGGAAAAATTATTTTTTTGCTTTTTATGTTTTTCTTAACCTAGGAAAAATGAAAACTTATTTTTTTAAGGCTTTTCTGAATTATTTGCAATAAAAGCTAATTAAAAGTGCCTAAAAACTGATTTAAATTTTGAAAAATAGCAAACAGTGCTGGAAAATTATGAAAAATTCAGGAAAACTCTAAAATGAGATTCTAAATCTATGAAAAATAAGAGAACCTAGTCTAATGTGCAAGAATTTGGATATGTAGTGAACTAGCTTATAAATAAGCACTTCAAAAATAAGCTAGAAGTTGCTTCAGTGAACCAAGTGATCACAGGACCTAATGTATGCTAAAATTACTAGAAATCAACCTAATTCAACTACTCTAAACCTATGGAAAGTAGGATACAAGCATCTAGTGTCAAATGCACTTAAAAACCAAAACAAGCTTCACCCATCAACTTGCAGCCTAAAAATAAGCTGCTGGATGATTAAGAAACCTAAAGCCATTGTAAGAAATCCTAACTAGACCTAGAAAGGGACTTGTAAACCAAAGCTTAGCTACTCACAAGCTCTTATGAGCTTGTGAAGAACTCTGCAAGTTCCTGTCACACCACATTGTCCAGTTCACAGGTCAACAAGTGCTTAATTGACAAGCTAATTAGAGGCTTATGGAGCTGTTGGAAAATTTCTCAAAAATCAGTTTTGGACACTTAACAGTGAAGTTGTAAAGGCGAAGTCTCAATTACTCGTTCAATAAATCATGAAAATTACACAAAGATTGGAAAAACGGCTTTTGGTGATTATGCCCTCACAGGCATATGGGGCTTAATGAATGGCTTATTTGGAGCTTAAGGCTTTTGGAAAAAATATGCAAAAATCACTTTTAGTACTTGACCAAATGAAGTGGGAACTCACTGAGTTTCAATCATTTTAACTAAAACTCATGAAAAATAAACAAAGTTTTGGCATGGTTTGTGCAATTTGACTTTATTTGGCAGTTTTGAAAAATTGACTTTTGTGAGATTTGGATCAAATTTGTGAACTGATTATGTTATTTAATGATGAAACAACACTGATGCAAGCTATATTACTAACTTTTACACCTATAGGCAAGATTCCACAGACTAACTCTCACAGAAATGACATTAAGACCAGATTCAAAGCTATTTTGACTAAATCAGTTTGGAGATGCAATTTGAAAGTTGTATTATCTAAGTTGTGACTGCTCTGGACTAAAGCAACTAAGCTTAGCTAATGAGATAACCTATAACACAGATTTAGGCTTTAATCCAAACACTACTTAAGCAATCTGTTATGCTAATTATCCTACCTTATAGTCAATCCTAAACCTGAGCAACAATGAAACCTATGATCTAATAGCAATAATAGCCTAACAAAAGCAAAATAACTGCTAAAAACCTACAGCTTATAGTAAAACAAAAATTAGCACAATAGTTTTGAGCTTGAACTAAACAAAGTACTCACATGAGGTCCAGCTCATGTGCAGCTTATCTTGAACCAGATGCCACTAATCTAAGTAATGCCAACCCAAGTCAAGCATAATCAACCCAAATCCACATCCATAGCAGCTATACTGAACTATTTTCCTTTATGACTGCAGTTTTGACTTATGTTGACCAAAGGGAAAATTTTGAGTAAAAGCTTAGTAGAAGCTCTTATAAGCAATAGGTAAGCTTTAGAGAAGCTTATAACAGCTTATTAAAGCAATTGGAAAAGCTCAAATTGATCTTAACACTGCTTAACCATATTTTTTATTTTTTTTAGAAATTTTTATTTAATTTTTTTTGTATTTTTGTTTGTGAGAAGCTCAACCTGAAAACTCGAATTAATTAAGCTGAAACTATGCTTGATTACTCAATAAGCTCATGAGAACCCTTAAAAACAGAAATGAGATGAGATTGATAGATAATTAAAAACTAATTTTCATTAAAATTTAAAACTGGGTACAATAAGGGAGTTACAAGAACTTAAATAACAATAACTGAATTGATGACTGAAATGAAAGTATAATTAACTAAATAAGTAGAAGGAACTTTTTTAGAACTCAAAAAACTAACTTCAGGCACTCCATAGCTACGAGCTATTTATGCTCAGCATCAAACCTCTCTCTCTTTGCTTTTCTCTTCTCTCTCTTCTCCCCAGTAAGATAAACAATGCCAAAGAAATGGCAAGCGTGCCTCTGCCATTTGTCATCTCTGTCTCTTTGCCACTTTTCTCCTTTTTTCATTTTTTTATATTTTTTTCTTTTCTTTCTTCGCTGGAAGAGAGGAGTGGTTAACATGCGTGGGGTGATGGGATGAAGGAATCTGTCAGGGGAGAGCGTGGGGTTTTTTTATTGCTAGTTGTAGGTTTTTGTTTAGGCGGGAAAGGAAGAAGAAAGGGGGAGCGGGTTAAACATTTGACCGGGTATTGGACTGGATAGGATTTTTATTTGGGCTTGGGATAGAGTTGGGCCGAGACAGTTTTGGGTTTAGGGTAGTTTGGACTTTTAGGATAGGATATGAATGAGTGAATCATTTAAGGGACCAAAGGTGTAAACTCTGAAATTCCAGGGACCAAAACTGTAATTTATGAAGTTGTAGTCCAAGGGTAGGTTTTGACAATCTCTGATAATTCCAAGGGCCATTCTTGACATTATCCAATAATCAAAGGATCATTTTTTGCCAACTGTAAAACTCAAGGGACCGAAACTGTAATTTTCCAAAAATCATTATAAGGACCAAAAATGACAAACTAGAATTACCAAAGGACTAAAAAATGTTAATTTTCCAATTTAAAATGTCCAGGGGTGAATTCTGTCAATTTTTGAAATTTCAGGGACTAAAGTTGCCCTTTTTGAAAGTTGGGGGACTGAAACTGCCAATTATGCAAACTTTGTTCGTTTTTTCATTTGTTTTCAATAATTTTGCATCTGAAACATATAAAACACAATTTTGAGATATTTTCGTTATTGATGCATTTGAGTGTTTTAAGATGTTTTGCAGTTCAGATTGACCAAAATGATGAGTTTTTACACACTCATCAATCCACCACACTAAACCATTGCTAGTCCCTAGCAATCTTTTGAGAAAACTTAATGGATTTGAGTCTCTTTACCAAAAGCCATTACTTCGGAGTAGCCAAATGTTTCAGTTCAAGTAAGAACTATGGTACACTGATAACCATATGATTTTGAGCAAATCACCAACTTTCAACGATTTGATTTGTCTTTACCGAAGCCGTTTGCTTCGGACTAGCAACTCTTAGATAAAATATCTTTGGTGAGTCGATACCAATTATGGTTTTCTAACGCCTACCACAAGCCATAAACTTGCGGGCTAGACAACTCTTCACTAATTAAAGATATGGTGAGTTGAACACCATACAATTTTGGGCAAATTGCAAGCCGTCAACGGATTTGAGATATCTTTACCAAGAGCCGTTTGCTCTTGGATTAGCCAATCCTTTTGTTTATTAGACATGGCGGATTGATAACCATAAAAAAATTTGGCCAAAATGGGGAATTGGGTGGTATAATTACATGATAAAATTCGGAGAATTCCCCACACTAGAAATGAATATTGCCCTCAATATTCAAAGTACGCGGTTATGCGAAACATAGAACGTAAAAAATACTACGGCCATATTTGTGAATTTTTTTTTTTTTTTTACTTATATACAACAGCGGGGGGCAACCCCCCCACACTAGGGTGGTAGAAAATAGAAAGAAGTCAGAAATACGGGTGAAAACCCATATAGCGTGCTACTTTTTTTATTCATTAAGCTAGCTTGACTCGACCTCGAATTCATTTGTTCTTGGGGAAGCAACGTGGAAAACCAATCTCGATCGGACTTTCGTTCCGCAGTGTTAATAAACAAATGAACATCAGAAAGTTCCACACCGACGAGATACAACCGCGGTATTGTTAATAGTAGAAACTATAAAGGATGATCCCGGGGTCAAAGATGGTGTCCTCGTTCGAAGAGAAAAGGGAAAGAGCTACCACACCATCGTGAAAATGGAATTAAATGTGCATGAGAATGCAAGTCCATTCCTCATCAGTAAAAATCAAATCACCAATTTTGACATTTTTAAGCTTAGTCTTGAAGTTTGTATGGTGATTGTCAACGAATTTCGGTAGGGAGGGTTGGAAACGGTTCTTCAATCAAGATTTTCGAGAAAAGGATGTCTCCCTCCGAATCATAGTAAGTATTATCAATTCCTATTGGAATCGACTCATCACTAAGAAAGGCATCGACTTCATTCCAAAAGTTGTCATCTTCCTCATCCGGGTGAGAAGAGGGATGGAAGAGTCGGAAATAATAAGACTAGGAGATGATGGATCATTTTTGAGCAATTCATCAATGGGAAGAATGTCTCCCATTGGATCACAAACATCATCATCCAATCCGGATGAACTGACGAGAGTTTGGTTTCATCCGAGTTAACAAACTCGATCACGATAAACCTGATTCAAGAGGTGGGACAAGTGGTGTGCTCTTAGAGCTAGCAATTTCCACCACTTCGTTAAAGTCTCCGATTCCAGATCATCATCATCGAGAACACTCTTGACTTCCTTGGTACAACTTTCAAACCATTTGTTTGAACCCGGGTTGATTTTCAAAGCTTTTAGCTCAGCACGTTTTTGGTGACTCCTTTTAACCGTGAAATTTGAGAGTGTTGCATTGATTTTTTCAGATTTTTGATCAATTGTAGCAACACTATATTTGGATAGAGGTTTGGAGTTCTGGTTGATATTAAACGTGAGTTCTTCGTTGTCAACCCGTATGGTCAATTCTTCAGCAAAGACATCAATTAGGGCACGGCTCGTTCTCAAGAAAGCTCTCCCTAAGATGAGGGGAACTCTAGGATCTGCATCAAACTCTACTACAACAAAGTCAGTAGGAAAGTGAAACTTTCCTACTTTCACCACGACATCTTCGGCTATCCCAAGTGGAGTGGTTTTGGTCGGTCCGCTCGAGTGTCATACAAGTGGATGTAAGTTTGGGAAGAGACAGTTTCTCCCATACTGAGAGTGGCATGAGGTTAATGCTAGAGCCAAGATCGGCCAAGGCGGAGCATTGAAACATCCCCAAGAAATCACACGGGATTAAAACACGCCGGGGTCTTCAAGCTTTTGGGAAGCTTATTGAGAATGACCTGGCGTGCTCATTTAGAGGGTTTTGCCATCTCAGATAACTTATCTTTGTTGCTCGAAGGCCTTTAAGCGTGGATACAAATTTGGGCATTAGAACGAGAGCATCAACGAAGCTTATATCAAAGTGCAGTTCATTGAAAATTTGAAAGAATTTTTCCATTTGCTCTTTGGTTTTGTCTTTGAGCTTCTCATCATGCAATCTCGATGGGTAAGGAAGCTGACTAGATTTTTGAGCCGGGCCAAGTCTTTTCTCCTCGAAGTTGTCTTTGGATTTTCGGGTTCGGACTTAAAGCTTGGACTACCGAAGGTGGGGCGTGTCGGATTGCTGGGCTTGAGAAATGTACCGTGTCCGTTGTATCCTTGGTAACTTGACTCATTGCTCCTGGTGGAGGAGGCATTGGAGTCGAAGGTCCATTGTGCGTCTTACCACTACGAGTGGTGACGGCTTTCAACTCGGCATTTGGATTTGGAACTGTATTGCTTAGGAGTCCTCCAGAAGATGACGAAGCATTGTTCATATTCATGTTCAAGAAACTTCTCATCATATTCTTTAACTCATTTGTCTGCCGAGACATTGTGGTATCAATTTCCCTTTTAAGCTCAACCCTCATGTTATTGATCTGAGTTTTCATTGAACGTATGCTTGACTCAGTAATTTTCACGAAGTCATTTGGTAGAGGAGCTGGAGAAGGTTGTTGATAACTTTGATAACTTTGGTGATTTTGGTGATTTGGAGCTTGATATGGTTGGTTGAAATTGTTCCGGTTCTGATTGAAATTTGGAGAGTTATTGAAGTTTTGTCCTTGATTCGGAACAAAGCGATTTTGATTGCCATGGTTTTGCGCGGAGGAAAACGGTGGTGTCATACCGTTAGGTGCACGGTAGTGAGGATCAGCTTGTGGTCGGTATTGATTGTGGTTTATAGAAGCTACGGGAGCTTGATAAAACGAAGCATCGGTTGCTTGACAATCATAATACGCGTGTGGACCACTACAAGTTTCACACACCTTGTTCACGGCTTTGATTGGTTCCGGCTTATGAATTTAGCTTTTGATTTCCTTTACCTCTTTCATCATACAACGGATGACGTCCGTTAGAGCGGCTAACGGAGCGGCTAACTCGAAAGAGTTATCGGATGAAGAAGCGAGTGTTCGAATATTGACTTTGTTGCGAAAATAGGAACTTTTGATTTACTCTCAAAATCTCAATCACATCTTTAGGCCTACGATTCAAGATATTGCCACCCGCGGATGCGTTCAAAGAATCTTGATCGTTACCGTTCAACCCATTATAAAAGATATTAACTTGCTGAGCTCCGTGAAGATTCATGATGGGGCATTTCGAGGAGATATTTGAATCTCTCCCATGCCTCTCCAAAGTTTTCACCGAAATTTTGCGAAATCCGAAATTTCATTTTTATGATTAGTCGTCTTTGATGGAGGAAAGAAATAATTGACAAACTTTTGAACAAGATCCTCCCAAGTTTCGATGGATCGAGGGGGTTCTTTCGACCAAATCCGTGCCCCTCAAGTGAAACGGAAAAAGCATCAATTTGATCACTTTTTGTGGCACATCCTTGTAATTGATAGTTGAGGTCAAATGGTTAAACCAACGGATGTGTGCATACGGGTCTTCTCGAGACCAGCGGAATTGATTTAGACAAAGACAAGTGGATCAATTGTGTCCTCAATTCAAAGTGATCAGAATTGATTGGTGGTAAAACGATGGCATCTCCATATCCCTGGGTGCTGGAGCATTTCCTATAGTTCGTTCGTTGCGCCATATTGTTGTTTGGAATAGTACGAATCTCGGGTTCGACTATTGGGCAAAGACGCCTCACGAACGTCTTCTAGGAATTTCTGATAGATTATGAAAAGGACTCAATGATCTAGAAGAACGAGTGTGCATGCACTAGACGTAACAAGAGAATTATGAAAATGGGGAAAGAAGAATCTTTTTAGGTTTTATCGCTTTTGAAAAGTAAAAGATAACAACAAATCCAATGAAAGCAAAATCGAGGCAAAACGATAGTGAACTTAAACCAATAATCACAAGATGAATGGCTTCTTTGAAAAAGGTACACCACTCACAAGGACACAAAGGCAAGTTTTAATCTTTGGTTCGGGAACTTATTATGGTCGTACCCCCAGTTAGGTAGTACTCTGTCTTGGTTCTCGATGGTAAATTTTTATTGTTGTTATTATTAAACAAAGAAAACGACAAATCTTTTTGTATTTTTATCTTTTATATATATAGAAAAAAAAGAAAAATATTTTTGTATTTTTTTTTTTTTTTTTATAAAAACAAAAACTTCACGAAGAAGGTTCTTCAAGTCACTAATCGCCAAAAACTTCACGATATTGTCGCAACACACCTCCCCGGCAGCGGCGCCAAAATTTGATTCGTTGTGAAGTGAGTGTGTGAAAAACTCAATATCAACGTATATCAAAATATCCGTAAAATTCGACAAATCGACCTTTTAGGAAAAAGGTTAACGCATCAAATCCTACGGTTGTGATAAAAGTGATACCGGGAAAGTGGTTTCCCCGGGTCGTGTCCCAACGAGGTGTGAAATTGACGGGAATCGTTGAGTTTCGTGATTTTGGACTTGAATTGGGTTTTATAACTGATTCGTTTGGTTTTTGATTTTGATCTTACGTAATTCACGAAACGTGAATTAAATACAAAAACGTCTAATCTAAGCCCTAAAAATGATCTAAAATTACTTTTAAACTAAAAATAATATTTGAAAACTATTTATGAATTAAAACTAATTTTTATGATTTTTTCTTGATTTATTTTTAATTAAAAACTAATTTCTAACTTTTAAAACTAAATTAAAATACTAAAAATTATGAAAATTAATGGGAAAATTATGAAATTATTTTTCAATAATCTAAAATAATAAATGAGAATTTTCAAAACTGGATTTGTATTTTTATGATTATTTTTCTATTTTTTTATGAATTAAAAACTGTTTAAAACTAATTAAATTGCTAAAAATTACAAACTAAACTAGGAAAAATCTGGAAAAATTATTTTTTTGCTTTTTATGTTTTTCTTAACCTAGGAAAAATGAAAACTTATTTTTTTTAAGGCTTTTCTGATTTATTTGCAATAAAAGCTAATTAAAAGTGCCTAAAACCGATTTAAATTTTGAAAAATAGCAAACAAGTCTGGAAAATTATGAAAAATTCAGGAAAACTCTAAAATGAGATTCTAAATCTATGAAAAATAAGAGAACCTAGTCTAATGTGCAAGAATTTGGATCTGTAGTGAACTAGCTTATAAATAAGCACTTCAAAAATAAGCTAGAAGCAGTGAACTAAGTGGTCACAGGACCTAATGTATGCTAAAATTACTAGAAATCAACCTAATTCAACTACTCTAAACCTATGGAAAGTAGGATACAAGCATCTAGTGTCAAATGGACTTAAAAACCAAAACAAGCTTCACCCATCAACTTGCAGCCTAAAAATAAGCTGCTGGATGATTAAGAAACCTAAAGCCATTGTAAGAAATCCTAACTAGACCTAGAAAGGGACTTGTAAACCAAAGCTTAGCTACTCACAAGCTCTTATGAGCTTGTGAAGAACTCTGCAAGTTCCTGTCACACCACATTGTCCAGTTCACAGGTCAACAAGTGCTTAATTGACAAGCTAATTAGAGGCTTATGGAGCTGTTGGAAAATTTCTCAAAAATCAATTTTGGACACTTAACCAGCTGAAGTTGTAAAGGCCAAAGTCTCAATTACTCTTGTTCAATACTGAAATCATGAAAATTACACAAAGAATTGGAAAAATTGGCTTTTGGTGATTATGCCCTGTCACAGGGCATATGGGGGCTTATTGAACAGCTTATTTGGAGCTTAAGGAGCTTTTGGAAAAATATGCTAAAATCACTTTTAAGTACTTGACCAGCTGAAGTGGGAACTCACAGAGTTTCAATCATTTTAACTAAAACCTGAGCTCATGAAAAATAAACAAAGTTTTGGCAAAAACTGGTTTGTGCAATTTTGACTTTATTTGACAGTTTTGAAAAATTGACTTTTGTGAGATTTGGATCAAATTTGTGAACTGATTATGTTATTTAATGATGAAACAACACTGATGCAAGCTATATTACTAACTTTTACACCTATAGGCAAGATTCCACAAACTAACTCTCACAGAAATGACATTAAGACCAGATTCAAAGCTATTTTGACTAAATCAGTTTGGAGATGCAATTTGAATGTTGTATTATCTAAGTTGTGACTGCTCTGGACTAAAGCAACTAAGCTTAGCTAATGAGATAACCTATAACACAGATTTAGGCTTTAATCCAAACACTACTTAAGCAATCTGTTATGCTAATTATCCTACCTTATAGTCAATCCTAAACCTGAGCAACAATGAAACCTATGATCTAACAGCAATAATAGCCTAACAAAAGCAAAATAACTGCTAAAAACCTACAACTTACAAGAAACAAAAATTAGCACAATAGTTTTGAGCTTGAACTAAACAAAGTACTCACATGAGGTCCAGCTCATGTGCAGCTTATCTTGAACCAGATGCCACTAATCTAAGTAATGCCAACCCAAGTCAAGCATAATCAACCCAAATCCACATCCATAGCAGCTATACAGAACTATTTTCCTTTATGACTGCAGTTTTGACTTATGTTGACCAAAGGGAAAATTTTGAGTAAAAGCTTAGTAGAAGCTCTTATAAGCAATAGGTAAGCTTTAGAGAAGCTTATAACAGCTTATTAAAGCAATTGGAAAAGCTCAAATTGATCTTAACACTGCTTAACCATATTTTTTATTTTTTTTAGAAATTTTTATTTATTTTTTTTGTATTTTTGTTTGTGAGAAGCTTAAACTGATAACTTGAATCAAATAAGCTGAAGTTATGTGTTTGATTACTCAATAAGCTCATGAGAACCATTGAAAAATAGAAATGAGATGAGATTGATAGCTAGCCAAAAACTGAATTTCATTAAAATTTAAAACTGGGTACAATAAGGGAGTTACAAGAACTTAAATAACAATAACTGAATTAATGACTGAATTGAAAGTACATTTAACTAAATAAGTAGAAGGAACTTTTTTAGAACTCAAAAAACTAACTTCAGGCACTCCATAGCTACGAGCTATGCTCAGCATCAAACCTCTCTCTCTTTGCTTTTCTCTTCTCTCTCTTCTCCCCAGTAAGATAAACAATGCCAAAGAAATGGCAACCGTGCCTCTGCCATTTGTCATCTCTGTCTCATTGCCACTTTTCTCCTTTTTTCATTTTTTTATTTTTTTTTTCTTTTCTTTCTTCGCTGGAAGAGAGGAGTGGTTAACATGCGTGGGGTGATGGGATGAAGGAATCTGTCAGGGGAGAGCGTGGGGTTTTTTTATTGCTAGTTGTAGGTTTTTGTTTAGGCGGGAAAGGAAGAAGAAAGGGGGAGCGGGTTAAACATTTGACCGGGTATTGGACTGGATAGGATTTTTATTTGGGCTTGGGATAGAGTTGGGCCGAGACAGTTTTGGGTTTAGGGTAGTTTGGACTTTTAGGATAGGATATGAATGAGTGAATCATTTAAGGGACCAAAGGTGTAAACTCTGAAATTCCAGGGACCAAAACTGTAATTTATGAAGTTGTAGTCCAAGGGTAGGTTTTGACAATCTCTGATAATTCCAAGGGCCATTCTTGACATTATCCAATAATCAAAGGAACCTTTTTGCCCATTGTAAAACTCAAGGGACCGAAACTGTAATTTTCCAAAAATCATTATAAGGACCAAAAATGACAAGTTAGAATTACCAAAGGACAAAAATGTTAATTTTCCAATTTTTAATGTCCAGGGGTAAATTCTGTCAATCTTTGAAATTTCAGGGACTAAAGTTGCCATTTTTGAAAGTTGGGGGCCTAAACGCCAATTATGCAAACTTTGTTCGTTTTTCATTTGTTTTCAATAATTTGCATCTCTGAAACATATAAAACACAATTTTGAGATATTTTGTTATTTTGATGCATTTAAGGTGTTTTAAGATGTTTTGCAGTTCAGATTTGACCAAAAATGATGAGTTTTTACACACTCACCAAAAACCCTAAGTATTCACACCATGTGAACAAAGTTTCTTCCTCGTGTGAGCTGTTTTGTGATCCTTATATCACGCGCACTAGCATCCGATCCCCCAAACATGCTTCTGTTGACTACGCATCCTCGCGTATTAATGGAGCGGGAGGAAGATTCCCTACAATACCCGGACCTAGGAATTTCAATGAAACCGAGGGGCATGGAAGGCAAGCCCGACTTCTACTAGGGACAAACCAAAGAATTCACTTCCAATGATTTTTCATGGCCCCCGCCTAACGGTCCTAACCAACAAAACATCGAAGGGATGTTGCAGTGATAGGAAGATAGACAACAAAACATCATGGCCCCCGCCTAATAGCTAAGCTCTCGGACCGCTTTAACCAACAACACGCTGAAATGGATAGGAAGATAGACAACCTTTTGAAAGCCATAACCAATAGTGATAGGAAGGCTAGTGCTATCTCAACTCCCGAGCCTTCCGGTGTAGAGATTAAGGACCCAAGTAAGCTAGCTAAGCACGTTCAATTCATCAATACCATCGCCTTAGTGAAACCTAATAGAACAAATGACGAAGAGGACCATACACTTGAGAATAATGAAATGACCGAGGAAGTAGATGAAGTAGACAATGACTATTTCAACAAGTTTCCTACGGAAGAAGAACTATCACGCCACCCTCACTTAGTGCGTGACCTCCGTCACATGTATGTTAGGAAAAGCCCTAGAATCAAGTTTGGGAACCCTTGGAATCTTAACATACCAAGTTGCATAGGACACATTTTTGTGGCAAAGGCCTACATTGATCGCAAATCCCCAATCAACATAATGACTAGCACCTACTACAATTGGGTAATGTAGAAGCCTATTCCAACTAGGCAAGACCCCGATAATCCTAGGGTTAAGTGCAATTTTCTTGGTAGAGTTAAGGGATTGCCCGTTTATGTAAGTAGTTTCACGTTTCCCACTGACTTCATAATCATAAATGATATTAGTACGGCCATAGACCCTAGCTTGTCCCACGTTATTCTAGGAAAACCTTTCATAGAGCACCGGAATGACCTATGATCCTCGTGTTATAGTAGTGCGATTCAAGGATGAGACCGATGACATAGCTTACCAAATGACGTTTAAGATTGAGAAGTTTTCATCACTCTCTAATGATGAAAAGGAACTTAAACTGTCGGTCTATTATAGGAATGATGAGGATAAGGAAAAGGGAGTAGATTATGTTATGGCTAAGATTTTCGGATTCTATAAGGATTGCTTGAACTTAGGACTGAAATATAGGACCGAGTGGGGAGGGCCAATTTACCAGAGGTGCATCATAGGACACTTCTACAACATGGAATCCCTATTAGAGACCGCCAAGGTGGCGTGTAATGAAGTCAATGTAGAACCGCGACTCACGAGTCTAGCTACAAGACAATTAAATAAAGAAAAGCGCTTCGTGGGAGGCAACCCATGCTTAATTGTTTGCTTGTTAGCGTCGTATATCTTTTATTGATGGTTTATTCTCATGTTTAAATTTGTAAAAATGCTTTACTTTGTTTTTAACCTCGTCTTAATTGCATATAAAGGTATTTTACATAAGGGATAAGTGTAGGGAGGATTACACACGTTTTCAAAAGAAACGTAAACATGAGAATAAAAATTAACTAAAAGATATGTATGTGTGTTTGCTCGAGTCAAATGCTTGTATCGAGTCATAATGGGTGTTTTGCAGAAATTTTTCCAGATTCTAAAGATGTAAATTTTCCGAAATTTTTTCCGAAAATCATGAACCAGTTTTGTGGATAACGGACAGTCGAGATCACAACCGACGGCGTCGAGTAAAAACAACATATTACTTTTTCTCCTTTTCGAGCTACTTATAAATTTTGGAATTTTCAGTCTTAATTTTCCGAAATTCAGTAAACATCCATTCCACAAGCATTATATCCTAGTTTAAATCGAGTCTTATATATATTTTTATCACCGATTTTACGCTTGAAGGTTTCGTTTGTTTTCTTCAAGTGTGTAGGTTTAATTTATCAAGAAGAAGTTACATAATATTGGAAGGAGCTTTTCACGCATACATTCTTCTTGGAAAGGATTTAACCACTACTTAACACACGGATCCTACCGAAGCTAATCGGGGAGTACTAGTTTCTTTAATTTTTAATTACCTTCCATTATCATAACTTTGATACTTTCGGGGAACATTGGGGACAATGTTCAGTTTAAGTGTAGGGAGGAAAAATAAAACGGGAACTTTGAAACTATGCTTATCCTTGAATATTTGCTTTGTCCAATTGTATTTGTGTAATAAACCATGAGAAAATGTCGGTTAGGGTAATTTTGGCACCAAATTTAAAACTTTTCATGACATATAGGAGTGGGCCATTAGTTGTAACAAAAGCGTCTCACGGATAGGAAGTTGCATGACTAGCACAAAAACCCTTTACCACCTAAATTCCACCAAAAATGTGAGGATCGCCCTTAGATTAGTAGGAATCAAAGCATTCATCTTTAATGCTTAGAGTGTGAACCGGTATTATATTAGATCCTAGAACTTGTTTTGTGATGCATTCCGAGATCGCTAGTAAGACTGCACTTGTGTAGTTAGGAATAACTAAATGATAAGAGGCATTAGGATAACCCTTGTTTGATACCATCAATATAATTACTTCTTCCATCTTGGTTGAGTAATTCCCCCACACCCTTTGCGTTGTACTCATCTTTAGTACACGATACCCCTAGTTAACCCTCAGAGCCTATCCTTTTCGCGGTTCTCGTGATGTTTCGGTTTTCCGAATATCAATGAAGAGCATTGTTTACACCCCCACCCCCAGATATACACCCAAATCGCCTTAGCCTACCCTGTATGCACTCACTTTTAGTGCATTATTGTTATAACCCTAAACCCTTAGTTCAATTATCCGTTACTTGCATGAGTTTCTAAGTCGAGTCATATCCTTTGTATACAGTTTTGGGACGATTGGGATTCATGGAAAAAGTTAAAGTTTATGAAATGACGGGAAGGAACGTTAAATTCAAATTCCCTTTGTTTGCGTAATAATGTACCCCAAGTGTTCTGATCTTTTCAATTCGGGTCAAATTAGTGTTAGAGTAATAAAACTCAAGTGTAGGGATGTGCCTATAAATCCCTATCATTTTGATGTTACCGTAGAGGATGGTAGAGTAAAAGTGTAAAAAAACGTGAAAACTGCAAATCCTACATTTATCCTTTAAATTTATGTTTGTTTATTTCAGTTAGCTAGAGTCTAGAGTGTCGAGTCTTGGCTTAGCAACATTCTTCTTATGCATTTAACATAGATATTTTTGACTTGCCACCACTAAATAGCCTATCCCACCAAACCCTTTGTTTCCTACCGTAAGCCTAACGTTACAACCCTTTAAAGACCTATTTGATAGTCTTTCCTAGGTGCTACTTAAGCGATGGAGGTTTGAACTAGTCTCAAGCCTATGGTAATCTATGTACTAGGACCGTTAATGAGTGTTTATCTTCCATTTCCAATTTGTTATATTTCATGTACACCGAGAGATAGATGTAGTGTCCAAACACCCCATGTGAGGTGCTAGTATGTAATTTCCGTGCTTGTTATGACTTTTACGGGGCTTATATGTGTTGTGGACCGTTTTAAACCAATGCTTCATGACCCCTAACTTATAAATTAATTGGCTAAATTTGCTTGAGGACAAGCAAATACCAAGTGTAGGGATATTTGATAAGGTTTTAAAAGGTACCTTTTTAGGGGTCGTTTAAGCCCTTATTTGATCACTTTTGTATCCGTTATTGCTTAATATCGCTCCTTTTCACTTTTTAGGTCTCTTGAAGGCAAAATCTTTGAATGGCACTTATTTGGACGAAAAGGTGCGAATATACGAAGAAAATGGCCAAAGTCGAGAATCGAGACACTCAAAGCTGCCGAAAACATAAGGTGACGGTGTCACACCTCTTATACGCAACGCCGGCCGGAGGATTTTGTGACGACGTAAGCCAAAACTCCTATTTTCGCGACGACGCAAGTTATAAAAGAGTAGTCCGTCGCAACTCGACGGACTAGTTGCAATCCAAACGGCGTCAAAAGCTAAAGAGGACAAAGCGTCACAAGCATAGGTGACGCCGTCCACAAGTCTAACGGCCAAGACGAAACCCTAGTGGCGAGCGCCACTATCGGCGTCACAAAACAAAAGGTGACGCCGTCGCATGTGTAATCTTATATATAGAATCCGAATTTTTTAGTATTTGTGTGCAGCCTTTTGGAGTAAAAACCTAAACCGAACCAAGGCTGTCTTGTACAGTATTTTAGGGTTCCAAACCCTATCTTACACCAAGATAAGTTTTTTACTTCATTAATACAATTATGTCTTTGATTATTTGTGTGTACGCTTGCATGTTCTCCATGTCCGGCCAATTTACTTGTGTGTTTGCTTAGGGAATATGAAACATAATTATTGAATATTGATTGGTTGTCTCTTATCTTAGTTGTTAATGATCTAGTAATGCGATAGGTCATTCGTTGTGTACTTAATGCTTGATTAAATCTTTGTGAACCTTAGAATATAACTCCTTGAGTAGTTGTAAGCTAAACCATCCAAAGAGTGCCTTAGAGTAAGAGTTTATTATCCCTAGTGGGTTTTGTAGACGAGACCCTTTGGTAAGTTCAAAGAGTTAGGGAGAAACGCATACCCTACAACCTTAGACACACAACGCAACTAAGAATAAGGACGTGACAATTCAACCACCAATAGGAGATAATTAAGGAGTAGTAAAACCTAAATAAACACATCTTTAAACTATCATACGAGCACACAATAATTAGACATAGACTACATACACCTTAGATTAGATAATTAGATAAGTAGAGTAATCGGTAGCAATACCAACCCCCCAAATCCAAACCCCCAGATTCGTACCTTTCAATTTCCTAAAAACATAAAAAAGATAAAAAAATAATCTTCCTCAACCTCAACCTTAGCTTAGTAACTTCTCACTAGCATTCCTATTCCCCTATAGAACGATATCAATACCCGTGGCTTACCCTAATACTACACTACAACGAATAGGTTCGCTGCCTAGGGTGTTGAAAAACTTGCTCGACGAAAAGGAAGTTCCTTTGACCCCGAACGACGCGTGTAGCGTTATCAAATGCTATGGGAAGGAATAACATGGGTGCTCCGCAACAACAAAGGGCTCGGGCGGTGAACAGGGAATGCTCGAATGGGGTTAATGGTCTTCGTTGTTATAACTGTAATGAGAAGGGTCATCCGGCTAATGCTTGCCCTAAGTCGAGGACAAGAGGCGTATTATCACAAAGAGGCTTTACTCTTGGCTCTCAAAGATGAAGTTGGTGGCACTCTTACCAACAAGGAACGAGCTTTGGCGGCGCATGCGATTCGATGATGATATGGAGATCTTGCAGGCTAATGCAGCAGTGATGTTGATGGCACAAATGCAAGCTCTACACATGAGTAACACAGGCCCAGTGTATGACACTGAAGGCTTGACTCAGGTACCGGAACAAAATATACCCATCACTGATCAAATATCTTCGCCAATTTCTCCATCCGACAAGGATCAGAGTGTTCAACATGAGCCATCCACATCTCATTCCGATGATTATCAAATAGATCACATAGTTATATTTGACGATCAAGATAACCTTATGGTTAATATTGATAATCAAGTTGACTCCGTGGTTATATTTGAGGATCTAAACAATTATCATGTTGAGACTCACGTTGAACAAGATGAGCTTTTGTTTAATAGATAAATTGAGCTCCTGACCTTAATTAAAGACCAAGAATCTCGTTTGGAAATTTGCAAGCAATTAAAAGATAAAAATGCACTGTTAATTAGGGATAATGAATGCTTAATTAGACAAATCAACGTTTTTAAAACTCAAGAAAAATGTGAAAAAGGTTTTGAAGTCGCTTTTGCTAAATCTCATCAAAACGAAAAATCATTAGAATGACAGATACGTGATCTAGCCGCATCCAAGAATGCTTTGTTGTCTCAAAGAGAACAACTGAAACATGAACATAAACAACAAATTAACGCTCTTACTTTGGAAACTCAAAAAGCCAAGGCTGAGTTGTTAACTTGTCAAAAACATCTCTGAGTACAAAAAGCATTCCACGAAACGAATAGATAACTATCTTGAAGAAATTGTCGACTTACAAAACAAAATCAAAGAGTTTCGAAATGTTGTTTATAAACATGGTGAGTCAATCATAACTATTCAAAAGTTTACTTTTAAACCAAATCCAAATGGATATGGACCAATTCTTGCTGATTACCAACCTAAGTTTTCAAACAGAGAATTCAAACCAAATCAAGTTTATGTGCTGCGAACATAGAATTGATGATTCAATTATGACTGTTGTTGAATATAATCGCATGGAGGAATTCGATGCAGATGACGAGAGTCGGTCATAAAATGGTAAATGTCGTTTATAACAAACCATTTAACTATTCAAATGCCGTAACTTTTGTCACACAACAAGATAATTCTAACAAACCTTTGGTTATCACACCAGTTTCTGAAGTTAGTCCCCAACACAATGGTCCACAAATTAAGGGTCCTTTACCTTCACTTAGTGAAGTTAAAACAAAAGCTGAAAGTTGTTGCATTATAAAATATTTTGACACTTTCTTATCTGACCTCAAAATTTTGGAACGTGAGATTGAATTTCATTCTGAAATACAAGTTGAACATTTTCAATCGCCAATGACGCGAGAACAAATAGATGTTCTTCAGAAAAGAATTTTACCCCATTTCAAAAATTTGAAAACTTGTGCACTATATTGGGAAAGGGATTTTCACAAGGAACTTGGTCTCATGAAAACAGTTTTCGAGAAAACAGAAACATCAATTTCAAATACTAAACGAAAAAAGAAATTGTTGAGAAAAGATGTTGATCGACTCTTGGAATATGTTATCTGTGTTGATATCAATAATCTTGTGTTATTAAAATCTGTTACATATGCATCTGATCATATCTCTGTTGATTTTGTTGATTCTGTTGATATTGTTGAGAATACTGATAATGTGGATCAGATCGAGTCTTTAAAAGTTGAAAATGAACGACTATTAAACGAGCTTTCAAATGCAAAACGTCGTCTTCAATGGTGTCAAAAAGATTGTCAAAATCGTGAACTTGCTTTGCAAAACAAAATCAACCAGTTGCAATCCAAAACTGTCACAATTCTCAATTTCCGGTCATTTCTCAAATTACTATTCATCTCGGGAATTTACTATTCATCGGTTACTATTCATCATTTTACTATTCATCATTTTCGAAGTCGATTTGATATCCTGAGAACGTATTTCAAAATTTTACTATTCACGAACACTATTCATTCCCGGGGAAAATCACTATTCATGCTTCACTATTTATCAGTTATCGTAAACTAGGTTTACAAGTATCAAATTCGTGTAACCTTAAGGGTTTAGCTGTGAATTCATGAACAATCATTGAGGACATTTCATATAGACTAGAGTTAGTCTACATATCATTAATAGTATCATTTTTATGTTAGTTCATGCACGGGTTTACATATTTTATTTAACGTTTATTTTCCTATTAAATGAACGCTATCGCGTAATCATTATTTTGAATATTTGATCCGACACTTTCAAAAATTATCTTGATATATTTTTGTACTCATTTTAAGACTATAAAAATTATATTATTAGTTTACCCGATGTTTAAAATTTATTTTGTATATATATATTTACGACGGTTTTCGTAAATACTGCTCGATAATTATTTATTCACTAAATTCTTGTAAGAATGTATTTTTATAATTTTTATGACTTCAATATATTTTGTTTTGTTCCGTAAAAATCGATTTCTAGCTAACGCTACCCCAAATACCTATTTAAACTTACAAATTATATATAATACATACACTTAATACATTTAAAACATTAAAATTTATGACTTGTCTACCCCTTTAGGGGATTGCCGACACCCTCACTATGACACACCATTTATGTAAAAATCTTACATATTACTTGTACACATAAGCATAGTTAGAGAACATATTTGTCATATAATCATTTTTTTACAAACCAACACATAGAAACTCATTGATCCGAGGTGAAAAACTACCAAAATTCTCTCTTCTTCACCATATTGATCGGCCAAGATAAAAACCAAGGTAGAAACATCAAGTTTTTCAAGATCAAGTAATTTCTACAAACACTAGTATACTCTTTTTAAGGTTTTGAAATAAAAACCTAGTGTAATTAGGAAAAACCTTGTTCTATAAACCTCATCATTCAACTAGTAAGCATTTCATGATCATTTTTTAATCTTCCATATTCATACTTTGGTTATTTGTATCATGCTTGAAGAAAACATGCAAGTTATATGATTATCTATACCACTTTATTTGTTTTTAGCACTTATAATGAATATATATCATCCTATAATTAATCCCTTGAAACATATCATTTTTTATGATGCCTAGGAACCCATGACACCCTAAGAAGGTGTATAGTAGGTTTAGAATAGCTTTGGTGTTGATTTGAAGTGGTTAGAATAAGTATTACGCGAGAAAAATCAATTTCGACAACTATAAATAAGGGTCTGATTAATTTTGCTAAGTCTGGAAATTTCGACAGTTTGTAAAATATTTTGGGCTATATATTCAGAAAATATACATTAAAATGAAAACGTGGTCGCTTGAACGGGTTAAAACGGAGTTATAACGAAAAAGTTATGTTATTTTCAAGTTTCACGACGAAAACTATATTTTCAGGAAAATTCAGCATGCTTTCCAGATTTTTAAGGGTTAAAAATGAGTCTTAAGCGTTATCTAAATGAGTCGATTTATCAAAAATATGTTAGTATACATTAACACGGAGCTGAGGATATATAAAACATAGAAAACGGACTTATAACGACTAAATTATACGCGTTTAAATAAGGTTGACGTAACTATTTTCACAAATATAAACACTTATATATTTTTCCTATTAGACAAAAATTATTGTCGCAAGTGACCATGTTGAGAGTCGTTTTTAACATCGATAGATTTCTTTTTAGAAAACGATGTCTTCTAGTAAAAGTAATTTCACCTAGCCTATTTTATAAAATGTTCAACCGTTCGTCAAACGGAGTTGTAACGAATAAAATACGGTCACTCAAACTTTGCCTAAAACCACCTTTAAACAATATTTTTGGTACAAGTACTGTACTTCACCTATGTTTTTCTTCATGATCGAGACCACAATGATGAAAATTTAAAAGCTAAGACTTTGAGATAATGCTACAAGCTTTCCAAAACCGTTGAGTTTGTTTTCTAACACTCGATAGTACCTATTTTACGACTAGCTTTTCGAGGCCATTTAGTCACTTTTATGAATTGTCAAATTATATTGTTTTGCGACGAAAAACTATAATTTTATAATAAATCACTAAATGATTATCCTTGAATATCATTTCAACGTAAATACTTGTAAAGTAATTTACAAATTGTCAAGACGTTATAAGATTTTTTTTTTCGATGATAAACTTTATTTTCAAAAGTGTTCAAGTGGTATGGATATCATATGAGTTTGCACGCACGACATTATCTCGTGACTTATATTAGAGTACATCATTCATATAGGGTTGCGGATAGAGATTGCACCTCATTTCTGTGTATTCACTTTGGCATCATAATTGTTGCAACAGGTGAGTAATCACATCCCTTTTTTTTTTTACAGTTTTTACTATATTTTGGGGCGAAATGCATGAACCATTCTTGAACTAAATTGATTACTACTTTTATGAACTCGTTTGACTAGCACTTTTGAACTCGAATCAAATCCTTAAACTTAATTACGAACCTATAACTTGTTTGAACTTATTGAACCGTATTTGCTATGACCTTAAAAGTCTCACCTTATTGGTGGAGCGTGCAAAGTCTCCCTTGTTTGGAGCAACCTAAAGCCTCACTGGTCCGGAGCAGAATGTCTCCCTATGGGAATGGAGCATTTTCAATTTAAATTCTCCCATGTTCGGAGTGTTCTTAATTGTATATAATAGTTGTATGATGTACCGTTCTCCTATTAGTAGGTAGCATGGATAGCGCTATTAGAGGTCGGCCAACCTCTCGTTCACTATGTTACGGAACGCATATTATTTATTCTAAGGGCTTTGCCTAGCATACATAATTATATACGTGGTGCTATATTGTGAGCTATTATAACATCGTACACTTGACTACTAGACATACTATATTTTGTGCAATGGGTTGTGAACACACAGGTTGCAAGTTTTGTATGGGTGGAACTTGGAATTGAGTGGATTTATAATGCCTTTGCTTTATGGACTATTCTCGATGACCAAAACCTTTGACTCTCTTTTGCGAGTTTTCTTATTATCTGAAACGTGTATACTCACCAACTATTTTCATAGTTGACCCGTTTTCTCTCATGCATTTCAGGTGATCGTTAGTAAGCTTTTCTACAAGGTCTTTGCATAATGAAGTTTTCACATGTCACTACAAATCATTATGTATTAAATCGAAGTCTTTTGGGATCTAAACTTAGTACTTCAATTGCCGATGTCGGCTAAACTAGTATTGTAATAATGTATCTTTTCCTTTAATCTTAAACGTTGGTATGTTCTATTATCTTTTGCTTGTGTTCCTTTCCGTTACACCTCGTGTTTCCGCCTCCGGCGAGGGTGTGACAAAAACGTTTAATCCTAAATTTGAGCAACTGGATGATTAAAACGCGTCTTTGAAATGTCAAATCTCAAAATATGAACAAGAACTTGCAAAAGTTAAAAAAGAATATGGTGTCATGAAATTTTCTGGAAATCTTCTTTCTGAAAATCAAGAATTGGTGCACACTATCTTTAAGTTAAGAGAAATGTTAGGAAAGTATAAACAAGTTCAGCCTAGCATCATTAAGAGAATTGCACCTGTAACACTTAGCAAACGTGAACACATAATGCCTACTGACAAAACACAAGTTACTAATGCGCTTCCCTCTACTAAAACAGGAATAATTGCCTCTTTTCCTAATGTCCGCACTTCACAGCCTAGAAGCAATACAAGGAAGAATAGGAAGTTGCGACCTAAGAAAAGAACAATAAAGAATTCTGAAGTAGAAGAACACCCTAGGACTTTGAATAAGACTCACGTTGCAACCACTTTAGATATTGCGTCTAACAAATGTAATGGAAAAACTGTTGTAACGAATGCTAAACCTTTAAGTACTTTTGATATTCAGTCTGATGCTTCTTGTGTTATTTGTCGTAAAAGTATGCTTTCCGATTGTCATGACAAATGTGTTGCTAGAGCTATCTTTTCACGTTTAAGGAATCCTAAGAATCAGAATACATCTAGGCCCACTAATGCTTCTAAGTCTGTGCTTGGTAAACCGCCTTCTTTAGATTCTAAGAAACGCATTGATATCCCTGTAGTTCCAATTTCACCTCCAAGGAATGTTGTACCACCTAGTGCATTCACTAAGACTAAAGCAAATACTAGTTGGAAATGGCCAAAATGGTTACATAACACACTAGGATTTAAATGGATGCCTAAAGTCACTGATGTGTGTATTTCTACTATAACTGCTTCGAAACCCTCTAACACTTCGGGTTCCACATCTACTTCTTTTCCATCTCGTGTCGCTGTGTAACGCAGTGATACAGATCATTCTCTGGATTGTTGATAGCGGATGTTCCCGACACATGACAAGCAACCTTAAACTGTTATCAAACTTTGTTGCAAAGTTCATTGGCACTGTCAGATTCAGGAATGATCACTTCGCAGCTATCATGGGCTACGGAGATTATATCAATGGCAATATCGAAATTAGCAGGGTTTATTATGTGGAAGGCCTCGGTTACAATCTCTTTTCAGCCGGTCAATTCTATGATGGTGACTTGGAAGTTGCTTTTTGGGAGAAAACTTGTTTCATTCGTGATCTACAAGGAAACGATCTTATGTATGGCTCTCGCAATTCTATTCTATATACAATCTCAATGCAAGACATGATTGCTTCATCTCCCATCTGTCTACTCTCAAAGGCTACATCTACAAAATCTTGGCTATGGCACCGTCGTCTCTCACGTCTAAACTTTCAAACCATCACCAACCTTGCTCGACACAAACTTGTTGAAGGTCTCCCGAGATTCCGGTATTCTAAAGATCACCTTTGCTCAGCCTGTGAACAAGGAAAAAGCACTCGTGCTCATTTTCCTACAAAGGTGGAACACAGCTCTCAGCATGTGCTTCATCTTCTTCATATGGATTTGTGTGGCCCGATGCGCTGCGGCAAACGATTAATGGTAAATGCTACATCTTGGTAATTGTCGATGACTACTCACGATGGACTTGGGTCTACTTCCTTCGAAGCAAAGATCAAGCTCCATAGATGATCATCACCTTTCTCACGAAAATTTAAGTCCAGCTCCGGAACACCGTCCGCTAAATCGTAATGCACAAAGGAACTGAATTTTTGAACCAAACTCTTCGAGAATTTTATGAGAAAGTGGGAATTGAGCATCATACATCTATTGCACGCATACCCAACAAAACGGAGTTGTTGAAAGATCTAAACCGTGACGTTAGTGGTAGCTGCAAGAACAATGTTAATTAATGCTAAACTTCCAGATTACTTGTGGGCAGAAGCTGTATCAACTGCATGCTATACTCAAAACCGATCAATGATTACAAAATGCCATAACAAAACACCTTTTGAGCTTATCCACAAAGTAAAACCAATCTCAAACACTTTCACGTATTCGGATCCCTTTGCTACCTAAATAATGATCGTGATGACTTTGGAAAGCTCAAAGCCAAATAACATTGGAGTCTTTATTGGATACTGTGAGAATTCTAAAGGTTACCGGATCTGGAATCATAGTACAAAGCAGGTTATGGAAACGATTCATGCTAATTTTGATGAGCTTACAGAAATGGCTTCTGAGCATAATAGCTTGGAACCCGGTCACAACCGTTTAAACTTCCCTCAAACCCCATCATCAGCTGAACCAAGCCCCAGCTTACTCATCAACAAATGGAAAATCTATTTGCTCCTCTGTTCAGTGACGATATTGATGAACGTGCTCCAGGTGTATCCGATGTTTCCGCTGCTCAACCTAATCATATTCCTATACCTGATACACCTGCTACAACAACTACTGTTGAAGAATCACAACAATGAAGTACCCCCACTTGCAGACTTTGATCCAAATGCGTTCTTTAACCTGTTTGCTAATGAAACTGCTACACCTGATGTTGCGGAATCATCTACAAGCCATTTGAATCCTCAAAATCAGCACAATGTATACCAACATCAACCCTCTACACATCGTTGGACAAAAGATCATCCTCTTCAGAATATTATTGGCAACCCAATCAACCAGAACGAGACAACGTCTTCACACAGATGGTGAAAATTGCATCTATGCACTCACCGTCTGCAACTGAGCCTAAAAACATTACGGACGCAATGACAAAAGACAACTGGATTGAATCCATGCAAGAAGAACTCAACCAATTCAAACGCCTTAAAGTATGGGAACTGGTTGAAAGACCAACAGGGGTCTACGTCATTGGTCTCAAATGGATTTGGAAGAACAAATTGGATGTCAAGGGAACGTAATTAGAAACAAGTCACGCCTCGGTGGCTAAGGTTTATAAACAGGAAGAGGTACGACTTTGAAGAATCATTCGCTCCGTTGCTCGTCTTAAGGCTGTTCGGATCTATCTTACGTTCGCGGTTCATATGAATATAACGGTCTTCCAGATGGACGTCAAAACCGCTCGAATGGTCAACCGAAGAAACGGTTTATGTCAACCGCCCGAAGGGTTCGTTGATCCTGAGTTCCCAAACCATGTCTACAAACCGAACAAAGCTCAGATGGTCTTAAACAAGCTCCTCGGGCGCGGTACGATAAGTTATCATCCTTCCTCATTTCCAATAATTTCACCAAAGGTTCGGTCGACCCAACTCTTTTCATACAATATCACGGGGCACACATCTTAATTGTTCAAATTTACGTGGATGACATCATTTTTGGGTCAACACATAAAAAGTACTCAATCGCTTTTACAAAACTAATGAAGAAACATTTTGAAATGTCCATGATGGGTGAACTTACGTTCTTTATATGGCTACAAGTTCATCAATCACCCCGTGGTATTTTCTTGAGTCAGTCCAAATATGCCCTTGAACTGTTAAACAAATTTGGAATGCAAAACTGTGACACCTATGCCACACCAATGGCTCAAAACAAGAACCTCGATGCTGATTTACATGGGAAATTGGTGGACCCTACCAAATACCGTAGTATCATTGGGTCTCTCGTGTATCTAACAGCTAGCAGGCCTGATATTGTTTTTTGCCGTATATCTTTGCTCCCGTTATCAGTCAAGACCAACTGAAACCCACCTCTCTGAGGCTAAAAGAATCCTCCGATACATCTAGGGAACCATTAACTTGGGGATCCTGGTATCCCAAGGATTCTCGGTTTTGAACTAATTGCTTTTTCGACATCACGCAGATGCTTAGATTCACGGAAAAGTACTTCAGGAGCATTACAATTTCTTGGTAATAAGCTGGTGTCATGGCAATCGAAGAAGCAGGATTGTACATCGATGTCCTCAACCGAAGCAGAATATGTAGCCATGTCAGCGTGTTGTGCTCAAGTCATTCGGATGAGAACACAACTCAAAGACTATGGTTATGTATTTGACAGAATCCCGATGTACTGCGATAATTGGAGTGCTATTGCGATCTCATGTAACTCTGTTCAACATTCAAAATCAAAGCACATCGATCTTCGATATCATTTCATCAAGGAGCACGTGGAAAAGGGTACTGTTGAATTATACTTTATGGGTACGAAATACCAATTGGCAGATCTCCTCACCAAAGCCTTAGCTCCGGCTAGGTTTAATGAGTTGGTCCACCGGATTGGTATGCGGTGTTTGACTCCAGAGGAACTGGATGAACTTTTAAAACATTCTTAAAAACAAGTCAAACACCAAAACATCTTTTTTAAATATTTTCTCAAAATCAAAATACAAAATCAGAAAATCTATAAAATTCAAAAATATTCTTCTATCTAATCTCCTTCACACATGGCAAGTACAAATCTTCCGTCAACACTGTGTTCTTTCAAACTTTTCACAATTTTCACGAACAAGTGTTGAGGGGGAGAAAGTAAATATTTTTCGGTTTCATAAAACCTTGTACTTGCATGTTTCCAAAAATATGTTGTTTCTTCTAAAATGGTGGATTTGTTTCTTGTCAAATACTCTCCTCGGACTCAAATGTTTACAAAATTCACTATTTTAAAAGTCGAGGGGGAGTATCATTAAGTTTCTTGCTTACAATTGTCTTGTCTAACCTAAACGGAAGTTAAACGATCTTGGTTGGAACCACTTCATGTGCATTTACTCCTAAACCACCAAGATCAAATGGCCCAAATCAAATCTTCAAAATCCGTTCAAGTTGTTCATAATCCGTAAGTTCTAAATTGTTTTGATCAAGATTCTAACCAAGGATTTCAAAAATCTTTCAAATCCAATGGTTAAAACTATTTAAAACAGATTTTGGAAAATTGTTCACTCGAACAAATTGGGTGTTTATGCATAAAAGTGTTTGGATTGAAATGAGTTATGTTAAAACCTTTCTTAGTGTCTATTAAACTTGTTTCAATCATTCAAAACCATCCAGAATCTTAAATTTCATTAATTTGAATTCTAGGGTTCTTGTGCTCATTTAGGGCTTTTCTATTCTGTGATATGTTTTATGTGGTCAAGAAAGTGTTAGAATAAGTTTATATGCATGCTTTGAACCTTTAAATTAGCCCATAAACATCTAAACTGTAAGAATTTAAGTTTTAGGATTTTAGGGTTCATCTCCAATGAATCTTCTGATTCTGTGGTGGAAATGTGTTAAATCTTGTTCCGTTGCACTAATATGACATCTAGGACACTCCTGAAATATTCTTGTTTGATTTGTGTAGCTATATCTCTTATGCGTAGATCAAGGGTTTAGGGTTTAAGTAATTTTACGCCTAAGTCTTTCTGTGTGTATCTGATATGTTCTTATGCTTGCTTTGTGATTTAAAAGATGTTTGGAATTAACTGCAATCAAGTTTTCATGTTTATGTCTAACATGTTACGCATAAGAGGTCTACAGTGGAGTGCGCGTATTTTGGAAAGATATTCATAAACAAGGCTTGTTACGCATAAGCTTTACTCTTACGAGTAAACTTTTCGCATAACATCTAGCTTATTCCTATGCGTAAGCCTAAAGCCTTTGAACTTGTCTTACGCGTAAGAAACTCTTACGCGTAAGCTTGGTCTTACGCTTTAGCCTACTCTTACGCATAAGCTCCTTTCTTACGCATAAGGATCCTTGTTACACATAAACCATTGTTCACTTTTGGCCTATTATGCATATGTTACTTGTTAAATGTTACTCATAAGTCACTATTATCTAATGTTACTCTTAAGCCTAAAAATGTTAATATGTTGTGTGTTAAGTGAAAAATTGGACTTTGAAATTTCTAAATTAACACGTTCATGTAACTTATCACTTCAACTTCAAACAATTGGACAAATGTGACTTAGGACTTGTAACTAACATAAACATGTTACCATCAAACAAGGAATTAGATAATGAATCAGACTAAAACAAACACATTGTGTTTCCATATGTCTGTCTTTTTGTCTAATGTCTTTCAGATCACAAAATGGTTGCAAATCAAGCATACATCAAAGCCCCAGCTGAGCTCACGATGGCAAACACATTCCCTGATGGATACGACAAAACAATTGGCAAGAACAATCTCCGTGTCGTCTTCAACAACTTCATATGCTCATAATCATCTTGCAGAATTGCTGTAGACATCCTTCTTCAACATCCATTCAAATTCATGCTCACTAAGTCATACTGATGATGAGTATGATTCAATGGATGAGGAAATACAATTTCATAAGTCATTAAAGCAGGAAAGGATGGAATACCATGCTTCAACCTTTCCGGTTAATCAACCCGGTGGGGCAGGAGCGTCAAGCAGTAGTCCTTCACTTATGAAAGATCAATTGAAAACATCTCTTACCCCATCCGATTAGGTTAATCAACCCGGTAAGGATCAGGGTGTCACTGTCACTACGACTGTTGAAATGAAGCAACCACAACAACATCTAATATAACCGCAAGAAGAAAATCATGGTGAAGATGTGGAAATATATGACGAAGGAGATTACGATCATGATAAGGATGAAAGAGTCACTGATGATACTTTGGTGGCTGAAGAGGAAATGATGCGAAAAGAGGCTAAAGAAACTGCTAGAGATGAAGAGGAAAAGTTAAAGAAGGAATCAGACAACTACATAGTTGACAATCCAGCACACATACCTCAACAGTCTTCTGAACTACCTCTTGACACTTCCATCAAACCCAAATCATCATCTCAATCATCACCTCCATCAACAAAAGAAACAACTAAGTCAACAACAAAATCTGTTAAGAAGGCAATTCCATCCAATGATTTGACAAATGGTTAAGCAGGTTTTCACCACTACACAACAAACTTCACAGCCACCACCATCTGATCAACCAAGGTTTTCAGAAACCACACCACTAATGGAGAAAACTGGTAATCACTCTACATACACTGGTGGTGAGGATCATGACATACATGTGCCCCAACCTAAACCTCAACCAAAAGTCAGATCAAGTACATTACTGGACTCCTTGTTTTCATATGCATCAAATCAAAGATCGTGTTGAAGATCTCCACCTCGGGGTCGAATCTTACCAAAAACAACTCAATATAACCGCACCACTTCTACACTTCAACAGAATCAATCAAGAACCTCAGTACAAAATCGTTCATAAACCAAAGTTTGTGTTTGTCTACAGTAGTGAAAATCATCATACTTGCTTCATGGCTTTCGATGAAATTCACAAAGATCTATGACACTACCCTGGAGATGGTTCGAGATGGATTGGAATATCGATTGAAGGACATTGAGTTGGGTATAATTTTGACGAAGAGATGGAATTCAAAGGATCGCAAGGATGTTCGTCGGTTAATTACTAGGATTGATGAAAGGTTGATTTATCGGGATCAGATGCGACGGTTGGAGAGGAATGTGGGAGGAAGACCAAACTTACCGATTCTGACTTACCAACATCCTCAGATAGTTGATGGTCGTTTGCAATCATTTGGTACTCTTTTAACTCTCTTGATTGTGATTTTGTTTGGTTGATTTATTCATAATGGCTTGTGCACACATATCAGTGTACAACCCGTTCTTGTAATGAAAGGACCCTATGGTACGCTTCAATGCCACAATCCTCATAAAAGGAACAAAAGCTTCTTACTTTTGAGTAAAACTTATCAAACCTTTATTTTAAAAGGTTTTGCTCAAAAGAACAAGTACTTTCCTTTATGTTTTTCAAAACCTCAACCGTTAATATCACTTGTTGAGGGGGAGTATTTGATTAAAAACTTTGTTCACAAATTGTTCTTCGTGCACTCTTCCCACAAAACTCAAAATGGTCATATTTATTCTCAACATTTCTTCAAAAATAACATATTTATATGCCATTTTTTAGGGGGAGAAAAATTATGTGATAAGAAATATGTTGTGAAACTGCAAATGAATCTTTGTGCTATAGATTTAACCAACAAATTCACGATATCTTAAATGTTAGTACGGGTAATAATTTCAAACTACTTCGCTAGTGATGTAAACGTGTCTCGCAAAGGACTTGTCCGAGTAGAATGTACCATACGAGAAACCCTTGGTAGACATGAACTTTGACGGGTTTGACAACCTTTCAAGGTTTGTTCACACCTTCAAGGTAGTTATTAGAGCTAGTTGTCACCTAAAAGTTGACAATGTACCTCTTTAACTATTCAACGTAACCGTGTCTCGCGGGGGATTGTCTATCTTGAGTTGATCAATTCAAAAGTGCGAGCTCTTTCCTCACTGTGCAGATTTTTGTCAAAACTCTTAAGCACAAGTGGATGGGGAGTATTTCTGAAAATCTAAAACTCTTGAAGTGTACAAACATGTTTTCATTCACAAACACTTCGAGAGATTTTTATGAAAATGGTTTTATGGCAATGGAGTTATAAGGTGATTAAGGTTAGGAATAACTGTCCTATGATCCGCCAGAGCCAGAGGGATCTACCCAAGGACACTACCAATAGTTAGAATTAGAAGTCCTTAGGTATGATTATAAAAAGGAGAAAATGAGAATCGGAGAAAGAAGGAGTTGAAGAATTAAAAAGAAAAGCAAAGAAAAGGGTGAAAAGAAGTAGCCCTCCAGATTATTCAACTTAGGGCAGACACCGGGTTCAATTCATATGCTACTGGTTGTCACTTGATGACACCGGTATTGAAGATCAAAGTCGTCATGGACCCAGTGACGCATGAACTAAACCTTCTTAGCCACTCAAGTTTCTCTTAACATAATCTTGTTTCATTCTCACAGGGAACCATACATAATCTATCGGCTCTCTCTTAGAGATTGCTGGTATTGAAGAAGGAGACCCTCTCCCTAGTCTCCGCTCTGGAAAACTAAAGCGCACTATTGAGTCTAGAGCCACGAGATTCATCAAAAGATCTCATAGGTACACTTGAAATTTTATCGCTTGTCGATCAACAATAAGAACGCAAGTGATACTTTATCGTGTCCTTCACAGATCTTAGCAATCTGTCGAGAACATTTATGAGAGGTTCACAATTGTGATCCTCAGTGATTGAATGGAAACTCCTGCCAGGGTCAACATCAAACAGCCCTGACAGCAGGTCACTTCGGTAACTCCCCGTGGATTACGCTTAGTATGTCTCAAACGGTCTACATTCATGAGGTGATGCTTCAGTGTACCTCAGCGACTCATCTGAAATGTAGATCGACTTCGGTACATCGTGTTATCTCACTTGTGGGAATCCAGTTCAGGAACGGCCTTTGTGAGAATTAGAGATGTGTTTTCACACTATGCTGTTAACACTCTCGAAGTTCGAACTTGTAAGTGCTGGAATCCGCTTATCACTAACCATTCTTTTGTTTTCTTCTTATGGAAGCTCTGGAGCGGACTGATCATGCAGATTCTTTACATGCTCATACCAACATCATCACTAACGGAAGTTCTCTCAAAAGGCAACACAAAAGTCAGAATGATTCTTCGTCAAGTCAAAGAATCTACAAAGTTTAAAGACTAAGAGAACTTCATCAGTACTGAAATCCAACGTCAAAGAGCGTGTGAGCATGTTGGAGAAAGACGTGGAGACACTAGAGCAACGAAGCATACCTGATGCAGACAACAACAACATACTATAACTACCATCACAAAGAACAAAAATCAAAGAACAAAGAATATGATGACTTCAAAGCAGAATACTTCAAAGGAAACAATTTCTCTACACTGGGGAGATTGTTCGAATCAAGACATTTCTTCTCACAAGAAAGAAGAATGTCAGCACCTACAACGTTTATCACTCTTTCATTCATCACTAACACTTAGGGGGAGATTATTGGAATCACTCCTAAACCTTAATTCAAGTGTTAGTGATTCATATGTAATAGTTAGCTTTATATGGCCTTTATGTTTGTTATTAAGCTAAGGCTTATGTAGAAGGCCCATAAGCCTTGGCCCAAGCCCATAAGAAGGGAAGGAGTCTAGATGTGTTGCCCTAGCTCCTTGCCCTATAAATACCTCTTGTAAACCTTCTATTGAAGGTTGGTTCTTCACTTTACTCATTCACTCTACGCATAACCTTTCTCCATTCCTTAGCCGTGTGTTTGTATCGTGTTCAACCGATCATTCTCTTCTCTATTTCTTCTATTGATGCTTGTGTTACAAATATGGGAACCTAACAAAACCAATATCAGGTCTTGTACAAGTCATGGCATACATTAAGCAGCTAATTACCCTAGAATACTCAAGTTTCGATATAGCTTTGCCATTATTAGGCATCAACTTCTCACAAGTATCCATAGGTGTACTCATTGGAGTACAATCAAAGTAATTGAATTTCCTCAACACCTTCTCAATATAATGAGACTGAGAGATAGAAATTATTTTACTTTCATGTTTAATCCTTATACCAAGGATAACATTAGCCTCCCCCATGTGCTTCATGGAGAACCTTGATGGCAAAAATTCCTTTGTCAAGTCAACCTGATTTTGGTAAGTGCCAAAGATCAACATGTCATCAACATATAGACAAATGATGACTCCTTTACCAGATTCATCAAATTTGCTATATACACATTTGTCAGCTTGGTTAAGAACATAACCACTAAACAAAACCACTTCATCAAATTTTTGATGCCATTGCTTAGGTGCCTGCTTAAGTTTATAAAGAGACTTAATCAGTTTACACACCTTGTTTTCATTGCTAGGCAAGATGAAGGCTTGAGGTTGGTTCATATAAACCTCCTCATCTAGTTCACCATTCAAGAAAGCTGTTTTCACATCCATCTGATGAATAACCAGATTGTGAATAGATGCCAAAGCCATCAGCAGTCTTATGATACTGATACGAGCCACAGGGGCATAAGTATCAAAATAGTTTATCCCTGACTTTTGTTTAAAGCCCTGAATGACTAGTCTAGCCTTGAACTTTTCAATAGTTCCATCTACCTTCATTTTCCTTTTGAAAATCCATTTGCAACCCAAAGGTTTGCAACCAGGTGGTAGATCAACTAACACCCAAGTGTTGTCGCCCATGATGGAATCCATCTCATCATTGATTGCTTCTTTCCAGAAAGCAATATCCTGGGACTTTATTGCTTCTTCAAATGTCTTAGGATCACCCTCAACAATGAAGCAATAGGAGTATTGGTCTGAGACCTCATCCCTTGTTCCTTCAACTAAGTATAGTTGGAACTCAGGTCCAAATGACTTTGGAGTCCTAATCCATTTGCTCTTTCTAAGCATAGGTTCAGGTTGTTGAACCACAACCTCATCATGGACCTCTAATGGCACTTCATCAGGTGAGAATACACCAGTGTTATGAGTTCCATTAGGAATCCTCATACTTGGTCTAGGGACTGATGAGAATCTATTCTCATCAAAGTTTGCATCCCTTGATTCAATTATGGAGTTAATTGAAACATATTCATTAGGTTCAATAACATAGAACCTAAAAGCCTTGGAATGCTCAACATATCCAACAAAGATGCAATCAATGCCTCTTTTACCCAAAGTTTCAACTTTGGATAAGGGAGTCTTACAACAGCCCTACAACCCCAAACCTTGAGATAGTTCAGGTTGGGTTTCCTTTTAGTCCAGAGTTCATAAGGGGTAACCTTGTTCCTTTTGTTGGGAACCCTATTTAATAAATAGCAAGCTGTCAACATAGCTTCACCCCAGAACCCTTGACTCAGACCTGAATAGGACAACATGGAATTAACCATCTCCTTCAGCACCCTGTTTTTCCTTTCGGAAATGCCATTTTACCGAGGAGTATAAGGGGCAGTCGTTTCATGGATTATACCAACAGACTGAAAATACGGAGTATCCATGTACTCAATTCCCCTATCAGTCCTTAATCTTTTGATCAAAGACCCAAGTTGTAATTCAACTTCAGTTTTAAACACTTTAAATTTATCTAATGCTTCATCCTTAGTATGTAACAAATAAACATAACAAAACCTAGAAGCATCATCAATAAATGTCACAAACTAATTCTTATTCCCCAAAGATGGAGTGGCATGCAAATCACACAGGTCACTGTGTATAAGCTCCAAGAGCTTAGTCTCATGACTAACACCCTGAAAAGGTTTCTTAGTTATCTTGGTCAACATGCAAGTTTTACACTTTTCAGTGTCCATGTCAAATGCTGGGATTAACCCATCCTTAGACATATCTTGCATTCTCTTATAATGTACATGGCCAAGTCTAGCGTGCCAGAGGGTAGAGTCAGTCAGGTCAGTGGTGGTCACAAAGGCTGAATTAACACTATCAGTGGCAATAAATACACTATCAGTGGTAATATTAAGCCTGAATATTTGATTACATAAATAACCAAAACCAATAAAAACACCACATTTAGACAAGATAAATTTATCAGATTCAATAACTTGTTTATATCCATGATTATTCAAAACACTACTTGAAACCAAGTTTTTCCTTATATCAGGAACATGAATAACATTAAACAAAGTTACAATCTTTCCGGAACTAAACTTAAGATCTACACAACCATGACCTTGCACCAAGGCTGTTGACTCATTTCCCATGTGAAGAATAGAACCATCATTCAGTGACTCATAAGTCTTGAACCAGCTTCTATCTTTACACACATGAACTGTAGCACCAGAGTCAACCCACCACGCAACATCATCATCCTGCACATAATGAGATTCAGATACATATGTAACATAATAAATCTGAAAAGACTTATTAACCATATTCTGACCTTTCAGTGAGTTGGAAGAACCACCACTCCCTGAACCATTAGTGTCTGATCCATTGGCTTTACCACAAACTTTAACACCCTTGCAGTCCCTTTTAATGTGACCAGTTTTGCCACATTTCCAACAAGTAGGTGTTGCCTTCTTGTTAGGATCCGCCCTTGTGTTATCATGATATTTGCGTTTTCCTTTGTTGTCATTGTACCTGGTTGAGTTATTATGCTCCACCATATTGACAACAGATGCACCAGTAGCATTGCTACTCTTTGGCTTGTCATTATCCTGCACCTTGAGAGATTCCTCAATGCGCAGATGACTGCCCAACTCAACCAGAGTTAACTCCTCTTTCTTATGTTTCAAGGTATGCTTGAAATCTTTCCAAGAAGGAGGGAGTTTGTCAATGACACAAGAGACTGAAATAGACTCATCTATGTGCATATTATGTTGTGTAAACCTTCCAAGTATTCCAAGAAGTTCATTGTATTATTCCATAACTGGTCTTGAATCAGTCATTTTGTAATTTGTGAAATTACTAACAAGGAACTTCTTACTTGATGCATCCTTAGCCATATATTTGGCATCCAAGGAGTCCCACAGTTCTTTGGAAGATTCAATGTTCTAATAAGTATCAAACTGAGAATCAAACATACCATTGAGAATTAAGCCTCTGCATATGCAGTCATCATTCTCCCATTTGCTCCTCCTCCTGATCTGCTCCACTGTAGCATCATCCCCATCATCAGGAATAGAAGTGGTAAGCACATACACCACACGCATGCTTGACAGCAAGAAATGCATTTTCTTCTGCCATCTCCTAAAGTCCACCCCTTCAAACTTATCAAGCTTGGCAAAGTTTGAAGCCATGTGTTTCATTGCAGCAGTTGCCATTGATTATCACAAAATAGTTTACTTTGATTGTTGGAGTATTAGTTCCCAGAACAGGGTTAAGATAATCAATGTCAGCAGAAACAAAACCAAGGTCAGCATAAATAAATACCACTAGGTGGTTACCGGATATCACTTGGAATCGTGTGATCACTTTCCAAAGTAAACTATTCGACCCTAATGCCTGGGTTACACGAATATCTACTTGGGATAAGACCAAATGTAGTTATAGAATTAGGCACAATTCAATTACCCTTGCGCTTATAAGTGTTTATCGTTTTCTGTGTGTCCTTCATGCATAATCAAATCTCCTATATATAGGAGGTTACTCTGAGCTAGTCAAATGGAATTATGAGAATTAATCGGCCTATTAATCTCCTCATAATTATCCCCATTATAGCCATTAGTGGTTACATGACCAATTAAACGTGGTCATTATGCAGTTGTAACTGCCACTTGAATAGGTCAAAGCCCGTTACAAACAATACTTTCATCAATACTTTCATAGCACTAGCAGTGGAAACACTGCTTCAGTGCAAACACTGCATATCAGTGGAAACCACAATCAGTACTTTCCACTAGCACTATCAATACAAAGCACTATTAAAGTCAGGGTGTTCATGGACCTTATGGGTGTACACTGTGAACTAATCCTGCTCTAAATTTTCCAACACAAACAACATCGTTGATGCTAAAATTTTCATTGATCATAGTAAGTCTTTTGATTTTTTTTTTTTTTCTATTTTTAATTTATTTACTTGTTTTGATGGTTGAGTCATTGATTTATATGTTTTTGTGTGTGATAGTTTTGTCAGATGATGTACCGTTGGCCGTATCGAAGCCGTTGTTGCTGACATTTGCTGAGGATTTGGGGAAGTTTGAGGCTGATAATCTCAAGGAGATTGCCGAATATACTTTGCTTAAGCTTCGGCCTCTAGTCCACCTCGAGGAGCAGGTTTGATTTTTATTTATTTATTTATTTATTTTGAAAGATTGAGTAAATGGATGTCTAACTGATTTCTATCTCAAAGTCTTGCAAAAGCAGATTTCACATAAATTGTAAATAAAAAATTAAAAACTGTGGTATATCAGTCCTGTATATGCAGGCATGAGAAATACAGATGTGGATCAGTCTATTGGTCAATACTAAAGGCAAATATGTAGGGACAATATTAGTATTTAGCTTGTTCTTGGAGTTATCTAGTGTTAAAGCTTTAATTCATATGATTGATATACAAAGAGGGTTTTGAATTAGCGTGTTTTAAGGGGATTTCTGGATTAGCTTACTTTAATGGGCTTATCAGCTTATTAGGATATGAAAACAAGTCATTCAGCTAACTAGCTTATTACTACAAGCCATAAGCTCAAAGTAAAAACCTCATAAGCCAAAAAAAAAAAGAGATTATTTGATATCCTATATTTCAAGAAGCCAATATGTTCATCAATCGAATCAGGGCTAGTTGCATTTTGGTGTTAACTGAATGAATCAAGATTCGGTACTTAATAATTAAGTTTTTGTTTATCATGCAACAATCACTTAATATTCAGCAAATTAAAACGTGAGAAGGATTAGTTGCGTTTTGTATTATTGAATTGAATCAAATATCTGTTGTTTAGGGAAGGGTTAATTTACCTTTTAAGTTTTCTACTTTCGGTTTTTTAATCATAATAGGGTTACATATGGACTTGATCCTTAAGTTAATTTGATACAATAATGGGATTCTATCTCAGTTTCTTCTTTTCATACAAACTTTAGTTTGTGGAATTGAAATGTGTGTAGTAACCTTACATGCATAACCTTACAAATGTTGAATGCTATTTTTTGCAGGCTAAAATTATTGAATCAAAAATGAACTCGGACGATGCAATGAATAGCTCTATCGATAAGGTACTTTATGGTTTTGATTATATGTATATCTGAGTCGAGTTAGGTTCAATGAAAAAAGTCGAGTTGTTCTAATTGGTTTGACCTCGTCAATTGTTGAAACATTTGTACTTTTTATGGATATCGTTTCAAATATAGCTGCATAAGCTTATGTTAGTGTAGTATCTCTCTTTGATATAATTGGTTTGTTCCCGCCAAGTAAAAGATACAAATAATTGTCAAGACCACAATAGCAGCTTATATAATATGTCAACGTCAAGAGTTAAAATGAGTCTGAGAATGAGTCTGAGTTAAAAGAGTTGAATGTTTGGCATCATCAGTTTTCCAAAAAAAGTCGAGTTAGTGTTGGCATCATCAGTTGTCGAGAGTTAGAATGAGTCGAGTTACTGTTTTAATTATAGCTACATAAGGTTTTATTATTGTAGAATCTCTTTGAACCCACCAAGAAAAGATGCAAAGAATTTGCAAGAATAGTAGCTTTTATGAACACAAGATCAGGATTGGTGCGAAAGCCCACAAATAAAAAACAACCAATATAACATGGGACTTACTTACTGACCAAGTGACCATGAACATAAATTTTAACACATTTTCTAATAAATCCCATAGTACGTCAACTTTCAACTCATTTACTTGAATTTTTTAAAATTGACCTTTTTGTAGTTGATGTCTCTGGGAACAATAGAAAAGCAACTTAAGGATCTCGAGGATGGCACAGAGGAATTTGAAGATGCAAAGGATAGATACAACGAGTAATAATAGAATCTTATAATTTTTAACAGAATCATACTTGTCTTATTATTTTTAACAGAATTATTCTATTCATTTTTTATATTGTTTGTAGGATCGTTAGTGATTGCAGATGCTTTATCTGGTCTAGCAGAACTAGCGAAGAAAGACCGCTCCAAGGGCGAACACAAGGATATCCCTGAGAATGCTATTGAAAAGGGAGTTTTAACTAGGGATGAAATGAAGAAGCGTATAAAGGCTAGGCTTCAGGCTGCTAAATCCTGAAGTGAATTTGGGGAAATTTAAACTAAAAGCGTGAACGTAACTGAAGGAATTCATTAACTTGTTATGCTTTCATCTTTTTGAAAAGTGGTTGATTTTTACATTTGGGGTTTGGTAATCAGAGTGAAACGGATCATTTCAGTCTCAAATAATTCTGACTATAATATGGTCATTGTTTTAAGATAACGGTATGCGTGGGCTCTATTGTTATCACAATTGTATTATCCTACATGTGCATATTTGAACCAAGTATACTGTCAATATGGACTAATGATGCAAAATAATAAAAGGTACAAAGTCTATAATGGTATCCGTTTAATTAATATGGTTTGATTCTTTGGGCATGTCATAGAGTATTTTAAGGGTCGATATATATCAAATGACTATGACTAATACGCCATTGTCCTTATTTCAATTGGATGTGCTCATTTACGCGTAATATGCACATCTAGCAATGCGTTCGAAAGACACAAAACAACGATGTGGTCAACAATATTATCAAACCGTATATATTTGAACCAAGAATATAAACAATATATTGGTATAATCATTGAAGATGTGCTTTAGAGCACCGGATATCGTTGAGCCGTAGGGCTTGTGCTATAGCCAAAAAGTGATGCCACGTCAGCAGAAATCTTTATGCCACCACATTCTGACCGTTATCGTTAGCACCAGAAAATGTGATGTAGTAGATTTTTTTTTATTATTATTATTATTATTATTTTCATTTTACATAAAAAAAAAGAGTTTAGACTATTAAATAGGCACCTACTTTCTCAAATATACCGATATGGTACGTCTACTTTTTTATTACCCGGATGGTACGTGTATTTTTATTTTTGTGTTAATATGGTCACACAGTTCATTTGTAAAGTCAAAATCCTACGTGGCTTGCCGAGTCACTTTTATTAACCTTGGGTTTGGATGGCGTGACCATAAATTAACCATAAACATTCCATTCATTTGACCTAGCACACACAGGAAGAAAACTTTTTACACCTCTTTCTCCTAAACTCTCACCTCTTCATCTCAAATCTCATCTTCATCATCAATCAAACACATCTTGATAAGACTCTCATATAATCGAATCATAAAAACACAAAATACATCCTAATCCAACCCTTGTCTTCATTTGCTGCTTAACCCGAATCAAGAAATCAATGAAAAAGACTTCAAGATCATCAGAATATGGTCTAGGGTAAGGTTGAATGGGTTGTGTTTCTTTTTTATTCTTTGTCGTCAATCGAACCAAAGGATTGATTGAAACCGATTGGTTTTGGTCATTCTTTATATTTCAAATATTATCACGAAGATTTTGGTCAATGATGATACAAGTTCCACACAAAAAAATCTTAGATAGATTACAAATAACGTGGAACGAATCTGAGATCGACTGGATATATATTTTTTCAGTTTCGAGTCATTTGAGATGGGATAGAAGGAGATGTGGTAGGATAGAATGGGATTTGTTGTAGAAGTTGGTTTTGGTTGATGGATGTTTCATACTCTCGATCATCATCCTTGTTCATTCTATCTGTTTCGATGTTTTTCATTTGATGGACCAATGAGGGATAAGCTGAGGTCAAATGTACCGATATGGTTTTTGTTTGAATGTGTTTCGCCTCCTGATAAAAAGTTTCCAATTAATTAACAGTTTAACACCATCATTGCAATATAAGGGAGATTGTGATTGCAATTGCTTATTAAAACTGCTTATCTTCTTGTTCCTCTTTGAATTAAGCAAATACCAAGCTGTTTTACCAAAGTGAGGGGGTGTTTGGCTAAACTTATTTAAGGTGCTTATAAGCTTATAGTATTATCACAATACATTAAGCTTATCCAAACACTTATGAAAAGTGCTTAATAGCTTATTCATGGTTTAAAAAATAACTTTTATGTCTTGTTGACATGAAGAAATGTTTGGAATGAATAATGAGAATGGTTGTTGGAGGATTTGGTGAAGAAGATAGAGTGTCTAAACGAAATCTGCTTGTGTCTGTGTTTAAGACATGGAATTGATACTTGGCAAGCCACGTATTTTGTGACATGGAATTAAGACATGGAACTTTTATGAGTTTTATTGCGGATTTTGTGACTTGGCAAGCCACGTAGGATTTTGTGACCATATTGACACAAAAATAAAACTACACGTACCATCCGGGTAATAAAAAAAGTAGACGTACCATATCGGTATATTTGAGAAAGTAGGTGGCAAAAACGCACCATATTTTGTTTTTAGTGGTGAAGGTTTATTTGGGGAAGATTGGAGTTGCTTATTTTATTATTTTTTTGGGAGGGGGAATAGTTGTTGGGACATTTGAATTAATTTTTCCAATTAAAACATTTCTTTTATGTTCAAAAATAATTTTTAAACGTATATTTTTGAATTTTCTTTGTCACAGTAAAAATTTGAGGTTTAGAACATAAATTTAATTCTTTGATCACTTGTAAAGTTGTAGATTGTTTTGTTCTTACCTAGAGTGATTTGCGTACAAACGGTATATTTCGACTAAGAACTTGTTTACGTTAATTTTGACGTAAAGTATTTTTACATTTTATTACCATCAAAACGTAGAGATGTCGAAAAATAGAAATAACGTTTTTAGACATTATTTTTATTAACAATCGCCCTCTTTTTGATGATGACAAAAAAACATAAACTCAATTTATGTGAAAATTAATTTTGGTAAGTTTTTGAGTTTATATCCCATTTCTCCCCCTTTTTGTTGAAGCAAAAAGATTACCGAGAAGATGCTAAGGCTCCCTCAAGATGTGTGCTCCCTCTCGTTTGGAGGGCACAAAGGAATCGAGCAATGATTCGTGCTACAAAAACGAGTTAGATAACAAATATGCAATATCTAACAAGTAGCAACCACATTTTCAAAGTGTAAAAGAGATGGCTAAAAATGATAGTCAAACAAAAAAATGATCCAACCAATAGCATTAAAAGCTAAAAATAAAATATCATCCATTAATAAAAATCACATATAATATGTGATTGCATTCAAGACTTACAACCATAAAAACTACATAAACAACGACTAGGAGAAGCATGCAAATATTCTTAGTGACATTAGATGTCCTAGGATTTGCTTCATGGGTCACAAGATGGGTCCTAAGGTTTATTCATGATAACTAAACATAAGATGTTTAGTTGGTTGGGTCATTGGTTGGTGGAGAAGGTGGAATGATGGGTTCTTGAGGTGGTGTAAGGAGATTCTCCACATAGGAGAACATGAAGTGTAACTCATCCCTAAGGGAGAAGATGAGGTTGCGGTTGTGTAGACAACGTTGGCAATTAGCGCTATGAATGTCAACGGGAAGTAGTTGGATAGGGTGGTTAATAATCGGAGATGGTGAAGGTGGGGTGAGTGAAGGTGATGATGGAGTAGGCATGGCAAAATCCAAAGGAGTGATGGGTGAGAGTGTGAAGGTCATGTTAATGGAAGAAATTCTTGTTCCAAAGGAGGAAGAAGAAGATGAAGAGGTTGTTTTGTTGGAGGGTGTCTTGGATGGTGCATTTGGTGGAAAGGGAGAGCCAGGAGTGATTTGAGAAGGTGGTGTGTAAGCTTGCATATCCTCATCGTTATCTTTGGTGAGATCAATGACCATGGTTTCTTGTGGTGGCTTAAAAGTGATTTAGTGTAGTGGCCTAACGGTTATCCTTGGCTTCTTATCAATGTGTATTGTGGAGTTTTGAGGATAATACATTGTGAAGTTCTTTCAAAATATTGAAGAACAAGGGTGATCAATGATTGTGAGGTTGTGGGGTTTATATAGACAAGGTGGATGGATTTTGAATTTTGATGAGGTGTTATGTCCTAAGGTTAAAGGAATGTGGTATGTCATGTGAGTTTGTGTAACATATTAGATTTCATATACACACTAACCACAAGATCAAATAGGTGTATAAGAGATGTTTTAGAGAGAGAAAGTTAGAGGTTGGGAACTTTAGTGAGAGAAAGAAAAATCTTATTATGAGCTCCAACTATCTACCTTTGGAAGGTAGAGAGTATTTATAGTCCTTACATAAATCGCCACCTAACGGGCTGTGGATCAGGCATACAGTGGGTAAAGACCCGTCCGTCCTCCACGGTGTTACTAAAACTAAATACTACTTACTATTAAACCATGATGTTGGTCGTTGGAGCACACAAAAATTATTTGTAAGGATGAGGGAAAGATACGGATACGAACCTAAATACCTAAGTATCGCGGTAAGTATTGATCTCCCGGGTGGTCATTCTAAAGGAATGGTGGATTTGAGACTCGTGTTTTAGTTCTTGTTGGATGCTAAGATATCGCTATTTTTGGGGTTATTTAATAATTATAGATTAAAAGGAAAATTAAAGGGAATCTAAGGCAATAAAAACTAAGGAAAGCTAAAGATAAACTACGAGATAAGCTAAATGAAAAATTCTACTCTAACATCCTACTAAAGCTAAAACACATAAAATTAAAACTAAGCATGGCAAAACTAATTAAACGAAAACATAGCAATTAACATAATAAAAAGAAGGTAAAGATAAGGATAAGAGAGCACCGGATATGGTTTAAGCATAACGACGACGATAAGAACACTAAACTAAAACCACGTCAAGCTCCATACTTAACCCAAAATCTTCGACTAATCATCCAAAGCTTGAATCTTTAAGTGAATTTGAAGTGGTGACATGAATAAAGTTTGCAACTTGTTAATTTAGAAAACATAAAAATGATAAAACTTGATTTTTAAAAGAAAAATTAAACTAAAAATATAAAAAGACTAAAACTTTGATGAAAACACTTGATAAAAAAAGAGTTTTAGAACTTAAAGATTCAAACTTTATAAATTTAAATGACTAAAAATGATGATTTTTATAAAAAGATTTGGACTTTAAAAGATTAAACCATAAAAATATGAAATACAACAACTTTATATAAATAAGCAAATTTAAGCAATTGAAAAGCAAATGACAAAGGTAAACTAAAACAATAATTTGATAAAAGCTTAAAACATAAAACAGCTTTACAAACTTAAATGTGTGTTAATACTAAATTTAATGCAAGAATTACATTTTATTAGAAGTGAAAATACATAAAATAAAACTACTAAAAGCTGCGTACACTCTCCCCCTCCCATTTGCAAGTTGCGTCTTCAATTTATAGCCTCCCAATTAATTGACCGTTGTATTGATGACCGTTGGAGCTAGTTGGCGAATACGAGTCTGACACGTGGCTGGTGAAAATAAATAAGAAAAATATTTGCCAGCGCTTAGATTCGAACTCGGATCAACCGGTTCACAAACCATACAACAACCACTAGAACAGCTTGCTTTTGTTGTGATATTTTGCAGTGAAAATCTGTTTAACCCTCTTTTGCTATCTGATATAGTTAAACATAAAATACAACGTTATTAGTAGGCCTCGCACCTATGTCATCATGTATAAAGAGAAAGCTTTCAACTAGGAGACAAAGACTTGTTTTGTGATAAGCTCGGGCTTCCAATATCTTTATCATGTATTTAGAATTTCTCTCGAGCTTCATATTTAACAATAATTTTCTGGCTTTATCTCTAATAAAACTTGGGCTCTACTTCGGATTTTGTCACGGCTTCAATATTCTTCGTTTAGCTTCCAAAATTTCGCTCTTTTGCTCAAATATTTCTCGAGCGTACCTTAAAAATAAAATAACAAATAGACGTAATATTTGCAATAAAAACCATACATTTTCTATTTTATTAAACTAAAATGCGGGTATTTTTTATATAAAAACATGTACAAACGTGATTTCATCACTACCCAACACTTAAGCTTTGCTCGTCCTCGAGCAAAATCATCAAAAACATTAAGCTAAGTAAAAACTTGATTCCTAATTAATCTCACATCTCATCAAACAAGAACTGATATGAAATTAAGTTAAGAGTTATTAAAAAGCTCAACATTCGACGACGCCCCAAAATAAAACCATTATTTTATTTTACTTTATTTTTTTCATTCCAAAACAATTTAAAATTTTTGGCAAAATTCGAAAATTTTGGCAAACATTTTAAAAAATTTTGAAAAAATTGGCACAAATTTGGGGTTGCTCAAAAACAAACAAGTAGGTACAAATACGATCAAAACCCCACCCAACACTTAGAATCAAACATCGTCCTCGATGTTCTAAAAAATGGGACGTACCCAACACTTGGAACGAAAAGAGCAATGTGCAATTAAAAGTTTGGAGACGGGAGTCAAACGCAATTTAAATAATGATCAGAGAACAGGAAAAACTCCCCTAGTTAGGCTCGCAGACCGGTAGTAAACGAATAAGCATAGTTGAGCTCAGCCTCAGCTTCCATGAAAAATTACATGATCCCGAGATTCAATCTGACCGGAGCAAATAATAGTGTAGAAGATAAAAGCCCATAGCGTTCCATGTCCAAATATCACGTCCAAAATGTGACAATTTCATATAAGTCCTGAAACACAAAAGAAATGTCATAGTATAATGAAGTAGAGGGACTAATATAAGGATAAAAACACTACAGCTAGGTTTTATTCCTAAATAAAAGAAAAACAAAATTACTTAAAAATAAACCTAAATGTAGATAAACTACTTATTCATTTTGAAAACACGGGTTAGCTCCCGAGAAGCGCTTGTTTTTTTTTATCGAGTCGTTAGCATGACCCGCCCCGAATTTAATTAGTCATGGGGAAGCAAGTGGAAGAGAAAATATCCGTCGGACTTTCATTCAAGATGTTTGGATAAACATTTAAGCATATGAAAGTTCCACCCCGATGAGATGCCCACGACTCTAAATAGAAATTATAAGTTGAGATGCCGGGGTCAAAAATGGTATCCTCACTCCCGAAAGAGTGAAGAAGAGGAGAATTCACATCATATGTGAGAAAAAGAAGGAAAATTATGATAACATGTATGAGAGAAAGATAAATGCTATCCTTAAAGGTGAATCTCACATTTTCCTTAATCAGAAAATTGTCATTAAAGCTCTTTGGGTCATGATCTACAAACACCTCAGGAGGGATATACGGAGGTGGGACATGTGCGGTACTTTTTGGGCTAGAATTTTGCACCTCGTCCATTGTCGTCTCCGTATCAGACTCATCACTCTCCTTGTTCCGAATATCAAAGATTGGATTGTCTGATTTGAGAGTAAATTCAGAATCGAAATCAAACAAAGGATTTGTAATAGTCATATTGAATGTTTCTGAAGTAGAATCAGGAAGATCGAAGGGTTCCTTGGATACCCTTGGGATTGGAACAAGGTCATCAATTTCCTTAAGAGGATTGACTTCGACTTCCTTGTCCCCCATTAAAAAGGTATCCGAAGGTTCCTTAATGAGCGAATTGATCTTTGAGTTCTCTTCTTCAAACGGTTCATCCTCATCACTCTCGTCAGAGTCCGAATAGTAAAAGGTATGTGGATGGCCTGACGCTTGTTGACAATGTTGACTTAAATATTTTTCTTGCTTGCCAAGGACCTCAATTTGTGAACTCATAGCAGAAATTTTCTCGGAATAATGATCACTCAACATAGTGGTAGAGTCGTAATGAACTTCAGCATCCCACTGATAATGATGTTGTGTCAAATTCTCGATCAAATCATAAGCTTCTTGAGGGGTTTTTCGCATGAGATTTCCACCGGCTGCCAACATGATTTTGTCTTGATCAATCGTAGTGATACCATGATAAAATGTTAGGATTTGATCAAGAAGCAAGATTCGATGATCGGGACATTTCTGCAGTAACGTTTTGAATCTTTCCCAAGCTTCAAATACGGATTCCTTGGGTAATTGCTGGAAATTTAGAATATCTTTCCTCAGCTGCATCGTTCGAGAATATGGAAAGTATTTTGAAAGAAACTTGCGAAACATCTCTTCCCAAGTATGAATTGAATGAGTTTTAAGAGTATAAAACCAAGATTCGGCTTCGTGGGTTAAAGAGAATGGAAAGAGATTCAATCGGATATTATCTTGAGAAACGCCGTTTTGCTTCATGGATTGAGTAATAGATAAGAACTTGTTCAAGTGCTCATTTGCATCTTCATCGCGAAATCCATGAAATTGGCAATGTTGCCGAAGTAATCGAACCATATGATTTTTCAATTTAAAATTGGTTCCCGGAACGGATGTTGGAGCGATCGGTCCTCCTCGACCGACAAGTGACGGACGATAAAAATCCTCCATGGTATGAGGATCATGGGGATCATATGGTGAATAATCGAGCATTGTGAAGAATTAAACAAATTTAGAGGATAAAGAGATAAAAATTAAAAATTCAAGAGGATAAAGGAGATTATTTTTGGGGTTTTTAATATATATAAAAGAAGAGAAGAATAAAATAGAATGAAAAATATTTTTACAATTATCAACATTTTTTTAAAAGATAGAAAAATAAGAAGAAAAATATTTTTGGATTTTTTATAATTTAAAAAAAATTGAAAAACAAATATTTTTGGGTTTTTATGTTTATTGGAAAAATAGAAAACACAATGAAAAACAATTTATTTTATTTTTTTATTTTTTTATTTATTTTTATTCGAGAACAATGAAAATAAACTCTCACAAGAATAGGAATTCTTGTAAAAGGATCTCTAAGGCACTAACTTAAACTTTAACGCAAGAATCGTGCACCATTCCCCGGCAGCCATTTTGATGTTGGTCGTTGGAGCACACAAAAATTATTTGTAAGGATGAGGGAAAGATACGGATACGAACCTAAATACCTAAGTATCGCGGTAAGTATTGATCTCCCGGGTTGTCGTTCTAAAGGAATGGTGGATTTGAGACTCGTGTTTTAGTTCTTGTTGGATGCTAAGATATCGCTATTTTTGGGGTTATTTAATAATTATAGATTAAAAGGAAAATTAAAGGGAATCTAAGGCAATAAAAACTAAGGAAAGCTAAAGATAAACTACGAGATAAGCTAAATGAAAAATTCTACTCTAACATCCTACTAAAGCTAAAACACATAAAATTAAAACTAAGCATGGCAAAACTAATTAAACGAAAACATAGCAATTAACATAATAAAAAGAAGGTAAAGATAAGGATAAGAGAGCACCGGATATGGTTTAAGCATAACGACGACGATAAGAACACTAAACTAAAACCACGTCAAGCTCCATACTTAACCCAAAATCTTCGACTAATCATCCAAAGCTTGAATCTTTAAGTGAATTTGAAGTGGTGACATGAATAAAGTTTGCAACTTGTTAATTTAGAAAACATAAAAATGATAAAACTTGATTTTTAAAAGAAAAATTAAACTAAAAATATAAAAAGACTAAAACTTTGATGAAAACACTTGATAAAAAAAGAGTTTTAGAACTTAAAGATTCAAACTTTATAAATTTAAATGACTAAAAATGATGATTTTTATAAAAAGATTTGGACTTTAAAAGATTAAACCATAAAAATATGAAATACAACAACTTTATATAAATAAGCAAATTTAAGCAAATGACAAAGGTAACTAAACTAAAACAATAATTTGATAAAAGCTTAAAACATAAAACAGCTTTACAAACTTAAATGTGTGTTAATACTAAATTTAATGCAAGAATTACATTTTATTAAAAGTGAAAATACATAAAATAAAACTACTAAAAGCTGCGTACACTCTCCCCCCTCCCATTTGCAAGTTGCGTCTTCAATTTATAGCCTCCCAATTAATGACCGTTGTATTGATGACCGTTGGAGCGAGTTGGCGAATACGAGTCTGACACGTGGCTGGTGAAAATAAATAAGAAAAATATTTGCCGCGCTTAGATTCAACTCGGATCAACCGGTTCACAAACCATACAACAACCACTAGAACAGCTTGCTTTTGTTGTGATATTTTGCAGTGAAAATCTGTTTAACCCTCTTTTGCTATCTGATATAGTTAAACATAAAATACAACGTTATTAGTAGGCCTCGAACCTATGTCATCATGTATAAAGAGCAAGCTTTCAACTAGGAGACAAAGACTTGTTTTGTGATAAGCTCGGGCTTCCAATATCTTTATCATGTATTTAGAATTTCTCTCGAGCTTCATATTTAACAATAATTTTCTGGCTTTATCTCTAATAAAACTTGGGCTCTACTTCGGATTTTGTCACGGCTTCAATATTCTTCGTTTAGCTTCCAAAATTTCGCTCTTTTGCTCAAATATTTCTCGAGCGTACCTTAAAAATAAAATAACAAATAGACGTAATATTTGCAATAAAAACCGTAAATTTGCTACTTTATTAAGCTAAAATGCGGGTATTTTTTTATATAAAAACATGTATAAACGTGATTTCATCAAACCACTACTACTACGAGCTTTCTAATGATTACATATACTTGAGGTGACCGACTCTTTAATAACTGGATTTACTAAATCCTAACAATCTCCCCCTAAAGGAGGTCACCTCAAACACACATTACAATTACATTGAATACAACCAGATAATACATTATAAATAGTTCTTGCATTCTTGTTCATGTTGTTTGCTCTGAAGCTCGTAGTCATTGATTCTTCACATTGCATGTTTGGTTAATCTAAGTGGAGGTCTTTTACTGATCCACGTGATAATGAGTTTTGAGCCAGTTTTTTATATCATCAGCTAACATCAATCTCTGAATCGTCCATTGTGGTGTTGGTATTATGTGATGTTGTGACATACGGACCGACATGCTCACATTCTGGATCATGATATATTCTCATCATAGTAGCGGAAGCTTTCGTTGATTCATGATATTGGCAGCAGCGTAGCAGAAGCATGGAGTGAAAATATCAGAGTCAGTGATGCACTTATCATGATTTCTTTAGAAATGAATGTATTGAGTGAGCATGCGGCTATGGATTGACCACTTCATTCTGATCAGCTGCAAACATAGGGCGTACACTGCATACAACATTTAGAAATAAAGCGCACGAAAGTGTCTTTGATCACTTTCGTTGAATTGAGGTACACGGCCCACGGTTCCCCGTTGATCAGTACAAGTAATGCCTGTGATCAGGTAAAATTCCGAAGAATTTCCTTGACAGGGTTTCGCAGCTGCTCTAGCTGTTCTCAAACCGGAATGTCTCAAAGAAGACAACACGGAGTGAGTGAACCAGCGAATTGAGATTCACTGATTGATAAAAAAATATTTGAAAAACAATCGTGTGTCGCTCAATAGAAATTGTTTTTGCAATACAACAAAGGTTTTAATGAAAATCAATTATCAATCATAAACACCTTTTATTTTGAAATATTTGTGCACAGTCGATGTGCTAAAGAAAAGAGTTTTTAAGCACAACGACCGGTTTTTCAAAGGTATACGTCAATCCATAACCTGAACCAGGATTGATTCAAAAGATTGAATCGCCCCATTGTTTCTATTTAGTGTTCACATGGTTGATCTATTGAATAGATCTCACATGCCACCCACCAGGAGCTTGTTTGATGTTGGCTCCAGAAGGCTTTCCATCTTCATTGTGAATATGTATGCATATCACTTAGATGTTCTGGCAATACCACAAGGATAATGCGTAGGACTCATAAGATATAATCTCTCTTTCCACATTGTGTGAAACAGAAAGTCTTCATTGAAAGTGTCCTATAGAGATTTATTGATGATCTCGTGGCTCTTGACTCAATTTGTGCATAACTGGATCCTATTTCGGAGACTAGGGAGAGGGTCTCCTTCTTCAATATCAACAATCTCTAAGAGAAAGCCGATAGATAATGTCGGTTCCCCGTGAGAATGAAACAAGTCCTTTTTAAGAGGAACTTTAGTGGTTTGGGAAGTTGAAGTGCAGTGCGTCACTGGGTCCATGACGTCTTTTCTTCAATACTGATGTTACCTTGGTAACCACCAGTAGCATATGATTTGAACCCGGTATCTGCCCTAAGGTTGAATAATTGGAGGGCTATTTGTTTTCACCCTTTTCTCATTTAATTCGTTTTCATTCTTCAACCCCTTCAGTGCTTACCGAGACTTCATAACTAGAACCTTGTTGGGTTTATTTCAGTACTAGCTCAGTCTCAGTCCGCACTCTTCCCATATCTCTTTTTTCTCCTTTTTTCAATATACCTAAGGACTTCTACCCTATCTAGTGAATTGTCCCTGGGTAGATCCCTCCGGTTCTGGCGGATCATGGGAACAAATACCTAACCTTTTCGTCCTTATATCACCATACATAAAGTAAAGTTGGTCGGTCTATTTGGTATCGTTCATCTGCCATTGGAACCAATTGAAAACCATTTGAAAAACAATCCAGATACTTGTGATATATATTATCAAATCATTTTGCACCTGAATTGTTTTTTATATTTTTAGAACACGTGCTCCCCCTCAACATGTGCAACATGTATTTGCAATTGTTTTGCACACGGAGGAAAGAGGAAGAATTAACTTCTTTGATTACCATTTTCTAAAAGATATCATCATCACTTCCAGGATTAAATCAAGTAGATAAAGCATATTGGGGAAAGATGAGGTTTTCAAAAATTTGCTCCCCCTCAATATGTGCATTGATATTTGAAAATGTTTTGCACATATTAGGAAAAGACTGCACATTGAGATAAATTGATCACGTTTCAAATCTTTGTGGTTTAAGATAGAAACTCCCCCTCAACATGTGCATGGAAAATTTGAAATCGTTTGGCACATGTGGGAAGGAGAGCTTGTACATCCTTATAAACCCATTTACCGAATAATCAGTTTAAATCCAATTTAAATCACAAATTCTCCCCCGATCACAATTATCAAATCATTTGAGATTTGTGATCTCTGTAGATTTAAATTGATTTTGAAAGCTTTTAAGGAGAATTGTGACTTGATTATGAAAACATTTTAACTGATAAGGATCGGATTTTGAGACTTTAAACTCCATTGATTAAGCATGCATAATTATCTTTTGAAAACGATTGTTTGACAAATAACTTTTTGATTAAATTGAAATCATTCTCCCCCTCAATCAATGACATAAGTTGTTGATTGAGAGATAGATATTTTTGATAAATGTTAAGACCAGATGATTTCCAAAAATAGAGTCCGAGTTATTTTTCAAAACAATTATTTTTCATTAGATAGTAAGTGATTGTTTTATAGAATCAGAGCATGAGATTTGAAAACCAAGATAAAGTATGGCTCTGTTCTTTCTTTGAAAAGCGGGTTACTGCCTGAAATGACAATAAACCATTGTTTCACTTTCTCTCAAAAATATTTTTTTTTTTATTTTTTTTTATTTTTTTTAAGAAAAATATGTACATTCGAACAACGTCTAAAGACCCGTGTCACTCTTTGACTGACAGCAAAAAGGACCGTAGATATATATCGAATTAAGAAAAATACATGACAAAATGACAATATTTTTGGAATTTTTCAAGATTTTTTAAGTTTTTATGGATTTTGAAAGTTTTATATTTTTCTATTTGATTTTTGAAGGTTTTTATAATTTTGTATTTTGTTTTTCGAATAAATATTTACAAGAGATAGATGAAGGAAAACCTTTTACTCCTCTTCTTCCTCTTGAAGACGTTTGAGTGTTTCCGGTTGTAGGCTCTTAAGACCAAGTCGTGGAAGGATAAACTCAAAACGTTCTCTAGGAAGAGCTTTGGTGAAGATGTCTGCTAACTGGTATTCAGTCCTCACAAAGTATAGTTCCACCACACCGTTTTCAACTTGCTCCCTGATGAAATGATGTCGAATGTCGATGTGCTTTGCTCTTGAGTGTTGTACATTGTTGCATGAGAGAGCAATAGCACTTTTATTGTCACAATACAGAGGGATTTTGTTGAATTCAAAGCCATAGTCAGATAATTGGGATCTCATCCATAGGATTTGAGCACAACAAGATGACATGGCTATGTATTCAACCTCTGTAGAGGACATAGAAGTACTCATTTGCTTCTTTGAAGACCAGCTCACAAGCTTATCACCCAAAAACTGAGCACCTCCAGACGTACTTCGACGAGTATCTTGACATCCTGCATGATCAGCATCTGCATAGGCTGTTAGTGACATACCGGTGTCCTTCGGGTACCAAAGTCCCATATTGATGGTTCCTTGGAGATACCGAAAGACCCATTTAACCGCTTCAAGGTGCCTTTTAGTAGGCTTAGCCTGGTATCTAGCACACATGCAAACAACGAACAAGATGTCTGGTCTACTAGCTGTGAGGTACATCAGGGATCCAATCATACTACGATATTTCGTTTGGTCTACCATGATCCCTGAGTGGTCCTCATCTAGTTTAATACGCTCTATCATGGGAGTGTCAACAGGGTAACTAGAATCAAATCCAAATTTCTTTAAAATCTCATTTGCATATTTAGATTGATTTATAAAAATGCCTCCGGGACTTTGTGAAATTTGTAATCCCAAGAAAAATGACATTTGTCCCATCATTGAAATTTGAAATTTAGAACCCATTTCATTTGAAAAATGGTCACACTCATTGGGGTTAGTCGAGGCAAAGATGATATCATCAACATATATTTGAACGTGAATTAAATGTTTGCCTGACTTCCTGGTGAACAATGTCGGATCAACTGCTCCTTTGCTGAATCCAGTAGATAGAAGAAACTTTGATAGCGCATCATACCATGCCCTTGGAGCTTGCTTTAAATCGTAAAGAGCCTTCTTCAAACGATAAACATGAGTAGGATGCTCTGGGTTCACAAAGCCTTCGGGTTGGCTGACGTATACGACTTCTTTAAGATCTCCGTTAAGAAACGCCGTCTTTACATCCATCTGATAAACTACCATGTTCTTACTTGCAGCATTAGCCAAGAAGATTCTGATTGCCTCGATACGAGCAACTGGAGCAAATGATTCTTCAAAGTCAATACCCTCCTCTTGACGGTATCCTTTTGCAACCAATTGAGCATTGTTCTTTAAAACGTCACCATGCTCATCAAGTTTCACTTTGAAGATCCACTTTAGAGCAATGATCATAGCACAATCTGGAGCAGGTACTTATTCCCATACATCAAGTCGATCAAACTCATGAATTTCTTCTTGCATGGTATTGGACCAACTGTCTTCATTCATGGCGGTTTTAATGTCTTTTGGTTCGACCTTAGAGAGTACGGAGTTGAAGAAACACCATAAGGCATCGGTTGCAAGTTGTTTCCATGTGGATACTGGACGAGAGGGGTTTCCAATGATGTTGTCCAATGGATGATCATGTGTCCATTTTCTGAGGTGTTCATGTGGCTGTTGTTGAGGAACTGAAGTAGCAGATTCGATATCTCCTGATGAAGATGGTTCTGATGATGATTCAGGAGCAAATATGTTTTCAAATGGAGCATTTTCGGGAGTATCAAAGGGATTAACTTCATCATTAATACCAGAAACAATTCCATGATGTACATTCGATGATTGATGATTTGTTGATGAGATAGAGTGATCAGCAGCAGGCGCTTCTTGACTTAATGATATTGAAACTGAAGGGTTGACTTCATTCACAGGGATAGGAGCAGACTATGTTGATGGAATTGACATTTCATCAGCATTTGGTTCATAGTGTTCATCAAACATTGGATCAAACAATTTCTTTAAATCATCTTCTGATGGAGGTACATAAGGAGTTGCTGGAGAGGGATTAGAAACAAGAGTAGAACTGATAGGACTACTTGATAAAAGTTGAGATGCGGGTCCAGAACTGAATTGTCCTGGAGCCATTTGACCGGTCAGCTCATCAAACGTAACGTGAATTGTTTCCATGATATTTCGGGTTCTCTTGTTGTAGATTCGGTAACCTTTTCTGCTTGGTGCATATCCAACAAATACTCCAATGTCCGCTTTAGCTTTCAATTTACCTAAATCTTGTCCGTCATTAGTTGGATAACATAAAGCACCAAACACACGAAGATATGATAAATCAGGTTTTCGATTGTAGACAAGTTTGTATGGAGTCTTTCCATAATATGTGTGAATTACAGATCGCTTTTGAGTGTAACATGCAGTGGCAATAGCTTTAGCCCATAGAAACATCAGAACCTTTGAGTAAATCATCATTGTTCTTGCAGCTTCTACAAGAGTTCGATTTCATCTTTCAATGACACCGTTCTGTTGAGGAGTTCGAGGAACACTTCTTTGAGGACTGATTCCAACATTTTCATAAAATTCATTGAGTTATTTATTAACAAACTCAGTTCCATTGTCAGTTTGGACGATTCGAACCGTTTTGTTGAGACGGATCTGAAGTTGTTTAATGAGTTTAATGATGGCATATGGAGTTTCATCATTTGTCCTCAAAAATTAACCCAAGTGAATCGGGAGTAGTCATCATCCACAACTAACACATATCTCTTCCCATTAATAGTTTGCACTCTCATGGGTCCGTACATATCCATATGAAGGGTGTGAAGAACTTCCATTACTGAGTTTGTGGGTTTTGGTTTGTGGGCATATTTCGTGCTTTTTCCCAATTGACATGCTGAACAAAGATGATCTTTTTCATACATTAATCTGGGTAAGCCTCTGACAAGATCCTTTCTGGAAAGGTTGTTAATGGTGTCGAAGTTCAAGTGATTGAGACGACAATGCCATAACCAAGAATTTGTTTTAGAATCCTTTGACAGCAAGCGGATTGGAGAAGACTTCATCATGTCATCGATTGAGATCGTGTATAGGTTTGAACCACGAGTTCCTCTGAGAAGTTCTTTACCATCAAGTTCTCTAACGAAACAAGTATGTTTTCTGAAGGCTACTTATAGATCAGAATCACAGAATTGACCAACAGATAACAAGTTATGACCAAGACCTTCCAAATAATATACTCTGGAGATAACACTATCACCGACAACATAATCTCCATAACCTATAATTGCACCGAAATGATTGTTCCCGAATCTAACTGTCCCGATGAATTTGCTCACGAAGTTCATGAGCCGCGACCGGTCACCAGTCATATGCTGGGAACAGCCTGAGTCCAGGTACCACAGAACGATTTGAACGATCTGCAGTTGAACACAGACAAGAATGGATAACTGGATAATTGGGAACCCCATGCAATAATGGGTTCCACTTGGTTAGTAACAGTGATTGGAACACCCACATCAGAAATAGAAACATCCATATCAGAAATAGAAGCAATGGAATCATTAGGAATAGATGCAGTGCTGGTGTCCGTATTTGACCTATTCAAAGTATGTTCACTTCTTAAAGGAATAGTTCTACCAGTAGGCATCCATTTTCTAGTGGATATTGTCTTAGCAGATTGAGGACAGAACTGATTATCCTTATGACCAAAAGGTATACATTGATAACCTATCTTACTAAATGTTCTTCCTGTGGGTTTCCACTGTTTTCTAACTTTCTTTCGTCTTTGCCTTTTAGCCTTCTTAGCATGTTTTTTAGCATTAACAATTTTAACTGGGCATTTGACAGCATTAGACAAAACATTCACACCACATTCATGATTAGCAACAGAATTCAAGCAGACATCATTACATGGTTTGTAGATAGTATCAGAATTCGAATTAATTACAGTACACCTATGGCCAATACTAGAATCAGCACGATTTGTTTTATTCAACTCAAACTTAAAGTTCCTAGGATGGTCTTCTACTCTCTTCCAATGCACATTCTTAGCTTGCGAGGTCCTATCTTGCTTGGTATTGCCTGGAGGCTTTGACCCGCTTGCTTTAATGTCACTGATTACTCCTGTAGAGGGAATTATGGGAACATTAGTTGGTTGATCTACATTTTGCATTCCTGAACTAGATGTGCAGGGATTTGAACTATTAGAAGGTACATTAGTGTTCACTTTCTTAACACTGGGCATGGAATGGATTGTATGCTTGGCACTAGACATAGAACAAGGCATCACAGCTTTCCCTTTCGCACCTAAGGATTTAGGACATGTTGCAATTAAACATTCTAGCAGCTCCTGAGATCATTTGGCATAAATGCAAGCAAACCTAATTTCTCTATCAAGAGGCTTATTTATGAAATCCTCTTCCACAATCTCACGAAGACATTCTAGAATATCCTTAAGGTGAGAACAGTAGTTATTAAACACAAGTTCATTATTCCTAAGATGATGGGGAATGTATTTAACAGTCACAGTATATTTGTAGTCAAAGGATGACTTTGAAGCGACATTTTCATTAAAAACAAGTGGCAGTTTCCCTTTTTCTTGACCCCTCAGATTCTCAATTTCCTTTTGTAAAGAAGTTATTTTTTCATTGTTTTTGTCACGAGTGACTTTCATTGAATCATATAACTCTTTAAAGTGACGTTTAACCTTTTCATTTTCTTCTAGAAAGCTCTCGTTTTCCTTTTGTAAAGTATTTACTAAGTTTTGAAGATGAAAAGTTTGAGAATACTAAGAATCTAAAGGAGGAGGCATTTGGGAGCCAGTCATATTGTTCTTTTCACCCTTTAATTGAGAAATTTGGGCTTTCAACCTTCTGATCGTGTTACAATGAGCTTGAATCTGTTTGTCACGTTTGTTTATCTGAAAAACTACATCAAACCCTGGAGCATCTGAGGATGTCTTGATATTTGAGGTTTTGACATTTTCTTTAAGATGTTGGTATTTTAGTTGTAAATTAAAATGTTCAACTTGTAGTTTAGAAAGATGTTTTACCAAATTATCATGATCATCCTGATCAATTTTCTCATTTAGTTTAGAATTAGTCTTTTCAAGCTCAATGACACGATCATAGGAGACCTTCAGAGCAACAGATAATTCATGAAATTAAGAAGCATTAATGGAACAATTCGTAGCAGTGTAAAACACATCTTGAGAAATGCATTCAGAAATAAGATTCTCATTTAGTGTATGAAAGTTCTTCCTCTCAGTCTGATTATATTTTAATTCTCGTTCAGAATCACTAACCTCAACAATCATTGCATCAAATTCCTTTTCTATTTCTTTAATATCTGAATCCATCCCCTTTTTAAGATTCTCAAATTGATCTTTTAGTTGTTTAAAGAAGGGCATGACCTCAGTTAAATAGCATTCTTTAGTTTGCTCAAAACCCTTTCCCCTTCAGTTATACCAGTGGGTGTGATCATTTTCTTACAAGTTTTCTCAAAATCAACAAATAATTGAAAAATAACATATTGACTGATTAAGGTCTTGCTTTTAGTGGCAATAGTTCTAGGAACTAAATTCATTGGTGTATTCGGAGGATACACAGTCGCTGAAGGCATTTTCCTAAGCGGAGGGTTTGTTACAAGAAGATTCTCTGCTTTTTGCTTATCTAAATTCTTTTTCCAGAATACTTGTTCGGGGATAAGCTGTGTTTGGGGTTTAAATTTGTTAAAAGCAATCCAGTTTTCCTTTGAATAGTTGGGTGTTTTATAGCATATTTTCTTTTCTATGCATAAAGGGCTCTTAAGCTTTTCATCCAGTTTATTTCTAGTTACTTCTTCTAACTATCTATCTTTCTCAGTATTCTCAGCGCAACTAGGTTTCTGTCTAGGCTTAAGGATTTCATTTCCATCATAGATTACCTTCTGTGCTTCTCTAGCTTTAAGGCACGCCTTAGGGTTTGGTTCATCAACTAATGCTACACTATGTTTGTCACTAAGAACTCTATGCTTAGTGATCATGTGAGCAGTCTGAATGGTGTTACCTTGTACATACAATTTGTTTTCAAGTTTGTTTTTCAAAGATTTTAGATTGGAAAAATCCTTCAAAAGTTTTGATTCCTTAGCATTGAATTCTTGCTTTTCACATTTTCTTGAAGTTCTTGTTTTTGCTTAGCATTTTTAGAAAGCTTTTATTTTAAGGAATCTAACTCTTGTTTAAGTATTTCTTCCCTAAAATTACTTTTTCTGATAATTGTACGCATTTGGTCATCCATCTCCTGCTCACGGGTAGTTAATTCAAACTTAGCACGTTGTTCATAGATGGCAACTTGTTCTTTATAGGCATTAAGTTAAGAGACAACAGAATCATCAGGGGCACATGCAGTGTATTCATCAAAAACATAATCATCATTGACTGTGGAAGATGCATTACTTGGTACAATCTCACTTTCACTTTGCATCACATATTGATCATATGGGACAATATTGCTATTACCCTCATCTTCGATATCTGATTCATAAGTTTCAAGAGATTGTACTTCATTATTCATCTTTTGCTCATCAACATCATCATATAGTTTTAATACCTCTGAAATGATTTTGTCTTTGGATGGACCATTTTGTTGTGGTGGAGAGACCTTTGGAGAAACCATAGGTGAGATGCTAGCCATGAAGATTGTTTGAGCAGTAGGTTCATCATCGAAATCATAGTCAAATGCATCACAATTAGCTACTTGAAAGGCATTCTGATGATTGTGACCTATCTCCTGAATTGGCTGTTCATCAACATCAGCATCATATGTCTTAGCATTCCCTTCAGCAAGAAACAATAACTCCTCTTCATCCAATGCTGCTCCATTATCCTGAGCTTGCACAAGCAACATCTTATCCCTGAAGTATTCTGCATTCTGACGGCATTTTGGCGATGTGCAGTTCCTTGCAATATGTCCCTCACCTCCACAGTTGTAGCATTTGAATGGTTTTGCTTGACCTTGATTTACATTTCTTCCTTGATTCTGATTAGCCACAAATCCTCTACCAACTCTACCTCTTCCTTGTTCATACTGCCTCTGTTGAACTGGTTGCACCATAACCTTCCCATCTCTGATCATAGCATGGTTGTGAAGATTGGATGCAGTTCTGATTTCATTATTAGTGTGAAGACTGTTAGTATGAGGAGTAAGGGTTAAGTTCTGTTTAACCATAAGAGCCAGTTGATTGATGAAATGTCCCATGACAGCATCAGCATCTGGTTGCTTGAACCTCAGATCAAGAATGAGTTTATGATTACCATCTCCCGTGGGTATAACTTGAGAAGCTTTGGTGGTAATTCCAACATTGGTGTAGAAGGCAGTTGAGTCATTTGATGAGCCTGTTTCTCCCTGATTGGTTTTGAACTGATCAAGAATCCTTTTTTTAAACATTGCATGTCTCTCATTCTGAAGAAGAAAAGCATAAAGTTGCTCATAGTTGGTGTTCTTCAAACCTTTAGTTAGCTTCACAGAAGTGACAAACTTGTGCCATTCGGGATTCATGTTGTTCACAAACTTTGAGTTTAGCTGAATGTTTGGCATGGTCATTTTGATGTTCCTCATGTCATTCACAAGCTTATGGAATCTCACGTAGTACTCATAGACACTCTCATATGGTTTCATCTTAAAGTGCTCAAAATCATCATACAGTTGTGATTCTCTGTCTTCAATAGTTAATTCAGAACCTGAGAGGAGCATCTTGACATTATCCTACAATGCCTTGGCTTCGGTGTTATGATTGATAAGCTTGTAGATATTATTTGGAAGACCTTGAAGTATAATGTTAGAAGCCCTGATATCAGCATCGAATCTCTTTTCTCCTTATCATTGAGCTCATCATACGTCTTTGGTCTGTCTATTCCATAGATCATTGTTCCATCTGCTGCTGTATCAATTAAGTCTCGAGTAGTCTCAATCTAATAAGGTCCTTCATCAATGGATTTGAGAATGTTGACCTCATTTTCCTTTCCAAGACAATACAATCTGATTCGTTGAGCCCAAGAGTCGTAGTCAATTCTGTCAAGCATAGGTGGATGAGTATCTGAGCCAGCTGCTTGAACATCCTCGGCAACAGTGGAGATGATGGTAGGAACGTTGGTAGACATGTTAACTGATTACACGGGATTTTATAACTCTATAATTAAACCGGGAAATAGATTCTTTCACGGGATTTTACTAAATCAAGAGAAAACCGTATTACAAACAAAAGTTAACCAAGTCGCTAAGAAACCTTTAACCAAGTCGCTAAGCACCAAGTCGCTAAGTAGCAACTCCCTAGATTGCAAATTTCAGTGAACCAAGTCGCTAATACCAAGTTGCAAACACCCAAGTCACTAGAGACAAGTCGCTAACACACCAAATCGCTAAGCAGTCAAGTCGCTAAAGAGCAACTCGCTAAGATCCAAGTCGCTAAGGAATAACTCGCTACGAAACTTAAGTACAAGTCGCTAACAAAATTGAAAGCAAGTCGCCACTTTCACCAAGTCGCTACCCGTAGTGGAGAATCTACTAAGTGTACTGTTTGTCAGCTTGTAACAATAGACAAGTCGCTAGCACCAAGTCGCTACCAAAACACACTACAACTCGCTACTTTTAATTGAAGCAAGTCGCTAAGATGAAATTCACTACGAGAACCAAGTCGCTACCAAGAAAAACTTCAAAAAACACTTTTCAATCCAAAACAAGCTCAACCACAAAGATTCAAGCTTACCAAATCAAAACCCAAGCACATACAATGATTCTAAACACAGAAGTACACCCAAAATTCAAACTTTAACACTAGAAATGAACCAAATGATGCAAAAACCACTAAACTTATTCAAACTCAAAAACCATCTAAACACCACTAGAAATCCAAGGATATTTAAGAGACGATCCAACCATGGCTCTCTGATACCATTTGTAACATATTGGATTTCATATACACACTAACCATAAGATCAAATAGGCATATAAGAGATGTTTTAGAGAGAGAAAGTTAGAGGTTGGGAACTTTAGTGAGAGAAAGAAAAATCTTATTATGAGCTCCAACTCTCTACCTTTGGAAGGTAGAGAGTATTTATAGTCCTTACATAAATCGCCACCTAACGGGCTATGGATCAGGCATACAGTGGGTAAAGACCCGTCCGTCCTCCACGGTGTTACTAAAACTAAATACTACTTACTATTAAACCACTATGACTACGAGCTTTCTAACGATTACATATACTTGAGGTGATCGACTCTTTAATAACTGGATTTACTAAATCCTAACAGTTTGGCTATGATTAGGTGGTAGAAGTTGCAGGGATTAGGAGAGGATAGGTCAAAGAGACAAGAAATATAGCTGAAATTCGAATATATGGGGGACGGTACCACTAAACTTTAGACGGTATCGTTAAATTAAACGGTGTCGTGGCCTGTTTAGCGGTAACGTGTGGTATGTGCAAATACACATACCATTTCTTTACCAAAATAGACCTAAAATAACCAGAAAAGATCCGTTTATGCCTAATATTTGTTGGTTTCTTGAGTTTATGCATGTGCAGGTACGGATATGGCGAAACCAACAAAAGGAAGACAAATCAGACAAAAACCGAGCACGGGAAGGAAGAGAGTGCAAAAGCTGAAGCCGAGAAATCAGTGTAGGATCGTGAATATTATGTTGTTTAATGATTCGGGTGGTCTAGGACAATGATTAAATAAGAAAGCCATTTTAGATAGATGAAGAGAGTTGAGAGGAGGTTCCTTGAAGAGAGTTGCTTTACAAAAGAAAGGTTAGATTCAAAGAAGCCACACCCCTTCCATGGATGGAAGGGGTATTTATACTTACAAACAACACGACCTCCTATCGGCCTGTGGATCAGGTATACAGTGGGTAAAGACCCGTCCTTCCTCCACAGACTAAACAACGCTACAAATTAACTAATAAACTACTAAATAACGTAAATAACTATATGTCTACGAGCTAACTTATGCAAGATAATAGTTGGGGTGACCGACTCTTTTACTATGGAATTTTCTAATTCCTAACAATCTCCCCTTAAGGGAGGTCACCCCATGAAATACATTTTGAATCGTTGCATTCTATTTAATCTTCAGTCTTGAGCTTGTAGACATGAATTCTTCAATTTCCGTAAACGTTGTGCATTAGTAGCGATTCTTCAAAGTCCGCATTGATTTGTACTTTTAGTGGAGGCCTTTAACTGATCCACATCTTTGATGATCTTCGAGCTTTCATTGAGATCATCAGCCACAGTAAATCTCTGGATCACCCTTTATTGTGTTGCCATCATGTGAAGTTGTGACTTTCAGACCGACATGCTCACACTTTCTGGATCATGACATCTTTCCATCAGAGTAGCGGAAGCTTTACTGGTTCATGATATTTGCAGCAGCGTAGCAGAAGCATAGTATAAAAATATCAGAACCAGGTTATGTAGATATGCACCAGTCATGATTTCTTCAAATTAAGTGTGGATGCTGTGAGCATGCGGCTTTGGATTGACTCCTCAATTCTGATCAGCTGGAACCGTCCAAATGTACCTGCAAACAACAGTTAGCAATAAAACACACGAAAGTGTCTTTGATCACTTTCGTTGAATTTAGGTATACGGCCCACGGTTCCCCGTTGATCAGCACAAGTACTGCCTGTGATCAGGTAGGATTCCTAAGAATCTCCTTGACAGGGTTTCGCAGCTGCTCTAGTTGTTCTCAAATCGGAACATCTCAAAGAAGACAACACGGAGTGAGTGAACCAGCAAATTGAGGTTTACTGATTGATAGAAAATGATTTGAAAACAATCGCGTATCGCTTAAGATAAAGAGTTTTGCAATACGACGAAGGTTTTATAAGAAGAAATCAATTTTCAATCATAAATACCCTTTTAATTTGAAAACTTCGTACACGGTCGATGTGCTAAAGGAAAGAGTTTTTAAACACAACAACCGGTTTTTCAAAGGTATCCGTCAATCCATAACCTGAACCAGGATTGATTCAAAAGATTGAATCGCCCCATTGTTTCTGTTCAGTTGTCACATGGTTGATCTATTGAATAGATCTCACATGCCACCTACCAGGAGCTTGTTTGATGCTGGCTCTAGAAGGCTTTCCATCTTCATTGTGAATATGTTTACATATCACTCAGATGTTCTAGCAATACCACAAGGATAATGCGTAGGACTCAAGATATAATCTCTCTTTCCACATTGTGTGAAACAGAGAGTCTTCATCGAAATTTTGTATCCTAATGAGATATTGTGGATGATCTCTTGGCTCTAGACTCAATTGTGCACATTTGCTTCCTATGCCGGAGACTAGGGAGAGGGTCTCCTTTTTCAATATCAACAATCTCTAAAAGAAAGTCGATAGATAATTTCGGTTCCCCGTGAGAATGAAACAAGCCCTTTTAAGAGGAACTTGAGTAGCTTGGGAAGTTTAGTGCAGTGCGTCACTGGGTCCATGACGTCTTGTCTTCAATACCAGTGTTACCTTAGTAACAACCAGTAGCATATGTATTGAACCCGGTTACTGCCCTAAGGTTGAATTATTGGAGGGCTATTTCTTTTCACCCTTTCCTCATTTAATTTCTTTTTCATTCTTCAACCCCTTCAGTGCTTACTGAGACTTCATTGCTAGAAGCTTGTTGGGTTTATTCCAGTACTAGCTCTATCTCAGTCCGCACTCTTCCCATATCTCACTTTTCTCCTTTTTTTCAATATACCTAAGAACTCCACACTATCTAGTGGATTGTCCCTGGGTAGATCCCTCCGGTTCTGGCGGATCGTGGGAACTAATACCTAACCTCACCATCCTTATAACTCCATGCATAAAGTAAAATGGTCGGTCTTTTGATACAGTTCATTCTTCTTTGAAACCAATTGAAAAATCATTTGGAAAAACAATCAAGGTACTTGTGATACGAGATCAAAGCATTTTGTACCTTAATAGTTTTGATCATTTAGAAAACCTCCCCCTCAACATGTGCATATGATTTATAAATTGTTTAGCATGCGGAGGCAAGAGGACTTTGAAATATTTTCTTTGATCACTATTTTCATAGAAAAAGCCATTTGATTTTCTTGGTAAAATCCCCTCAATATGTGCATAGGATAAGAGAAATCATTTTAACACATAGAGGCAAGAGTTCTTTTGAAGCACATCCACGAACACAAAAGCCATTTAAGAAACCATACGCTCCCCCTCAATATGTGCTTCGAGATTCGAAAGCGTTTAGCACATATGAAAGAGCAGCCTGCACAATTGAATCAAAATGATCACTTTTTATAAAATTTCATAATTAAATCACAAATTCTCCCCCGATCAAAAATATCAAACCCTTTGAGATTTTAGATCCCAAGTGATTTAATAAGGTTTAGAAAACATGGGAGAATATGTGCCTTGTTTAAATACTCATCTTGTTTTTGGATAAATGCTCCTCCTCAACATGTGCATTGTATATTTGAAATCGTTTGGCACATGGAGGCAGGAGTGCCTTTGAAGGACTAAAACCAATTCCATTAAAACAGATTTGAGATTTAAATCACGATCTCTCCCCCGATCAAAAATTTCAAACCAATTGAGATTTTTGGATCCCGATTGATTTAAATCATTTAGAAAATTTGAGGTAAAGACGTGGCAACATTTAATTTTGAAAAATGACAGATAATGACCATTTTAAGACATTAAAGATTGTTAGTGTCAGGTATGATTGTTTTAAGAGATCTTTTAGTAAAATAAAACAATTTCACAATCAAACAAGAACAGAAAAAATTTCATTTTGAAAGACCTTGATTTTTTTAAATAAAATCATACCATGACATAACATTAAATCTTTAGATCACCACTTTGTTTCGTACCAACGGACTTTTAAGAAGAAATATCGTTTGAAAATATTTAATTTGAAATCACTTAAGATTTGACAAAATAAAGTCCGGATGATTTCAAAACTTTGAATCCGATTTATTTTCAAAAACAATATTTTCCATTTTCAAAACAATTTAATATATTTTTCAAAATTGTTTAAAAATGGTATCCTGCACAAAGATACGTTAGGTGGTTGAGAAGCTTCCGTTTTTGTTGCTGTAGGGTTTGGAAGAAAAACCATATGCTGATGCAGTGAGACTTCTTCTTACGTTGCATTTTGAATGCCAACTGAGGTCAAATTAAGCTCCATTTCTTCAATCACTTAGAAGAAAACCATCTGCTGATGCAGTGAGACCTCTTACATTGCATTTATGCCAACTCTCCATAGAAGTCCAATTAAGCTCCGTTTCTTCATTTGTCAACCCAAGAGATAGTTACCCTTTCCTTTCGGCATCCAATGATCTTCAATTGTGAGATCCGGATCGGGAGCATTCTTTTATACCAATATACCTGCATACGTTAGTGAACACACATACAAATATATGGTGGTCGACATCACCCAAACAACAATCGACTAATAAAAGTCAATACAACATATCAATCAGATCATATAGATGTATGGGAATAATGTGTTCATCAAACTCTAATCATCTAATCCTAGCAATCATATCCTAGGCACCTAGTCCTTCAACATAGGTTAACATCATTTTTAATTAAGCATATTAGGATAATTAAGAAAGCCCGTTAGATGATGTAGATTTGAAAAACATTATCCCCTCAATCCATGACTCATTTTATGAAAAGTTTAAAAGCGCTGAAGTCATTGATTGAGTTTTCAATTTTACAAGAACTCTGGATCTGATTGTTTTTAAATCAACTCATTTACCGCCATTTTTGAAAACACCAAATATTTTTCTGAAGAATTTTAGACAGAAAAACATTTGTGTAGGAACAGCAGTCCTTCGACATACTTTCCTTGTTTTGTTTTTAGGATAAGTGCACGAAATATTTTGAAAATAGGTTTAGCGCAGCACTTTCCTTCCTTTAAAAGAACGGGTTGCTATCTGAAATAATAGAAAGCCATGGTTTAAGCACGGGTTACAGTCAGAAATAACTGCAAGCCATTTTTTGAAGCCCGGGTTACAGTCTGAAATAACTGTAAGCCTTTTTTTTTTTTTTTTTTTTTTTTGAGACATGTTTAAAAAAGAATGTTTACACCTCCTGCTCGAACTTCATCTATGGTCCTGTGCCATTATTGAATGACATTTCTAAGACCGTAGATGTTATCGATACCAGAAGACATGTCATGAGAAAACATATTTTTGGTATTTTTGAAATTTTCTGATTTTTATGGGTTTTTGTTGATTTTATATTTTTCTATTTTGTTTTTGTTGGTTTTCTATTTTTTTTTAATGGATATTTACAAAGATAGAGTAGCTGATATAGATTAAGAAGATGATGATACGAGTACCGAGATAAGGATATCGAGCAACACGACGTAGAAGATAGAATTCGTCATCTCTTAAACTTCCACCACCAAAGCTTTCGAGGCTCCTGAATGAGAGAAATTGAACCATCTGAATGTGAGACTTTGGCAGCTTCCCCCCAAACCGAAAATCCTTGTGTTGAGCAGATTCGAAGCTTTATTTCAAGCTTGCTATAGCCAAGTGCACAAAGAAGCATACCATTATCATAAACCCAGCTGCTCCTTCTAAGAATAATCACCGTGATTCTTCGTTCGAGGCTATATCATCCAATAGAACAACAGCAACGTATCATCCCACATTAAATAATATTCTCAAATTTCCTTTCCACTGAAGTCTGAAGCGATCCATTCCAAAAGGTGTCAAGAGAACACTTCCCCCGTGTAGTTGAAATGATGCATTCCGTCTCTTAGTATAATGCTCAAGAGCCCGAATACACAAATAGATTTCCAAAGAATAAATGATACAACCAACCAATGCACATTTATCTTTCCTGATGATTTTGTATGAAGCTCAAGAACCCGAAGTACTCAAATGCCTCCACACTTGTGTGCCTCTTTTTAACTTCAAAAACTTTCTCTTACATCACTTCCCCCACGTCGTTGGAATAATAACACTAAAAGCCAACCATGAGTCAAACCTTGAGTTTCTCTACGGTAATGACAATAGTCTTCCCGGGATATCTTCAATCACTTAGAAGAGTTAAGTTCATCAAGTTTACTCGCTTTGTGTTTAGATGTGTGTCTCCTTCCCCCTTGCTGGTTTTGACACTTTAGAATCAGCAACATATTATAAGCCCAAATACTAGAAATCTAATGAGAAGACTTCTTGAAGTCTTTGTGAGAATCAACTTGCTGAAGTACATTGTGAGCAAGTCTAATTGGGGATTAAATCTGACTGTTCACTCTCCCCCAATTAATGCTCTCCCCTAATCCGACAATCTTTTTGATAAATGCCCGGATTAAGAAGAAGTCTTTGGATCAATAAGTGCAGATTGTCTTTAGTCTTCTACCATGCAACAGAAAATGTAGAACAGACAGTAGACTCGACCTTCTTCAAGATTGTTCAGTTGGGCAATAGATAGTTAACATCTTCAACTCACACCAAAAAGCATCCCACCAAAAGGCATCCTAATTAACTTACATCATGCAAACCCCCTTAGCTAAAATCCCTCCCAATCATACAAGAACAGAAAGATGTTCATCAAGGAAATCAGCAATTAGGCCGCAACGAACACACACGATGGTAACACCAAACTACCAATCACATCAAACAAGAACATTAAACAACTTCAGATCCGACTCAACAAGACGGTTCGAATAGTCCGAACTGACAATGGAACTGAGTTTGTTTCTAAAGAACAGAGAGATTTTTCGGAATCATCATGTTGATGTATTCGTGAAGCATTAACCGGAAGCACTTTGTCGATAAACTCATCAATCCGAGTGAAGATGTTAACCAACGACTCTTAGAAGAAACTCCATGTAAAGATGACCCGATAAGACGAAGCTCGGTTCTTACATGAGTTAGGAGCTGTAAGACCATAATTTCTCAGATGTCAATCAACCATGCAGAATTATCACACTTCTTCTCCCCCTCAAAAATTGCATATGGAGATGCCATTCTTGATTAAACAAGTGAACATCATCCAAATGTAGTCTATTCACACTTCTCCCCCACAAAATTAGCACAGGATGTCGCCATCGTCATTATAGTTGAGAAAGTGGAATCAGAAAACAATCAACAGTAGCCCGGTTCACTTGATGACTGAAGCACATGGAAAAAGTATGAAGCATGTTGATGAGAATGGTCATAATTAGAAGATTTATCTTCTTCAGAAGATAAAGCGCACTGACACGTACACTTTTCTTTTCTATGAGGAACGAGGCATAAACTGTTGTGTACATACGTCATAGTGTTGAAGTACGAGGCCTGAACTGATGTGAAGAGACGTCATAAATCTCTCTCTTTTCATCTCATCTTGGCAAACTTGTAATTAACCCCATTATCATTCAGTAGGCTATTTGTCGTGACAGCTGATGGAGAAAACCTAATATGATGAATTTGACCCTGAAGTAAACTACCCCGAACTCGTGACTTAAACTTGCACATATGTAACAAAGAGCGGTGCCGATTTCCATTAGCATCTCTAAGTACTCTCTATGTACTCTATACTCTTCAAACAACCAACCATCAAGTATAAGACGTACATTACCTCTTGAAAATCCACAATCAAATGTGACACTGAGCACTACAACATAACTCCTTAAAGTGATAGTTATTTTTGTGGTAAACAGGGCCCAATTCCCCCACGTGGTAAAAGAGAAGGAAAAGACTCCCAAAAATAACAAGATTTCCAAGTCTTCGTTTTTGGAAAAAGCTCGAACAAGGATCATGAAGAATCTTCATCCAACCATCCCCGATACCTTCAGATACTAAGTACACTCGCCCGTGATATTTCACTTCAACCTCAAATAAACAATAGTGAATTAACTCCGTTGTCACATCTTCTTGGTTAAAAGCTCAAATCTAGTCTCCTTTGACATTTTAAGTGAACTATGATAATGGTTTCATCCCGACCATGGTTAAATGCACATAACCCCGTAAACCATGTAATAACCAAACTACCATGACGAATATCCAAACACACATCCAATTCATGAAGTACACCCTTTTATCCCTTCTTTGAAGCAAAAACCGTAGCACCAACATCAAGTAAGATCCAGAATTACACTTTCTCTTCTCCAAGATGGTTCCATCATTATGGGATTTTACAACTCTAAGGTTTAAACCGAGAATTAGTTTCTTTCGCGGGATTTTACAAAACCAAGAATAAACCATAAGATAGATCCGGAAATGCACTTTACTAATACCAGGATGTTTCCATTGTCACGGGATTTTACAAGTCTATGATCTAAACCGAGAAATAGGTTCTTTCGCGGGATTTTACAAAATCAAGACAAAACCGTAAACAATATCAGCTTGAATGTGTTATGACGACCTTGGTTTCGGTGAATATCTGTTTTAGGGGAACATACAGCGGTTTATCAACGGTTCATTATCCAACATCAACAATATCATCAACCATCCAATCAACACTTTGGTAACACATCATTCACGCATTATGTCGGCAATTGCAGTGACAACATGGAGAAGTAAACCCGATATGCCAAACTTGATCATGAAGTGAAATTCCCCAGATTTGTTACTTAAACTTGTACTAAACCTTGTGAAGAAGACACGGTGTATGCAATGTACAAAAGCCTCTTGACATTCTCAACAGAGTGAGACACCGAAGTGATAGTTACGTTGTGGGTTAAACGAGAAAGAATCACAACCGTAATTAAATATCCAAGTCTTTATCACTCTCAATAAACGCCCAAACAAGTCATCTTCGCGGAAGGGTAGACAAACAGAATACAAAAATAAGTAAATGCGTCTAGAAAAACGTCACTTCAAATCCAAATGAGAAATACAATCCAAACAACCCCGTAGTCAACTTTGTTCAACAAACTTATTCAAGCCGTGACCTAATGTCTTCTGTGAAAACGTATAAACCAAGTATCAAATCCGCACAACAGATCTCATCATCAAAACTCGTCTACAAAACTCATCAAATAACAAGAGCATAAGCCTATGAAATTTGCAAAACCATCCAACCCTTTTTCAATACCAAGCTTCATGGCCCAATGTTTAAACGGACTTGTAAATCAATCACATATACTCTCGTTATGATAAAATTGGAATTGTAAGACAATCTCCAAATTTTATATCAACCTCCAAACGGAAAGCATGATTGATCCATTCAAACACCAACGCCCAAGTGAGGTCACCATCTTCAATAATCCATTTCAAAAATATTAAGCTCAAGCCGTGAACTTATGTATCTTTCCGTGAAAATTTGTGAGACCAAAAATACCACTCTTATAATTAAGCATTAAAAAATTTTATCCCCAAAAAAATCTTGTGAATGAGACCCTTTGGAAAACACAATTTTTAGACTTATATAGTATCTGAATGTTACATGTCACATCCCAGTCCATCCTCTAATGATGCAGCCCACGCATGAAATTAACAACCAGACCCAAATCATGATCCAATTCATAAACCAACGAGGCCCATGAAGTCCTCAACATAACAAGTCCAGAGAAGACCTAAACATTCGGGTATTTAGTCTCACATACACACTCACATTTAACCCTAATCACACACTTAAACGCCTCTCTCAAACAAACCCTAAATAATCACACCACAAATTCGTCCGCCCCCATTAAATTGATTCTCTCCAAAACCTAAAACAATCCGCCTCCATCCTTTCTTTGATGTTTACAATGACCTCGCCATAGGGATGGCTCGAGGCTTTGATTTGCCACAGGGTTGGCTCGAATATCGTCATATGCTTACCAAATAAAACTCAGGACACAAGTTTGGTAATGATTTTTTATGTTTTCGTTTAGAGTATCAACGCACGAATTAAAGAAAATGATGTAACATGCTTGTTAACATCATTTCTTAATACTCGTATAGTAACAAAAACAAAAATTATTAGATCAATGATGTGTATCTCCTTTGGATATGATCTTGTGAATGACATGAGATAGGCTGAGATCTTTGTTCAATCTTGTTGAGTTAGACCTTATGATATACTGGGAGTAGAAGATAACGAAACAAACAAAGATTTTCTAACAGTCGTATTAGAAAACTATTAAAGTTTTGAATATTGTCACAAACCCATTTGATCAATGATGGTATTGTGTCTTGTGTTTTTGTTTTGAGTCTTTGAACATTGAGTCTTGGATCAATGATGATGTCTTTATTTTGAAAGACCTTCAAGAGTCTTGATGAACATTTGTATTACACGAAATAAAGGCAGACTGAGGTCTTGTATATTTTGAGATCTTGACATGTTTTAATTTGGTCATGGTTGTGACATTGATATTAGTAGTGAACGTGAGTAATCTTGTGTAAAATGTAGATGAAACGTGTTGGCATAAGGTTTAGAGGTCATGTGGTCATTTAATCTTCTTCCATTCTGTAGAAACAAGTCGCTAGCAAAAGACATGACCCAACTCGCATTTGACCCTAATCTTGTGACCCAACTCGCTTTATAAACATTAGTACTCAACTCGCATCTGGTTTTCTGAGTCAACTCGCTTAATGTTCATTGTAGCTGGACAGCATGACAGCAACTCGTTTTGACATTATTAAGCAACTCGCTAAAGAGCAAGTGCAACACGCATCATACCAACTCGCCTTCAATAATGCGAGTCCACAACTTGCTCATAAGATCATCACAACTTGCATTTTGACATTATGTACCAACTCGCATCCATGAAATAGACCAAAACTCGCTTCCATTTACCAAATTAGACCAACTCGCAGTTCATACATAGAATCAGGACATGTGGCAGTCAAAACTGTCAACTTGTATAACAGAATTAGTTAACTCGCATCCAAGAGCATGAACCAACTCGCTTTGAAGAAAAGCATTTGCTTAGATGTAGAAATGTGACAAACTGCATATTAGTATACCACAAACTCATCAAAAGCAGCTTCACAAACATCATAACAGCAGCCGCAGTGTAAACATCACAACAGTGTGTAACTAACTCAACCAATTTGACCATTTTTAGTGTAAAGTATTCAATTTGACCATTAACTTGCTCAAAATGATAATACGCACAAAACCAGCTATACCACATTCGACATAGGCATAAAACACAAACACAACCGCATCAACCACGCATCAAAACAAGTATCCAAACACCATTTGAATCAAACCGCATACAACAAAACCATTCGAATGAGACCCAAATCAACACAAACAACAAAAGTTGGGCTCTGATGCCAATTGTAGGATCGTGAATATTATGTTGTTTAATGATTCGGGTGGTCTAGGACAATGATTAAACAAGAAAGCCATTTTAGATAGATGAAGAGAGTTGAGAGGAGGTTCCTTGAAGAGTGTTGCTTTACAAAAGAAAGGTTAGATTCAAAGAAGCCACACCCTTCCATGGATGGAAGGGGTATTTATACTTACAAACAACACGACCTCCTATTGGCCTGTGGATCAGGTATACAGTGGGTAAAGACCCGTCCTTCCTCCATGGTATTACACTAGACTAAGCAATGCTACAAATTAACTAATAAACTACTAAATAACGTAAAGAACTATATGTCTACGAGCTAACTTATGCAAGATAATAGTTGGGGTGACCGACTCTTTTAATATGGAATTTTCTAATTCCTAACAATCAGAATTGAGTGAATTTGAAGATTTGGATGCTCAAAGGCTGATTTTTGAAAGTTTGGATCAATTTTGAAGAAATGGCAAAATCAGTCCCTCGAGTTTGAACAATTGGCAAAATCTACCCTTGAACTTTCAAAATTGGCAAGATCAGTCCTCATATTTCCTATAATGGCAAAATAAATCCTTAAGACCCTTGTGCTCAATTTCCCAAAATTACCCTTCAACTTTGCCCATTTTTACACTTTATATCCTTTAAATAAAGGGAAAATGACACAAATAGACCACGCGCCCTGATGCATATCACTTTATGGACCACATTTATTTTAAATTTGAAAATAGACCGAGGGCAACCGCTGTCATTGGGAAACTCAACCACATTGCGACAAGTGTCCCTATGTGTAATGTATTGTTTTTTGGGCAACTAAAAAGCGATGGGCAACCGTATTTTTTAGAAAATGTTTTTTTGGTCATTTTACATGATACTTGTCAAGTCAAGTAGAGATCCTTTTTACATAAATAAAATATTCTATAGTAAAACTGTGTTCTTATTTTTCATAAGACTGCTACTTCTCATTAAACTGCTTCTTCTTCTTCTTCTCAATACAGATTCAAACACACACACGACTCCATCAATCCCCCAACCCTAGAAAATTATAAACACCCATTATCCAAAAAACACACACCCACACACACGACTCTACCGAATGTTATTTTTCATAAAAACTAAAAACTAACAGATTTTCGTTGCTTAGTTGGAGGATTCGAATCTCGTTTGAGAACATTAACTCTCAGCGTCCCCAAGCCAATTAATGGATGTTTAGTTTCAGATATCATGTGTAATATTGGAGTTTTGCCAAGGGTTCAACAAGTGTTTGATGAAATGTCTCAAAGAAAGAGTTATAATTGTTTTCCTCTTATGTTGGCCCAGACACTTGTCTAAGCATTCTGATTTTTACATAAACTGGTATGGGTAAAAACATTTCACCGATTGGGTGTCAAATATTACAAAATATATTGCATGTCATTCTTGATATATTTTTGAATGGTTCTAAACTGGTGTAGCATGAAATTATCTAGCCTAACATGTGAAATTGATTTGATTATACGCTATGCTCAGTAATATTTGATGACTTTGTTGGTTACTGTAACTTAAAAAGTAATGATGTATATGTTAAATTAGAAATAGTTGACAAATCTGTTAGTTTTTATGATTATATTGTTTGGTCATGATTTAATGTTAGGTTTTATGGTGATAAAAGGATGGTTGATAGTTTGTATGATGAATTTGGGAACTACATTGGACCAGAAATCGAGTCTGATGTAGAGAGTGATAAAGATTATGAAGATGAGGATCTTGCTGATAAGTCATAGGTTGATAGGGTCGAGACTGATGAAGAGAATGCGGTTGCAGTTGCAGGACGTAATGGGTGGATTAGTAACCGTAGCAGAATATGGTCAAAAGAATAAGATAAACGGTTTACAATCTTACGCCTTCATGGCATTAGCTGCTGGTGGAGTTCTAGGCAATTGTCTAGGCGGTTTTTTCTTATTGAGAACACGTCAAACAAAATTCATGTTCCTAATCTTCGCATCCTTACTATCCCTCCAATTAGTGTTATCCTTGACTACAAAAGAAGAATCTCTTGGTTTACCTCACGCTTTAAAATATCATAAATCAGTATCATCGAGCATTCAAAAATAGTTTTGGCTATTAAAGATGATGGTGTATCTCGCTCACTTTCATGGGTTGTAGCTTCTGTTTCCATGGTTCCAATTTTGTCAGGTTCTTTATTTTGTTACCAAACTCAATGTAACAACCGTGATTTTAGCAGGTTAGTTTAACTGTTAGTTTCAACCCATATATCTTTGCTTGGTGTGACTTAAGTGTTTTGTGTGTTATATGTGGGTTATACGTGTGTTTTGATGCTAAGTCCTCTGTGTGATCTTTATTGATGTAATTTGAGTAGTGTTAGTTCTGGTTAATTTCATTTCATTCACCTTGGTGACGTGGAAATGACTTGTATGGTTTTTGTGTTTCGCGGTTATTGTGTAACAAGTTTTGTTCAAGTTCTTGAGCGTTAATAATTTAAGTGGTGTTTGGTTTTATGGTTTATATTAATAATAAGTGTGAAAATTCTATTTTTGGAAACTTAGGTTTTGAAATAATTTTTATGCTAGTTGTCGTAAAACGAAGGTTTATCGCGTAAGATGTTAGGTTTCGATATAGGCTTTTATAAAATAGCAAAACCCAAGGTTTTAAGTGTAATAAAAATAAAAATATAAAAAAATATATTAAAAGATTACTTATGGCCTATTTGGGTCGATTTTCTTTAAAAAAAATATAAGGTTTTTGGGTTTATTTTATTTAACAAACAAGGAATCCTAGTGCAACCCAAACAAGCCCAATTCCCCACCCATATATTCTTAAAAACGAACTCCCACCCCTTTTGATGGGAATTCGGTCGATCCTAGGAGAGAGGAGGGAAAGACAAAAGTTAGGGTTTCACTATTTTGAAGAAAAACAAGCTTAAAGTATGTCTAGTTATTCCTAATTCATTTAATTAATGGTTTAATTCATGTAATACAAGTTATGGTGGATTAGGGTTTACCCTGAAATCTATAATTTAATATTGTAAGACATGTTAGGGTCATTAGTTAGTGATGTTATGATGATTGGTGTAAGAGTTAGGGTTTAAAAACAAGTGAGTTAATGAGTTAAGTGCTGGCTGTTTTTAGGGCTGTAGTAAACGAAGATTTTCTAATAGTATATAAAGAGTTAACTGATGGTTTTTGATTCTAAACTGTAGTTCAGAGAGTTGGCTTTCCAAAAAGTCCGGCCTCGATTGATTTCGAGTCCGGGAAGTGTGTCAAACAATTTTTGTAAGAAAATGTGTCAAAGCTGTTAAACCGGGACAGATTTAGGTCTGAACAAAAAGGGGAAGACGTGGGTCTAAAGGTGTAATTAAGGGTATCCCTTCTGGGGAAGTTGAGTTTTATGTATTATTTGACTTCCACGCGAAAGATAGCCGTTAATAAGTTGTGCAAGTATGATCTTCTGGTCAAAACATTTTGGTGTGCGTGCAGATCCGAATCTGGATAGTTTTGGTGTTTGATTTTCTAGAGGGCACTTGTGTGTGTTTTAGTTCATGGCCTTGTGGTAGTGGCTTGTACACTCATGAGGGACCATGATAAAAGTTTTGTGTGAGTTTTGGAGTTCTTTTGGTCGTAATTTTATGTGGGTGAAAGTACCCCAAAAATCTGCGTTTGTTGGTAAAAAGTAAACAAGGGGTTTAGTGAGTGTAAGCAGTTAGTAGTGTTGGGTATGGAGTCGAGGTGACCCATGGTGGTTAATATAACCCTTAGACATCCATCATATGTGTGTTACATGGACTTAAGCTTTTGGCTTGGTCGTGTGTAACGTGGTTCTATTTTTGTTTGTTTACATTTGTGTTGAAGCTGCGGAGTTTTGAGGTGAGTTTCATAGTCCCATTTTTTCTTTGTTTTGAACTTGGGATGGAAATGATGCTTGTGTTGAAATAAGTTTTAAGTTGTTGTGATTACGTGGTTTAATTAGTGCATGGACTTGTAAGTGGTTATTGTATGCGTACTTCATGTTATGTTTCTTTCTGTGTGGTTGTTCTGTGTGATTCCAATTGGAGGGTAGCTTTATTACCCACTATTCGTCTGTGTGGTTCCAATTGGAGGGTGGTGACTCTACCCAATATTTTTCTATGTGGTTCCGATCGGAGGGTAATGATTACCCAATTATGTTGAATTTGGATCGTGGGCACGTTCCGTCCCGTTGATGGTTATTGTTGAGATTGCATGTTAGTACATTGATAGCTATCTTACTGTCCTGCCATGTTTTGTTATCACAACAAACTTGTTGGAAAGGATTACATTTTGAGTCTTAAACCTATGAACCTCACCAACTTTATGTTGACGTTTTTAAGCATCATTTTCAGGTGAGCGTCATAAGGATAAGATAGAAGGAAGCGATTAGGCGAGACCATAGTTAAATTTGAAGATGTTTATCTTTTATGATTTGGATTTATGACTTGATTTTGGATTTTGAATGCGATACAATGTTTGTTACGTTTAGTAATTTATGTCTTAATAAAGACACCTTTGGAGTTTAATTTCGTTTATTTTGGGTATTGTTATGGCACTTTGTGTCTACACAACGCTTTATTATTATGCATGTAGAAATTCTCTATTTAGACACCAAGTGTTGTAATGATATTCATGAAGGTGCACTCGCGTTTCTGCCTTGGCGAGGTGTGACACTCAAGTCCTGAATCTCGATACTTCTATTATCGGGATGTCCAAAGTTATGGGTCAGTTAATGTTGTTAGCTCTAACCGACCTTTATGACCGCTACTTCAAGACTATCTCTATGAGGAAACTAATTGGGACTGTCCAAATACTATACGCGTCGTCCTTGCTACTTGATCTTGTTCTCATGAAACAAATAAATCTCAAATTTGGAATCCCAAACAACATTTTTGTTGTTTGTATTTCGGGCATAGCAGAGATAATTGCACAGTTTAAGCTTCTACCTGTTCAAGTTCTTTTTGCAAATTTAGCCCCACCAAGCTGTGAAGGATCATTGATGTCATTCTTAGCATCGTCCCTATGTTTATCATCAATTTATAGCGTATTCTTAGGTATTGGAATGGCTTCATGTCTTGGAATAACATCAGTTGACTACTCGAACCTTCCTGTAGGAATCGCGATTCAGTTTTTAGCAGCATTGGTACCAGTATTTTGGATACATAATGTACCTATATTTATAGATGAAAAGGAAAAGAAGACGGGATTGAGTAAAAGGAGGAGAAAGACCCGACGAGTTGGAACAAGTTGTTTTTAATATGGTTTATGTTTATCGAAGACAAAGAGAATCCGAGGCACAGAGGTGAAGATTCAGAAATCAAGAATCTTTAGAAGCAGAGTTATGACATAAGTAGGTTAGGTCGATTTCTTTAACTTGTGTATAGTAGCCAACATGTAAAGAACGTCGATTTATTTGTATACCTCAATGTCAATAAATTCAATTTTGTTTATGGTAAATGCAATGTAATTGCATTTTTGGCTATGAGTCTACTGCTCTATGATATACTTAGACGTTACACTATGGGCTGGTTGCGAGTTTGGTAACGGATATAAAAAGAGTTAAATTGACATGTTTGAGTCAAAAGTTTTATAGTTTTTACATTCTAATTATAATTTTTATGCATCGACATTTTATATGTATATATGTTAACCTATTAATTTCTGTAGACGAAGAAGAAATCGACGAGGAAGAACTAATAACGGATATTGAAAAGTTGGCTGCGACACTCTAGTAAGGTAAATTCACTTTAAAACTGCTTATCAAAACATCTAATATTGTTATAATCAAGTTTGTTTGATATCATACGGGTTTTTGTTACTGCATACGAAAAGTTTTTTCTATAATATCGATCATGTTATGGAATATCGTACAGAGCAGTGTGAGAGATAGATGGAATTGATTAGAAAAAAAAAACACTTTTATTTTACTTTCAATCAAAATCCATGACTTCCCACTCTTTTTACATCTGGAATATGTTCTTGTGGCAAAAAATTCACACAAAAACCTCTTTGCCTTGAAGTAATCTGTTTCTGCCGTTTTCTGTATTCCACCTAGCTTCTGGTCTGCTTACTTGTGCAGTTGTTTCGGTATATGTATTTTCTTATGCTCCTGATAGTCTTCTTCTGAACCATCTTAGCATTGTCACATGAAAAAAACAAATGAGTGTGTGAATCATTTATCTTTTTGCACCATGGGCATACTAGTAAGGTAAATTCACTAGGCCATTTCCGTGCACCATTCTCTAACATTTCTGCTAAAGTTATCATTTTTGGAATTCTTGCTTCATATAACTAGAGGTGGTTAATCACCAGACCTGTTAGAGTGCCAGTTAATATTTGCCTATTAAGACCACCACTTTGTCATATTTGCCTATTAAGAATAGTTCTTAAGAGCATGTCAGTGAAATATCTCAGGATCAATACATATGTGAACAATGATGTTCTTTCGAGCAATTGGTATCAGTGGGTTCTTATCTACATAAAAGTAATAAAAAGATGTAGTCAACCTTTTTTTGTTTATGAGCTCTTGGTAGCCGTTCTTGGTTAAAGAATTATTAAATATTTAACTATGGTTACTGAATGCTCAACCCAGAGATCTTATATTGCAGGCTTGAGGAGAATGATAGTCTTGTTCTTACACCATTTGAGAAGAATCTGGATATATGGAGACAACTTTGGAGGGTTATTGAGCGTAGTGATTTGGTGAGTTTCTATATACTTAGATTTAATTTCTAGAGAGTTTGTAATTGGGTGTCATATCATATTGTGCCACAGTGTTTGCAGCCTTCGTGATACACAATGATATAACATTGTAGAATATTTAGTTAAATTGTGGCATCACTAAGAACTCCTACATAGGCCTATGTATAATTTTGATGAACCACATGTTGTCTCCTCTACTCTAAAATGGCACTGGTTATTTTAGCCTTGACTCGAAGTTTGCCTAACATACACCATTGTCATATATATTACTGGAATATACATTTCGACCCTAGATATAGCATAAACTATATTAACTAACCGATTATAACAAGTTATCGCACTAGCAGTGATGGTCTATTTTAGGAACATGGTTAATCCTTTTTGAGTCTTTAACATGGCTGATTGGAAACCGAGTAAGCAATACGATCACAAAAACTATGCTGCAGTCTGTCACTGATTGTTGATCTCTGCCAGTCGAAATAAGAGATTGCCTTGTTGAGTGTTTGAGGCCAACTTGTATTGAAAATTAGTAGGTATACAGGGACTTAATCCAGATAATATTTTCCTATTTAGGTAATCAATATTAAAAGGTCTTAGTTATGTAGGTGTAAGATCCAAGATACCTGCAGATGTTGATGAGATAGATTGAATTGCTGTCTTCAGGATATGCTGCTTATCGTCATGTTTATTACTGTTATAAATTACATCTCATATGTGTAAGTGGCGCTGCTATTGAGCAATTAAACCTTGTTAGTAAAATACAAATTTTGTCCTGATTTTGAAACCGGGAACACTAAAATTTGAACTACTTGTTTATGGTAAAAGGAGTGTCGCTCCGAGTATTATCGGAACATTATTCTTGGAAACATAGGCTTCTGTGTACATAAGGGTGTGCAAATTACGTTAAGTCCAATTGGTGGAAATGAACCCTTTTCTACTTATTAATGTTTTATTTAGTAGTTCTATGGGTAAATGGGAGCATGGCTGAATCATATATTATCGTTTCATCTAAAGCCATAGAATAATGCACTTGATTTTCTTAGGTTAACTGTGTCTAGTCAAATTGTATACTAACTTTAGTGTCATTTTTTTCTTTGCTTTTTTTTGCAGGTAAACTTTTCGCTTGCACAGTTGATTGCAGTGATCATTCCACTTCGGGTGATGGTTCTTTTTGGTGACGATGGGCTATTCGTGTCAGAATCTTTCGTCTTGCAGATAAAGAATCTCGAATGATGGTTGTTCTTGCTAAAGATATCGTCTTTACGAAAGAATCTCGAATGATGTGTTTTGTGTTATGTTTTGTATTGGTTAGCAACTAAAGTTCAATACAACCTGATTAAGAATGATTCTTGCAGATCATGTTTGCAAATTGCAACTAAATTTCTTATTAATGATGGCAAAATATCTCAACATGTTTATTACAATATATCTCAACTATGTATTATAAATAGATAAAATGTGCATGTTCTTCTTTGTAGTGGGGTTATTATAAATACAAGTCTGCTGCTAAAATTTATAATTTTAGATGCCCTTTTAGAATAGATAAAATGTGCATGTTGTTCTTTGTAGTTGGATGTACAAAAAGAAGTTAAAATTTTAGGTTAAAAATAACTTAAAAGTATAATCCAAATCAACTTATTCACAAGTGATTTGGTTAAAATTGTCCGCTTTAACATATTCGGACCAGGGTCTAGTCATAACCAGAAGTGGTCCATTCAAGCTTTCGTAGATCTTGTCTGATGCAAGATGTGCTTTATCAGCAACAATGAAGCTGTGAATTTTGCTGTCAACCGTAATCTAACTGCAGCCAGCCAATTTTTTTAAGCTCCTTTCTTTCATCTTTCTTCTTACACCCGCCACATAATCCCAATTCTTGGAACTTGCATAAAGATTGGAAAGCGAGACATAGTTAGATGGATTTTCAGGTTCAGCCTCAATAAGTGTCCTTTCTTTCATCTTTCTTCTTACACCCGCCACATAATCCCACTTCTTGGAACTTGCATAAAGATTGAAAAGCGAGACATAGTTAGATGGATTTTCAGGTTCAGCCTCAATAAGCGCTTTATAAGCCAAGACTCTCGTCTCATGGTCTGCATACACCATACAAGCATCAGTTTCCAAAAATATATGGCATTCCTGCATTTCCTTTGTCCTTTCAGCCGGTAAAGCTGAAGATGGATATGAAATAATGATGTGTGTAAAAATTTTGCTCCAAAACGGGCAACTCAGCTCCGCCATATGATACTTGAAACATATCCTCAATAAATGTAACTTTGGGATTTTTTATCCAACGGTACCTCCATTCCTTAGAGAGGATACTTGTCCTTGCTACATCTTGAATCGATAGAAAAGATAACATGTTTTCTATTATGCCTAGAGGAAGGTCATTGAACAAATTCATCTCAGATATTCTTGCTAGCTGCAAAGTAACCTACTATCAAAAACTCAAAATCTATACAACATAAACATAATAATACACACACAAAATTAGTCTACTACACACTAAAATGGGTAAAAACTAACAAATGGTATTGGCCCATAACCCATGGTATTATCCATAACCACTTTACTAGGTTCATTGTATTCTAAGATACATTGTATCTAGTAAAAGACCCATGGATCAACCCATAACCCATGACCCATGACCCATAACCAAAAATACCCATGGGTAAAGAGGAGCGTCCCACGGATCCCTAGCTTTATGCTAGATGGATCCCTTGTGGGAGGGATCAGTGGGATCCGGGGAACAGTAGAGATTTTTCTCTATAAATCGTGAGACATTTCTTCCTTGTTTCTCACCCCTTTCTAACATACTTTCCCCTAGAGTTAAAAACTCTCTAACCATAGATCCAAGAGATCTATGTTTGTAGTTTTGTTTTTGTGTGATCTTTTAGATTCCTCTTAAAGGCAGGATCACCACCTTTGAAGTCGAGCAAGCTCAAGTCCATGAGTTTCCATGCTTCCTCATCTTCAAGACTTCTGAAATCCTCTTGTAGATGATTGTTTTCCTTTTCCTAAGAAGTGTTGAAGACATTTTTGAAAGGTGTCTCAAGTGTCAAGATGAAGATATTAGTGAAGGGCATCTATCGTCCATATCATAAGCACTTGCGGTGGGTTCTTAGAAGTCAATACTAGAAGCATTAGTGATGGGTGCTTAGAAGTCAAGACACAAGACATTAGTAAAGGGTGTCTTGAAGATCTAGTCAAAGGCATTAGTATAAGGTGCCTTAAGTGTACATTCGATATGGTGTGATTCGATGTAATAGTTAGAATAATATGAGTCAAAGGATATTGATATCCTTGTTGATCTTGATTTAAGGACTTGATCTCCTTTGGTGTTAGGAGATTGGTGTAGTGTTGGTTAGTAGTTCCTCCATTGCAATGGAACTAGGTGCTTAGCCTAATACCTAATAAAGGGTAGGCGACGTTGTGATAGGTGTGGGTTACTTTGGTGTGAAAGAACCTAGTAGTTAGCCTAGCACCGAATAAAGGGTAGGCAACGTTGTGATAGGTGTGGTTCACCTTGGAGTGAAAGAACCCGGTGGTTAGCCTAGTACCGGAAAAAGAGTAGGCGACGTTGTGAAGTCTTCTCCACCATAAGGAGTTTGTGTTGTGTAGTGCTTTCAAACTCTCGAGTAGGTGACTCGGGGAGTGGAGTAGGGCAAGGAAGGTGTCCTTGTAGCCGAACCACTATAAATACTCGCATTGTGGTTTTGTGCTTCTTACCCTTTATCTTTTCATTACATATCTATACTTACATGTGTTTGATCATCAACATCCAACTCACATTCAAATAGATTGACATAAGTCGATCTAAATAGTTTAAAACGAAGTTTTAATTGGCAAAACTATTCAACCCCCCTTCTAGTTTTCCACATATGGCATCAGAGCTTCGTTACCAAGTTTCTTAGAGTATATTGTACTTTAAAAACTTGATACGATCCATGGTTAATTGAAAACTACAAAGAAGGTCTTTTATAAAAATAAACACCATAACTTTTAAAAACTCTAAATTGGATGTTGATTAGATGACAACAGTTTCTTTCATTTTATTTTACTATTTGTTTAATTGCACTAATCTTCTTTGTCATGTTGACTAGTTAAATTTCACATCTTTCAAGCCATAGGAATTGCTTGATAATAAGATTACCTTCCCTAAGAAAGTATCTTAAGCATAAAGGAGCTGGAATTGTCGTTTGACATTTGCTGTGTCATTTGTAAAGACATTCCTAAGTGCATTTGACGCATGACTTTCCACTTATCCCGAAATGATATTACCTTGATAAATAAGTGTGATTACTTAGGTATTTATTTGAGTAGCTTTTGTGCATACACATGTTTTACATATAACTTCATTAGGAAACTTTTTCTCACATACGTGTTAAATTTTTGTCAAAAGTAGAGGTATACAAAACGTGTATTCTACTTTCACTAATCCAAAAACAATATACTTTTTATAATAAAACAAAACACAAATCTCAAAAATTCCTCCTACCCCATAAATACACCATTCGTCATCCTACCCTATCCCATTTTTTCAGATCTTCCAAATTCAAAAATTACCTCTCATTCAAAACTTCATCTTCCTCCTCATACTCATCTCGTCGGGATCAAAGAAAGTAAACCATCAACATGGTTTACATCGCCCTCGTGCTCATCACCTTAACAGTCATCGCTCTTGTGTTTCCTATTATGAAGTTCGCATACGGAGACATATACTTTGTGTTAATGATCTACATTGGGGTTATATACCCAATCCTTTGTATCATTCTTAGCATTGAAATGAAATATTACTAATAGTCTAGTTTTTCTAGGTTATTATTTTCATGATGTTTTTTTCATTTCTCGTGTTTTATATTCCTCGTATTCTCTCGTAGCTCTTTAGAAAACATGAATGCATGCTAAAAGAAAAAGGTAGGTTAAAACACAAATCTTGGTATAAAACACATATCTTTTTAATCTGCTTCTGCTTCTGCAGATCAACGGATCCGTATAAAAATACTGGCCGGATCCCTTTTGAAAGGGAACCGTGGGAACCGTATTACTGGATAACAGATTTTCATGCAAATTAAAAACCACCTTCTTTCTAAAAATACAAGTTCCACTAGAATGTCAAACATTAAGTGAGTTAAGTCCATGGTTGATTAAAATCATTGTTAATAAAAATAAAAACGTTAGGTAGTCATTGGTTGACCACAAAACATCACTTTCTATTAACTCATTTTTTCTCTAGGTTTCACTATGTCTCACGAATACGAGTTTGATTTTTCACTCACAAGCTTCTACACTCCAAACATCTCCCTTGAGCCCAACACACCTAGCAACCATGTTTGTGGGTTCAATAATCTCGAAACACGTCACTTCCACGAAGGACGTATTGTAGATACCCCTCTACAATTCGAAGAAGGTATCAATACCTCCTTCCGAGCCATAGGACTAGAATGTCTTCTCAAAATTAATGAGAAAATATGTCCAAGGTTCATATTGGAATTCTTCCGTCAAGTCGAACTCGTTCGTAACGAGGATCGCTTCTCTATCCCTTTGGTTTTGGATCAAAAACCAAAAGTTTGTCTTAACCCGTGGGCAATTTTCCCACGTCCTCCGGATTCCAAATCATGGACAATGTGCCATTTAGTAAATATAGTAAATTATTTGCATCAAATTTAGCCATTTAGGGTTTTTTAATTGATAAAGAATGAATTTAAAGGGGTTTTTAGGACTATTTGGGATGTTTATAATAGTTGAATTAAAGGGGTGTTTGGGACTGTGTAAATAGATGAGTTAGTGGGGGCGTTTGGGACAGTTTTTACTGCTGAATAATAGGTGTTTGGGACTATATTTATACCTGAATTAACGGGTCTTTTGGAGTATTTTTGTACCTTAATTAAAGGCGGTTACTATGCTGAGTTTTGTGTTTAATTATGACTCCAATAATAATTGAAGATACTTATCATTTTGTGTTGTGTTTTTTAATCTTCAGTTTATTGGAAGAATTTCCATGTATGTCGAGGCAAAGTATGCAAGGGGATAATGAAGATGAGGCTTCTTCAGCGACTTCAAACAAAGAACATTCTTTGGTATGGAGGTGTTTCGAGAAGATTGAAGGAGAAACCCTTGATGATAGAAAGGCTACTTATCATAATTGAAGCAAGGTCCTTAGTGCCAAACCGAGTTCAGGAACAAGAAATTTAAAGCGACACATGCATAAATGTTTCAATATTGAAGAAGGCGAGCCACGACATAAACGTGCCCCGTTGGATCAAGAGATGTATAGGGAGAAAATGGCAATAATGATTATTAAACATAATTATCCATTTAGTTATGTTGAGCATGAGGCAACAAGACAATTGCACAAATTTTTGCATCGAGATTGGACTCTAATTTGTAGAAATTCAGCAAAGTCGGATGTGCTAGCTATATACGAGAGAGAAAAGGTGAATCTTAAAATGAAGCTCGAAAAGGTAAGTGGTAAAATATCTTTCACGGCTGACTTGTGGAGTTCCATAGCAAATGATGGATACATGGCTTTAACGGCTCATTATGTTGATGAAACTTGGGTATTGAGAAAGAAAGTGTTAAACTTTCGTGTTGTGCCGCCTCCTCATACAAGTAAAATCTTAGCATCAGTTTTGATAAATTTTTTATCAGATTGGGGGATTGAAAACAAAGTTTTTACTATCACACTAGATAATGCTAAATATAATGATGGTTTAGTAGAAACTTTAAGAGGTAATCCACGTTTGAATAACGTGTTAGTTTGTGATGGTAAATTTATACATGTGCGTTGTGGAGCACATGTACTAAATCTTATTGTACAAGTCGGGTTGAAGGTGATTGAAGGATCCATTGAGAAGGTTCGAGAGTCGGTGAAGTATGTAAGAGGAAGTAATCAAAGAAAGACTAATTTTGCAGAATGCATAGCACAACTAAATTTGCAATGTGGGAGGCTTGTATGTAAAGATGTCGTAACTAGATGGAATTCCACGTATATGATGCTTGATTGTGCCTTAGCTTATCAAAATGCATACGCTCGTTTGGATCTAGTTGATTCAAATTATACATGTTATCCAACAGAAGAAGAATGGGCAAGGATTAGGGAAATTGCCAAGTTTCTTAAACCTTTTTATGAGATCACAACATTATTTTCGGGGAACTCTTATCCTACTTCCAACCTATACTTTTACAAAGTTTTCAAAATCGAGTCTAATATCGAAGCTGCAATTCGCAATTCGGATCCCGTAATAAGTAAAATGGGAAAAGATATGAAGACGAAGTTTGACAAGTATTGGAATGATTATTGTAAAGTCTTGTGTTTTGGGGTTATTATGGATCCTCGGTATAAGGATAAAGTTATTGATTATTGTTTTTCCAAACTTGAAATGGAACCTCAAGTACGTAAAAAGAAAGTGGATGATATAGTTGATTCTTTGTTTGATTTATATTTTGATTATGAGTTGAATTATGAGACAATGCATGATTCTTTTGGAGATGGTAATGAAAATGCTAATGACAGTGAATCAATGGATGAGTTAGATGAGATGGCAGATTTTGAGTCTTTTCCTAGTCGTTCTCAAAGAGCTGAAACAAGTGACAAGTACCAAAATTTGATTGCTCCAAACGGTCTATCTTTTATTAGTCAACCACTTGTGAATGGCCAACCATAAAGTCAAACAGCTCAAAGCAAAATGCAATTAAGTCCAGGAGAGTTTAGGGTTTCCCCAAGTAGTTAAGTCCCAACGAGGTGTGAACACTGTAATATAACGACTGTGTGTGCTGAAATGATATTGAATATACAAAAACAGGAATCTGATTTACTAACACTAGGAATGTGAATAGTAATATCCTCACAGCCTATGTTGTTAAAAACGTGCAACGTAAAACCTAAAACGAAAAGATATACAAACGCACGCTTAACTTAAATTAAACGTAAACGTATAAAAAATAAAACGATTATAACTAAAATAGGATTTGCATGTCTTAGCGGCTTAAATGCAAATTAAATATAATTAAAATATTTAACTATAATTTACAAATTTATATAAAAGTTAAGAAAATCTAAAAACTAAAACGTATATGTTTACGTAACAATTACGTAAACGTAACAAAATAAAAAACTGAATTCAATCCAATACAACTCCCACAAATGTGAAAATCATATTTTTGGAATTCTAAAAAGATAAGCAAATTATTGGAAAATTAAAATAAATTTTTATACTATTTAATTAATTAATATAAATTAAAAATGAATTAAATGTATTTAATAATGAATTAAATAATAAGAAAATCTAAAATTAACTTAAATAAATGAAATAAAGAATCTGAAAAATCTAAAATATTATAAAATAATTTTTGAAACTGAAAATGTATTTTTTACACAATTATTCCATTTATTATTAATTATTTACTATTATTAATTATTAAGAACTATTATTAATTTATTATAAATAATAAATGAATAAAGAAAAATCTGGAAAAATTCCTAAAAATACTTTAATATGACAGAAGCTTAAGAAAAATATAAAAACATATAAGTGCTTAATAATAAGCTAAAAAGAAAATTAAAAAGCTAATTTATATTAAATAAACGCTATCACTATTTTTAAAATGATGTTTTTGTGTTTTTCTTTTTCTGAAACTCAATATGTACAGATTATGAACAAGTTTAATGAAAACAAAAACTCACAAACTTAGAAATAAGCAGTGTGGAGCTTATTAGCTTAAACAGTTAAGCAAGTGCTTAACTGTTGGAGTTTAGAGCTCAAATAAGCTCTAATAAGCCACACTGCTGAAACAAAAGAAAAATAAACAAGTAAACATGCCCAAGGGACAAGTTTAAGGCAAAATGAAAGTTTATAAATATCAAAATAAGCAGAATGTGAGCTTATGGACTAATCAGTTAAGCCATAGGCTTACAGTTAAGTCATAAGCTCACAATAAGCTTGAAAATGGACACAAAAGGTAAAATAGAGAAAAAGGGAATATGTATAAAAGTTTGATGGACAATATGTGCAAGATTGGTGCACTGGTTTCACTCACAAGCTTAAAATAAGCCAATAAGCTCTTCCATATACACATAGAACCAAACACCCCATGATGTATTACAATGCTATTTTAAGCTCAGTGAATGAGCTGAAAATGGCAAAATAAGACTTGAAGTAGCAAGCTGGGTTGGTTAGCTTTCTAAAAAGCTAAAGCTCAAGTTGAGGGGATCACAGATGAGCTTTTGAGGAGCTTATGAAGTTGCTATGATTACACTGATTTCTCAATGTAAACTGAGAAATGGGACAAACAAAAAGCCTGTTGCAGCCCTTATTAACAAGCTGCAACATGGAGTTTAAGAATTGGACCTTATTAACTGGTTGGTTAGCTTTTAAAAGAAACTAATTTCACAAGCTGGGTCCCAGGAATAAGCTTTTTGTGAGCTTATGAAGGAGCTATGTATATACTGAACACTTAGTATACTCTGAAAAACTGGACAAGTTATAAGCCACTTACATCCCTAGCAAATAAGCTGCTAGGGGAAAATTAAGCATAGGATCCTAAATTTGGATGGATGAGCTTCACAAAAAGCTAAAACACACAAGCTCTAGATCACTAATGAGCTTATTAGGAGCTGTGGGTAATGGTGTAAGTTCAAAGAATTGAACTGTTGGGAATGGGCAAACCACAAGCTCTTAATGACTTATCTAATTAGCTCATAAATGCTCAACCTACACTGAACTTGTGAGTATGATAGATTAGCTTCATAAGAATCCAAAAATCACAAGCTCAAGCTCAATGAGGAGCAATTTGAGAGCTTAGGAAAACAACTCCAGCTACACAGTTTGCTTCCGTGTAGTGAGTAAGATGGGACAAAAAAGGTGGGTTGATTAAACTATCTAGATAAGCTATAAATGTACAAGCAACCATACACATAACAACTAGGCCACAAGGGCTACACAAAGAAGCCAAGTGCACAAGCTAGGGCTAAGTCATAAAGCTTCTGCAAGCTTATGAACTTGACAGCTAAACTTGTGCACAGGGCAAAAACAGGCTAAAATAAGCAAATAAATAAGCTATTAAACAAGACATATAAAAATTAATAAAAATAGAATAAGCAAGACTAGCAACAAAACTACAATACCCTAAAAGCATTTAGACAGAAACTAATAGCAAAGGCACAATGAAATTATTAAGTTTATTCAAAAATGACAAAAGTGAAAATTTGACTTTTAACTAAAAACTAAAGAGTTGACTAAACTGAATTTAGATCTTAATCTACTGACTTAATATGTTATATTAAGCTATAATAACATGAAATAGACAAAGATACACAAGAATTGAACACATATGCAAGATTATAGGATCTAACATCTTCACAGTCAACACATAAATTAGTGCAATTGTCATTTTGACTTTTTCATATGTAAAACTGCTAGATTAAGGTTTAACTGAGTTGTTTAAGCCATATAAAGAGTGCATCAAACAAGAACAACCACAAACACATCCTTAAACACAGATTCACCATCAAATCCAAACAACCTTTAAATGAACTGTTATGCAGTTTTCCAAAGCAATAGATAGTGTAAACCAATTCCATCAAATCCAGAGGAACCAAAGTGTCAAAATGGACCTTTTTCAGTCTAAACAAGTAGTCACACAAGTCTAGGTCTAGGATTATCAAAAACTAGTATCTTGACTGTCAAGTGCAATATTAAACCATAATTAAACTTAAAACATAACAACATAATATTAAACTCTAATATCATTAACAAACTACAAAGAAATACAAAAACATGAAAATTAAAGCATCTAAAACACTGAAACAGTAAAATGTAAAAATGGCAAAAATAAGCTTACAAGTGAATCCAAGCTGAAAGTGAGGACCAAGGACTTACTCACTACCTAAGGCTTTCCACTAAGTTTCTAAACCAAAAGCATTCCAAGATTTACCTTGCTCCAATCAGTTTCCATCATTCATCACTGAATTTTGTTTTTTCATTGATTTTCTTGAATTTTTTAGTATTTATGAATTTTAAGTACTAAGACTGAATTAAGGTCTCTAAAAGCTTTAAAGCTTTTGTCAGGAGCTTATATGAGCTATAGAGTCCAATAAACAACTAGTTAACATGAAATTAAAGAACATGAAAATTAAAGGAAATTAAGCAAAACATAAAATTTAAAAGTAACTTGAAATTAAACTGGAAATAAAATTTCGTTACACTAATTTGAGAAAGATAACAGCATTAAAACATTAAAAGACAATGAATTTAAAGAAAGCTTTTAAAGTTTACACTACGTGACCAATGGCTAATCCAAGGTAGTCTTTTCTCTGTTTCCTCTTGATCTTTATAGTCATTTGAGTTCCCACCATCATTCCAATCAAATCCCACTTTAATTCTTGACCTTTGATTGCTCTGAATTCATCCTAGCCGTTTAAACTACTTTTGGCGCCAAAAGTGTACACACGCTGCATTGGGCGTTTGGGAGCAATTAATGCTTCTTGGTTGCTTGTAGAGGTGAATGGGACATGTTTGGTGAGTTTATGAGTTGGGGGTTGAGGTGTAAAGCAAAATCAGGGGTTATGAGTACTTCTCAGTGGAAGAGTGGGAGGAATGCATTGATTGAGGTCGCAGGTCTGGTTTGTGAGGTGGAAAGGTGGTGGTGAGAGTTGTTAGACAGCTGGAAAGGTGGTGAGGTGGTGGAAAAACCACTCTGGTTTTAGGTTACAGGTGATGGTGAAGGAGATGAACCGTGGAAGGCGGGGTTTGACTTCTTTTGACCGGTATTAATAATAAGTGGGAAGGGTTCATTTGGGGGGTTCAAATGGGATTTGGCAGGGTTCAAAAAGGTCAAGGTTCAAGGTCCAAGGGTCAAGGTAAGTTGGGCTTGGGCTTGTGTTGCATGTTGGGCCAGCTGGGTTTGGTTTTTGGGTTTGTGATTTGGGATTAATAATACAAAGGGTCCGTTTGGTTTTGTAGCTAATACACAAGGACCATTTGTGTAATTTATGATTTTTGAGGGACTAAACCTGCCAATATTCCAAAGTTATTCCAAGGGCCAAACCTGCCATATAATAATAACACAAGGACCAATGTTGATAATTTTAACATTCTAAAACTTTAAGGACCATTTTTGTCAATTTTGGATTTCGAGGGGGTGAAATTGTAACTTTCCCAAAAGTTATCAAAAGGTTCCAAATTGCAATTTATGAATAGTACAAGGGTATTATTTGATAAATTATACTTTTTAAATACCCAGGGACTAATTTTGCCAATTTTGAAACTTGAGGGGTAAAAGTTGTCAATTTGTGAAAACTTTTATCCAGGGATTATTTGTGAACATGTTTGATATCCCAAGGACCTAAGTTGACTTTTCTTTCATTTTAAACCTTCAGGGACTATTGTTGCCAATTTGTGAAACTCGTGGACTGAAAATAACAATTTTGTGAACTTTGATCATTTTTCACTTGTTTTTCAATCTTTTTGTACCTGAATCACATAAAAACACATTTCAATGATATTTGTAATATTTATATGGTCATTTGTGTGTTTTTGGCTGTTTTTGTGGGTTTAAACAATGTAAAATATATGTGTTTTTAGACACATATCAACAAGTCAGAATTAAGATTGTATTTAGAGGAGCCTGAAATTCCTAGAAAAACAAACAATGTTGTTTTACAATATTAGAAGGAAAATCAGACAAGGTATCCACGTTTGAGTTTAGTGGCTCGAGACTTATTAAGTGTCCAAATCACAACAGTAGCTTCAGAATCATCATTTAATATTGGGGGTCGAATCTTGAGTAAATATCGAAGCTCCTTGTCGCCATCAAGTGTTGAGGCATTGTTATGCACTCGTGACTGGTTAGATTTAGAAGGTATGTTGTTTCATTCTTTTTTCTTTTTTACTTTTATTGTTAATTGTTATGTGTAGTATGTGTTTACATATGATATGATATAGGTATTAATTTCTTTTACATATTCAGATGAAAAGGACGAAATGGAAGAAGAACTATCAGAAGATCTTGAAGCTTATATAAGACGCTAATATTTCCCTCTTGTAAGTAACTTCTTGTTTATCCTTTTTATGCTATTTTGTGATAAGCCAAGTTGAATGAAAGAATTGGGATGAATGTCTGTACAATGACCACTGTGGAACAGTATTAATAGGTGTCTAATTCATGACATTAGCGTAAAAAACTATAAACCTTGAGAATTCATGTCTGCTGGTATTCAAGCCTTTGGAGTGCCAAATTTAATCAACATTTTTGTTTCAGAAGTGTTTGGAAGTTAATTTACCTGTTGCCATGTACTTATGTAGTTTAATTTGAAATGTAGTTGTGAACCATTATGTACTTATATATTGAATCAGATACTAAGCTGCTAATATTGATTTAGATAATAAGTAGTATAATTTTAACAACCAAACAATTAGAAAAAAATCAGTTGTGCAGTCCGGGTTGCGAGACAGAATCAATTAAGTTGCAATGCGATAAATGCGCAAACTTTAGTCTTTGAATAATCTTAATATGTCCTGTGATTACGTCTAGTTGCCTTAGCCATAGTTTACATATGATGCAGGAATTAATGGACTATGGAATCCTTAACTCATGTTTGTTTGTTTGTTTTCCCCTATTCCGGGTGATATTAATTGCTTACGCATCTATCTTCAGAGTTGTTTATCGAGAATAACAATTGTTATTGGTTACTGCAGCGTGACTTCCCGTAAATTTGGTGGCATTTCCTAATCTATCTTCAGAGTTGTTTATCAAGAATTTGTCTGACTTGCTGATTTGAAAAGTTCAGTGGTGTTAAGAAGCATTCATTGCATAATCTCAGTGTGTTTCCTAGAGGAACTGGAAATGAATGAGACTTTATGAATCACATGGATCTCTGTTTTCTGTAGTATTATTTGTGGCATGTAATTTATGGTCATTTATTTGTGGATGTCACTTGAAGTTTCATGTAAATATTATGACCCAAGTGGGTCAAAATAGCGAGTCCGAATTGAGCTGACTAACAAACATTTTTTGTCAGCCATCAGTTACAATATGGTCTATCGTGGGCCTAGCACTTGCTTGGCTTGGTCTTCATTATTCTAATTGGAATACATATGCTCTTTTTTGTATTGATTTTATCATGCTAGTTTTGTCAACAGTTTAGTTAGTATGGTTGTCTCAAAGTTTATTTGTATTGCTTTTTGACCCATGCCCGTTTTGACCCGTGCTCGTTTTGATCCGAATTACAATTTGCCCGTTTGAGCCCGTGCCCGTTTGGCCCGTGCCCGTTTTGACCCGTGCCCATTTTGATCTGAATTACAATTTGCCCATTTTAGCCCGTACCCGTTTTGGCCCGTGCCCGTTTGGCCTGAATTATAATTCGCCCATTTGGCCCGTGCCCGTTTTAGCCCGTACCCGTTTTGGCCCGTGTCCGGCCGGCCCGTTTTGGCCCATTTTTTCAAATCTTCCAAATTCAAAAATTGTCTTTCATTCAAAACATCATCTTCCTCGTCATACTCATCTCGTTGGGATCAAAGAAAGTTAACCATCAACATGGTTTACATCGCCCTCGTGCTCATCGCCTTAACGGTCATCGCTCTTGTGTCTCCTATGATGAAGTTCTCATACGGAGACATATACTTTGTGTTAATGATCTACATTGGGGTTATATACCCAATCCTTTGTATCATTCTTAGCACTGAAACGAAATATTACTAATAGTCTAGTTTTTCTAGGTTATTATTTTCATGATGTGTTTTTCATTTCTCTTGTTTTATATTCCTCGTATTCTCTTGTAGCTCTTTAGAAAACATAAATGCATGCTAAAAGAAAAAGGTAGGTTAAAACACAAATCTTGGTATAAAACACATATCTTTTTAATCTGCTTATGCTTCTACAGATTAACGGATCCATATAAAAATACTGGCCGGATCCCTTTTGAAAGGGAACCGTGGGAACCGTATTACTGGATAACAGATTTTCATGCAAATTAAAAACTACCTTCTTTCTAAAAATACAAGTTCCAGTAGAATGTCAAACATTAAGTGAGTTAAGTCCATGGTTGATTAAAATCATTGTTAATAAAAATAAAAACGTTAGGTAGTCATTGGTTGACCACAAAACATCACTTTCTATTAACTCATTTTTTCTCTAGGTTTCACTATGTCTCACGAATACGAGTTTGATTTTTCACTCACAAGCTTCTACACTCCAAATATCTCCCTTGAGCCCAACACACCAAGCAACCATGTTTGTGGGTTCAATAATCTCGAAACACGTCACTTCCACGAAGGACGTATTGTAAACACCCCTCTACAATTCGAAGAAAGTATCAATACCTCTTTCTGAGCCACAGGACTAGAATGTCTTCTCGAAATTAATGAGAAAATATTTCCAAGGTTCATATTGGAATTCTTCCGTCAAGTCGAACTCGTTCGTAACGAGGATCGCTCTCTATCCCTTTGGTTTTGGATCAAAAACCAAAAGTTTGTCTTAACCCTTGGGCAATTTTCCCACATCCTCCGGATTCCAAATCATGGACAATGTGCCTTCACCGAAGATTGGTCTCTTGATTCTCTCTTCAACTTTCGTGAAGAAAATAGTCCGTATTGTTCTCACATACCTTCCCCGCAAGACTTGATTCGCATATTATGCAAACCCCATCACTCCAATCCAAACATTATCTATACACAGGATATCCTATAAGAGTACAAGCCCCTTGCACTCATCCTACGTGAAAAGGTTTGGAGCCTTAGGGGAAATCGAGAAATCCTTCCCGCTTGTTGTGCTTACATAATGTATTTTTTGCTAACACAACAACCATACAATCTCTCCTACTTCTTTGCAAGGCGAATTGTAAATCTTCAAGGGTCCAAGAACAAACTTATCCCTTTTGGAATGTTCTTGACGCGTCTTTATCATAACCTCATGTACCTTCATCCTCAATTTCAAAGTCCGTTGTACGTACTTGTGAACAAGATGATGGAACCTCTAAACACATCTCATGAAGACTTTCTTCATTCCCTCAATCGAAAACACATCAACCATTTGATGATCCATCTAGCGACAACGCTCAAAGAGTTTAGTTTTCTTTCAAAAATAGGATCAATCCTTAGTATCCATGTCTTATCAATGTAATGCAATTTCCTTCAATAAAACATCTTACATTTGATATCTTAAGTGTTAGAACCTCTTTAACTAACCTTGAAATATGATGCATTACCTAAGACATTTGCATACCTTTTGTAAAGGTCCTGTTTAGCAGATAGACGGATCCTAAAATTTGTAGATGACGGATCCCTACTCTTAGGGAACCGTGGGATCCAGCAAAAAGAAAATGCAATTGTAATCATTGTATTTCAAACATGTCTTTAGAACACTTCACAATAAGCTAAGACATAGTGCATGAGTTCTTATCAAAATTAAGTGGATTTTCCGTACTCACACATAACACATTTAGATCACACTAGAAACACCCGTAGATCTTTCACCTCACCAAAACTCATTACTCTTCCGCTCTTAGAATCATACATGTCTTCTCACATGATACCTCACATCTAGGAAATCCCTCAAGTATGGTATAATTGATCATAATCATCCTTACCTCAAAATTGATCAAATTCTAGTTTTTCCACCTTAAAGCCTTTAGGATATTTTCCATAACACTATCCTAAGTCACTAACTGATCTCTAGGATCATTTAGCTCCATTTGACACTCTCAAAATCTTTAGTGTCATCTTTGGCCGTTCATTGGTACTCTTGAAAGTTCCAATTTCTTCCATAAGAGCAATCATTAGCTACATCACTCATTACCCTTAAACACTTAAGCACCTCTTAATTTAAGACACCTAGATAAACTGAAACCGTCAATAAGAAATAGGCTTTAGATCCTAAAAACATTATCACTATCCTTTCTTAGCTAACTGAGAGACGGATCCCTAGGATTAGCCTAGGCGGATCCCTTAAAGGAGGGAACCGTGTGATCCGGATGATAGTTTATGTCAACTCTAGCTAAAAAAATCATTCCAAGCTCATCTTGATAACTCAAACACTCCATCTCATCTTAAATGAGTTCCTAGATTAGTACAACTCTCAAGTTGACTCTTGTGCATGTTAATCATCATATTCCAATGAATCTTAGTGGCTTAAGTCTTGAATGCACTTACCAAATCCTTTGCTTTTACTAGGACTCCTAAAGTCATCATCCTCATCCCATTTTCAGAACTTTGAAATCCCTAAAATCATCTCATCATGAGGAAAGCTCCAAGTAGTAACTCATCCACCAAAGAACCACCAAAATACACACTCTGACCATCACCAACAACACCTGCCCTGGCACACGCAACCACTGGCCCACCACAACCTGTCCACGAGATAATTCAAATACCTCCTGCCATTATGAGGAATAGTGATACAAAATCAAGTTGAGTCAACACTAGCTCCTGCCGCTGGCCGTCACCAATATATTCCAATTTGGATTATGAGAAATTTTCAAAGTCAACCACCCGACCATATGGAAATTGACACTTCTTTACCACCACCATCATTATTGGTCGAGCCATCCTCACCCGCTAATACCAATCCTCCGTCGCTGAGGCTCCCCAACCCGCTTCACTTGATTCTTCGCATCAAGCTATCTCATTTCCTCCACCACTACTACCTAGTCATGACAAATATTGTTATCATTGTCAACATGTTGAAAATTTGATACATGAAGTACGAGAAGATCAACGTTTCATGTTTTATCACCTCCTCGAACATTTCGACGAGTTAAAACCTAAACAAACTTGAGCTAGAGGATTTTTTTAGTGGTGTCCTAGTATCAAGCATTACTTAGATAAATCTAGTAATTCCAAGTCATGTATCGTTCATTTTCTTAGTTTTCAGAGTCATGTATATCATATCTCTAGTTTTATTAAATGAAATTACATGCTACTTGCTTTATTTCTGAGTATATGATTTTGTTGTATAAAACATATCTCATTTTGATGATAACATTTGTTATATTTCATCATTATTTAAACTAATTACCAGACGGATCCCTTAAATCTGCCTAGACGGATCCCTACAAGGAGGGAACCGTGGGATCCGTGATACAGAAATTTTTTTTCCTCCTAACTTGAATCATTTTTGCAGGAAATTATGCATTATACTTGCTTTCTAACCTTTGTTTTGTAGTTATTCAATTTACACATGAAAACTTTGACACCATAAAGCTAGGGGAGCTTTGTGTTAAAACAATATGTTGCAAAATCACTTGCAACATTATGGGTTCATTTCATGACATCCTCTTGCAAAGTTGCAATCATAAAGGGGGAGCGTATTCGTCACAAAGACAAAATCATTTGCAAACTTAGTTGCGAATGAATTTATTTAGTATCCTTTTCTTTTGACGCCCTCACTTAGGGATGGACTCGTCAGGGGGGAGTTAAGACGAGAACCATTCCCGTTACTTGCTCTTTTTACATCTTTTCTTTTTGCATGTTTTTCTTATAAAAATTGTGTTAGTTTCTTTTAACACTTTTTGTTTCTACAAAAAGGGGGAGAAGAAAGTAAAAAACTACTAATTCAAATTTTTACGAATTTTAGTTTTTTTCTTAAAATAATTTTATGTTTTGTCATCAACAAAAAGGGGGAGATTGTTAATACAAATAAGCCGTAAAAACGTTTAATTATATTTTACGATCTTCTAATGTTTTGTCGATAACAAACGTAAAATCATTTTAACGAAACAAATAGAATAGGTAAATAGGTTGAGTCAATAGTTTTCTAACACACTTACGTCTTCACATAAAACACTAAAACAAGTATTAGTGATTTTATGATTTAGTAATACATATGTACAACAACTAGTATTTACATATTTGGGTAAATATATACTTAACTAAGTAATACTAAAATGGGTAAAAACTAACAAATGGTATTGACCCATAACCCATGGTATTATCCAAAACCACTTTACTAGGTTCATTGTATTCTAAGATACATTGTATCTAGTAAGAGACCCATGGATCAACCCATAACCCATGACCCATGACCCATAACCAAAAATACCCATGGGTAAAGAGGAGCGTCCCACAGATCCCTAGCTTTATGCTAAACGGATCCCTTGTGGGAGGGATCCAAGAGATCTATGTTTGTAGTTTTGTTTTTGTGTGATCTTTTATGTTCCTCTTAAAGGCAAGATCACCACCTTTGAAGTCGAGCAAGCTCAAATCCATGAGTTGCCATGCTTCCTCATCATCAAGACTACTGAAGTCCTCTTGTTGATGATTGTTTTCCTTTTCCTAAGAAGTGTTGAAGACATTTGTGAAAGGTATCTCAAGTGTCAAGATGAAGATATTAGGGGGTATATATCGCCTAAACATAAGCACTTTGTGGGGCGCTAGAAGTCAAGACTAGAAACATTAGTGAAGGGTGCTTAGAAGTCAAGACACAAGACATTAGTGAAGGGTGTCTTGAAGATCTAGTCAAAGGCATTAGTATAAGGTGCCTTAAGTGTACATTCGATATGGTGTGATTCGATGTACTAGTTAGAATAGTATTGAGTCAAAGGATATTGATATCCTTGTTGATGTTGATTTAAGGAGTTGATCTCCTTTGGGGTTAGGTGATTGGTGTAGTGTTGGGTAGTAGTTCCTCCATTGCAATAGAACTAGGTGCTTAGCCTAGTACCTAATAAAGGGTAGGCGACGTTGTGATAGGTGTGGTTCACCTTGGTGTGAAAGAACCCGGTGGTTAGCCTAACACCGAATAAAGGGTAGGCAATGTTGTGATAGATGTGGTTCACCTTGGAGTGAAAGAACCCGGTGGTTAGCCTAGTACCGGAAAAAGAGTAGGCGACGTTGTGAAGGCTTCTCCGCCATAAGGAGTTGGTGTTGTGTAGTGCTTACAAACTCTCGAGTAGGTGACTTGGGAGAGTATGGCAAGGAAGGGTGTCCTTGTAGCCTAACCACTATAAATACTGCCAGGTTTTGTGCTTCTTACCCTTTATCTTTTTATTACATATCTATACTTATATGTGTTTTATCATCAACATCCAACACACATTCAAATAGATTGACATAAGTCGATCTAAATAGTTTAAAACGAAGTTTTAATTGGCAAAACTATTCAACCCCCCTCTTCTAGTTTTCCATAGAGCTTATACCCAATGAGTCCACACCATCAACAGAAGCTTTAATAATGTTCCTGAATAACACTTCAATGAGTACTAATAGTCTAATACTAATCACCAAACATAACTTTATCACAACATCTGATGTACAGAACTTGACAACAGTAAATTCCAATATAGCACATAAAACATTTTAATTAATACTAATCATCAAAAAAAGTACATTTGTCTTGTAGAAAATGACTGCATTTTTTGTTAAAGTACGTAAAATGTACACACTTAACAGCTAGTAATAAGTTGGATAGAACAGATTCCAAGTGAAGTGGCCTAATTACGCAATTATAACATAGATTTAGCCATTCGTTACATGAACTCAAGTACTGTGTCATACATTAGAACAATCTATTAGCAAAAAAAAAGAAACATTATCAATCTAGTATCAATCTTCAATAGTTCAAATTCACAACTCAAATTACGTACAATTCTAGTATCAAAATCACTAAAAAAACTAGCTTAAACTGGTCTCTAGTAAATGATTTAAGCCAGTATTTCAATGTGTACTCCAACGCTCGAGCTATTATCGACTCCATACTGAAACCAGCTTAACGGTCGTTAGAAATGACGAACGATCATTTATTTTTATTCTTTGTTTGGAGAGTTTGTTACGGGATCTTACTGTTAGAATCTAACCAGTTAATCAGTCATAGCTCAGTAACAAGGGACTCAACATAAAAATAGGCTAAACTACTCTTATTTACAAGACTGGTTGCTTTCATAACTGTCCGCCCACAATATTAACCAAACATAATACAATGAAAGCAAGTCGGAAATTTTAAAGGACACCATATCATCAATGAAAGATACTACAATAAAATACCACCAGAAGCCGGTATTTGGATGTGTTTAAGTTAGAGAAGTTGAACACAAGTTAAACAGGTAATACGGAACCATTTTAAGTGCATATAACCTAAACAAAACTCACTGATGGCCAAAATAAAACCAGTCATCTCAAATACGAAAAACGACCCACATTTGCTATGTCCTGCATCAACATCAAGCTTGGTTCCAACTTATGCTATGTCCTAACTGGCCGGTAAGATGAGCTGATTAAGAAACTACCCTTGGCCCTAATTTAACTACTTTGGCACACATCTGCAACTCTTATAAATGAAGGCTTTGAATAGGCATATAAATAGAGTTACAAGTTCCTAAAACACATACGGATACTAAAATACAAGTCTGATAGCGAATCATACCAGTATTCGCAGTAACCCAAGCACATCTCTTCCATCCACTTAAACCATCAGGCGAAACCTCCACCAAATGTGGGTACAATCTTTTTATCTACTGTCAAGAGCTTAAACTTTTTATCTACTGTCAAGAGCTTAAACTTTATCTCATCTATCTTTTAGTTCAATATATGTTACCTCAATATGGACTTTGCTTCAACTCATGCATCTTTCTCTTAAATTCATTTGAATCACACAACAACACATACATTACACACCTAAATTCATAACTAGTGAACTACCATCATTTGAATAACATAATTCAGTAGCATTTCAGTAACACTTAGAATAATAGATAAATAAGAAATTAAAATAATAGATTTTAGTAGCACTTAGAATAACAGATTTCAGTAGCATTTCATATGTAAATCATAAGTCACAATGGCCATCATAACCAGCCTGATGAACGAACAAGGTTGCAAATCTAAATCCATGTCTAACAGGATTAACTAAACAAACCATGGAAATATAAAATAAGTGCATACAACTTGTCACATAGTAGAAATAGACTAATATGAACTAATCATTCAAGGTATCAATCCAAGCCTTCCTTCTAGCATCAGGCATTAGCAAAAATATTCTTCTCCAACCAGCATCAAGGAAGCGTGTAAGTGCACAATTGTAAGAGGTTGTACTAAAATCAGGTATAACGTCTAAGAGGGTCATGCAATCATCAATAGAGGACTCCTCTCCACCTACACCAGATTCTTCCTTGATTCTCTCGGCTTTCGCTAAATCCTTCTCCTTCCTAGCAACCATGGACTCTGACCATACATTGAATAGGTTGTTTAAGCTCTCTTTTCCAGCATTCCTTTTCTCTCTTCTCATTCCTGGAAGTGACTCAATTTCTACATCAACCTTTTGCCTTTTTGTTTCTGGAAGTGACTCAATTTCTACATCAACCTTTTTCCTTTAAATATACTTCAAATCACTTGCTTCGCCTAAATAATCATCTTCAATTCTACGTTCTTCTTCCGAAGTTTGAGGATGGGTAGTTGAAGGATTTTTAAAACTACCCTTAGCAGTAGACTTACCAAAGACCAAATCCATTAACGAATAAAGTTTACAACCCCTATTCTTGAATGTCATAAAAATTTTGTCTCGCTGCAAAAACCCACCCCAAACTTCACCAGCAGCTTCTACTTTACCCGTCTCAAAATTCCAAGTAGCACCGGTGTGACTAATTAGTTCACCAAACTTGGTATGAGTAATTCTCAACCGATTGTACTTGGAATTCAACTTAATTTCACCATACCTTAATCCAAACTTCATAAAGATTTTTTCATTCATTTGCACCCAATCACTTTTTTTATAAATTGGCGTCCCGTTAGCATCCCTATTAACCCTTTATGCCAAAAGCTCAAGAAAGTATTTCTCACGGTCTTCACTCCATTCCATAGTTCCCCCATGAGTATCATCACTTTTACTCATCTAAATACAATCCAACTACTAACGTTAACATCACACAGTTTACATAACACGAAAGTTGCACTTAAAAAGCTTAATGCAACACTCGAATTGCTTAAAATGACTCTCAAATAACTTAAAAGCAACCTTTGAATAACTCAAATTAGCACTAATATAGCTAGAAACAACACTTAAATAGCTCAAATAAGCACTTAAACAACACTCGAAAAACTTCCAACAATACATGAAACACACTTGAATAACCCAAATAAGCACATAAATAGCTCAGATCAGCATGAAAAAAGGCTAAAAACCACACAAACTAGACATAAAAAGCTCAAAAAAGCACTTGGATAACTCAAATAAGCCCTAAAAAGCTGAAAACAACACTCAATAAAACCTATAACCAGCCCTCAAATAACTCAAATAAACACATAAAAAAGCTTTAAAATGTACATAAACTACACCTAAAATAACTCAAATAAGCACTAAAAAGCTGAACACAACACTCAAATCAGCCCTAAATAACTAAAAGCAATACCACTATAACAGTTTTATTAAACAACACTAAAACCCAAGAATCAAAATCGGTTAGAGGTTTGAAAATAACCTTTGGTGACGATGAGTGACTGCTGGAACGATGGAGATACGATGACGGTGATTGCCGACGATAGGTGGAACGACGATGGTGATGGCCGGCGAATGCTGGAGCAACGCCGACGAGGGTGGTGATGGTTGATGTGGGCTGTGGTGAGGGTGGTGTTTGGGTTAAGGTTAAGGGAAATAGAGTTTTAAAGGAAAACGGGGAAAACAAAAAAAAATGTTTTGTGGTTTTCTATATTAGAGTTGGAAATAGAAAACTTTTGTTTTGGAAAATATTTTGTTTGAAAACGCTAATTTGAACGCGATTTATGTTTACCTTGTTTTCTACGAAATAGTTTGTGGAAAACAAGGGTGTTTTCTTTCAACTAAACGCACCCCTAATATCTCCGCCTTTTTTTTTTATTTTGGTTACCAAACACGAGAATTTGTGACAATGCTTTATATATGTAAATGCCCCTTTCCATTTGGCATAATTTCATGTATATCCTTGTAAATTTCAAAAATTATATATATATCCTTTTTACCAGTTTTTAATGCATAAAGTACAATGCTTTTAATGCATAATATATATATATATATATATTAATTTTTGAATTTGCAAAAGATATATATATATATAAATATATATATATATATATATATATATATATATATATATATATATATGTAAATGCCCATTTTCATTTATCCTTCTTATTTCTCTAGACCAAACAACCCCACAGGTGGTAGACCGATTGGGGCAAGAGAATGGAAATGGTTCCATTTCTCTGTTTGGACCGAATTGAAAAGCGGAGAAAGGGTAGAGAAATGAGAGAAATGGAGAATTGGGTGAATTGACTTAGCTCCATTTTCTTATTTGGTGGAGAAATGGAGAAATGGATTAATTTTTTACATTTAAAAAATTAAAAATATTTAAAAAAAATATTTTTAAAAAAACATTTTTTTAATTATTTTAAAAAATTATTTTTTAATATATTTTTAAAATAATACATTTTTTTAAATAAATACATTTTTTTCAAAATTATTTTTAAAATTATTTTTAAAATTTATTTTTAAAAAATATTTTTAATATTTTTTAAAAATTATTTTTAAAAATAAGTTTTTTAAAAATTATTTTTTAAAAATTATTTTTTTAAAAAATAAGTTTTTTAAAATAAGTTTTTTTAAAATTATTTTTGAAAAATTTTTTTTAAATAATTTTTTTTTTTCTCGGCCGTTTCTCATTGTTACCAAACATTAATTGAACACAATTTCTATGATTTATTCTCTCTGAGATTTTATTCTCTACTTCATTTCTTTTCTCTGAATTTCTCTCTACCAAACGCACCCCAAGTGAGACCAAAACCAAACATTTAATTCCACAAACGAGACCTGATCCTGAAGCCTTTTGAAAAAACCTTGAAACCCTAATTAATTCCGATGGGTGGTTCTATATACACAAGCGCATGCGAGAATATCGAAAAATACAAAAAGACCTTATCTTCAATTATCTCTTCAAACGACATCGTTGATGCTAAAATTTTCATTGATCACAGTCAGTCTTTTGATTTTTTATTTTTATTTATTTTTCTATTTTTAATTTATTTACTTGTTTTGATGGTTGAGTCATTGATTTATATGTTTTTGTGTGTGATAGTTTTGTCAGATTATGTACCTTTGGCCATATCGAAGCCGTTGTTGCTGACATTTGCTGAGGATTTGGGGAAGTTTGAGGCTGATAATCTCAAGGTGATTGCCGAATATACTTTGCGTAAGCTTCGGCCTCTGGTCCACCTCGAGGAGCAGGTTTGATTTTTATTTATTTATTTATTTTTTTGAAAGATTGAGTAAATCGAGGAGCAGTCTTGCAAAAGCAGATTTCACATAAATTGTAAATAAAAAATTAAAAACTGTGGTATATCAGTCCTGTATATGCAGGCATGAGAAATACAGATGTGGATCAGTCTATTGGTCAATACTAAAGGCAAATATGTAGGGACAATATTAGTATTTAGCTTGTTCTTGGAGTTATCTAGTGTTAAAGGTTTAATTCATATGATTGATATACAAGTGTTTTTGAATTAGCTTGTTTTAAGGGGGTTTCTGGATTAGCTTACTTTAATGGGCTTATCAGTTATTAGGATATAAAAACAACTCATTCAGCTAACTAGCTTATTACTACAAGCCATAAGCTCAAAGTAAAAACCTCATAAGCCAAAAAAAATAAGAAAGAGATTATTTGATATCCTATATTTCAAGAAGCCAATATGTTCATCAATCGAATCAGGGCTAGTTGCATTTTGGTGTTAACTGAATGAATCAAGATTCGGTACTTAATAATTAAGTTTTTGTTTATCATGCAACAATCACTTAATATTCAGCAAATTAAAACGTGAGAAGGATTAGTTGCGTTTTGTATTATTGAATTGAATCAAATATCTGTTGTTTAGGGAAGGGTTAATTTACCGTTTAAGTTTTCTACTTTCGGTTTTTAATCATAATAGGGTTACATATGGACTTGATCCTTAAGTTAATTTGATACAATAATGGGATTCTATCTCAGTTTCATACAAACTTTAGTTTGTGGAATTGAAATGTGTGTAGTAACCTTACATGCATAACCTTACAAATGTTGAATGCTATTTTTTGCAGGCTAAAATTATTGAATCAAAAATGAACTCGGACGATGCAATGAATAGCTCTATCGATAAGGTACTTTATGGTTTTGATTATATGTATATCTGAGTCGAGTTAGGTTCAATGAAAAAAGTCGAGTTGTTCTAATTGGTTTGACCTCATCAATTGTTGAAACATTTGTACTTTTTGTTGATATCGTTTCAAATATAGCTGCATAAGCTTATGTTAGTGTAGTATCTCTCTTTGATATAATTGGTTTGTTCCCGCCAAGTAAAAGATACAAATAATTGTCAAGACCACAATAGCAGCTTATATAATATGTCAACGTCAAGAGTTAAAATGAGTCTGAGTTAAAAGAGTTGAATGTTTGGCATCATCAGTTTTCCAAAAAAAGTCGAGTTAGTGTTGGCATCATCAGTTGTCGAGAGTTAGAATGAGTCGAGTTACTGTTTTAATTATAGCTACATAAGGTTTTATTATTGTAGAATCTCTTTGAACCCACCAAGAAAAGATGCAAAGAATTTGCAAGACCGCAATAGTAGCTTTTATGAATTATGACCCGCCACTAGATCAGGATTGGTGCGAAAGCCCACAAATAAAAAACAACCAATATAACATGGGACTTACTTACTGACCAAGTGACCATGAACATAAATTTTAACACATTTTCTAATAAATCCCATAGTACGTTAACTTTCAACTCATTTACTTGAATTTTTTAAAATTGACCTTTTTGCAGTTGATGTCTCTGGAAACAATAGAAAAGCAACTTAAGGATTTCAAGGATGGCACAGAGGAATTTGAAGTTGCAAAGGATAGATACAACGAGTAATAATAGAATCTTATAATTTTTAACAGAATCATACTTGTCTTATTATTTTTAACAGAATTATTCTATTCATTTTTTTTTTATTGTTTGTAGGATCGTTAGTGCTGGAATTGCAGATGCTTTATGTGGTCTAGCAGAACTCGTGAAGAAAGACCGCTCCAAGGGCGAACACAAGGATATCCCTGAGAATGCTATTGAAAAGGGAGTTTTAACTAGGGATGAAATGAAGAAGCGTATAAAGGCTAGGCTTCAGGCTGCTAAATCCTGAAGTGAATTTGGGGAAATTTAAACTAAAAGCGTGAACGTAACTGAAGGAATTCACTAACTTATTAAGCTTTCATCTTTTTGAAAAGTGGTTGATTTTTTTTGCATAAGCTTCCACATTTGGGGTTTGGTAATCAGGTGAAACGGATCATTTCAGTCTCAAATAATTCTTACTATAATATGGTCATTGCCTTATGAGATTTTGGATTTCAATCCAAATACTTCTGTTTGGTGTTTGTTTTAAGATAACGGTATGCGTGGGCTCTATTGTTATCACAATTGTATTATCCTACATGTGCATATTTGAACCAAGTATACTGTCAATATGGACTAATGATGCAAAATAATAAAAGGTACAAAGTCTATAATGGCATCCGTTTAATTAATATGGTTTGATTCTTTGGGCATGTCATAGAGTATTTTAAAAGGGTCGATATATAACAAGAGTTGAGATCAATATAGAACCCATATTTGCCATATAACAAATGAACCAATCATAGCCCTCCATATTTTATCTAAATTAATAAAAAATCATTTTTCACCTTTTTTTTTAAAACAACATATCTTACAAATGTAATTTTCAAAATATAAATACATCATCGCGATTTATTAATTATTTTCTATGTATATGATTTTCGACAACATTTTTTCAAAAATCGTCCAAAAATCATATATGATTTACGAATCATATATGATTCGATTTTTATGAATCATATATTTACGAATCATATATGATTCTCAAAAATCATATATGATTCAGAAATCGAATCATATGATTTTCATAAATCATATATGATTTTGGTTGACCGAATTTCAAAAAAATGGTTAAAAATATATAGTAGTGCATATCTATAGAAAGATAATTTAATTCCTCGTCGCGACAAGATAATTTTTATCGCGAACGACAATGGCCATGCAGATATTTAATTTTTTAAAAAATGGTGAAAATTTATCATAATAAAAAAATGAATGGCTATTATTGGTTCATTGGATCTATGGTAAATTTTGGATCTATATTGAACTTTTGCCTATATATCAAATGACTATGACTAATACGCCATTGTCCTTATTTCAATTGGATGTGCTCATTTACGCGTAATATGCACATCTAGCAATGCGTTCGAAAGACACAAAACAACGATGTGGTCAACAATATTATCAAACCGTATATATTTGAACCAAGAATATAAACAATATATTGGTATAATCATTGAAGATGTGCTTTAGAGCACCGGATATCGTTGGAGTCAGAGTTGTGCTATAGCCAAAAGTGATGCCACGCCGCAGAACTTTTTATGAAACCACATTCTGACCGTATCGCATAACTTAAAATGTGATGTAATAGATTTTATTTTTTTATTTATTTTTTATTTTTTTTTTATTTTTTTAGACTATTAAATAGACACCTACTTTCTCAAATATACCGACATTAAGACGCCTACTTTTTTATTACCCGATGGTAATGTATTTTTATTTTCGTGTTAATACACACACCATTCAGTAAAGTCAAAATCCTACGTGGCTTGCCCAGTCACTATTATTAACCTTGGGTTTGGATGGCGTGACCATAAATTAACCCTAAACGTTCCATTCATTTGACCTAGCACACACAGGAAGAAAACTTTTTACGCCTCTTTCTCCTAAACTCTCACCTCTTCATCTCAAATCTCATCTTCATCATCAATCAAACACATCTTGATAAGACTCTCATATAATCAATCATAAAACACAAAATACATCCTAATCCAACCTCTTGTCTTCATTTGTCGCTAACCCGATCAAGAAATCAATGAAAAGACTTCAAGATCATTAGAATATGGTCTCGTAAGGTTGAATGTTGTGCTTTTTTATTCTTTGTCGTCAATCGAACCAAAGATTGATTGAACCGATCGTTTTGGTCATTCTTTATATTTCAAATATTATCACGAAGATTTTGGTCAATGATGATACAAGTTCCACACAAAAAAATCTTAGATAGATTACAAATAACGTGGAACGAATCTGAGATCGACTGGATATATATTTTTTCAGTTTCGAGTCATTTGAGATGGGATAGTGATAAGGTTTTAAAAGGTACCTTTTTGAGGGGTCGTTTAAGCCCTTATTTGATCACATTTGTATCCGTTATTGCTTAATATCGTTCATTTTCACTTTTTAGGTCTCTTGAAGGCAAAATGCTGGAATGGCACTTATTTGAATTAAAAGGAGCGAATATACGAGAAAATGGCCAAAGTCAGAATCGAGACACTCAAAGTCAAAAACATAAGGTGACGGCACAGTGTAATGTGACACCGTCGAAGTTTCGTGGATCAGAAGCCAAAACTCCTATTTTCAAGTAATTGACCGCCAGTTATAAAAGAGTAGCCGTCGCAACTCCGTGACCGCCGATGCAACTGACGGTGTCGAGGTGAAGAGGACGCGTCACAAGTATAGGTGACACCGTCGCAAGTCTAACGCCAAGACGAAACTAACGACGGCGATCCGACGTCGTCACAAAACATAAGGTGACGCCGTCGCAAGTGTAATCTTATATATAGAATCCGAATTTTTCAGGGTTTGGTGTAGTCTTTTGGAGTAAAACCTAAACTGAACCAAGGCTGTTTGTACAATTTTTAGGGTTCCAAACCCTTTCTTACACCAAGATAAGTGTTTACTTCATTAATACAATTATGTCTTTGATTATTTGTGTGTATGCTTGCATGTTCTCCATGTCCGGCTAATTTACTTGTGTGTTTGCTTAGAGAACATGAAACTTAATTATTGAATATTGATTGGTTGTCTCTTATCTTAGTTGATTAATGATCTAGTAATGCGATAGGTCATTCGTTGTGTACTTAATGCTTGATTAAATCTTTGTGAACCTTAATATGACTCCTGTAGTTGTAAGCTAAATCATCCAGTGCCTTAGAGTAAAGAGTTTATCATCCCTAGCGTGGTTTTGTAGACGAGACCCTTTGGTAAGTTCAAAGAGTTGGGAGAAACGATACCCTACAACCTTAGACACACAACGCAACTAGGAATAAGGACGTGACATTCATCCACCAATAGGAGATAATTATGGAGTAGTAAAACCTAAGTAAACACATCTTTAAACTATCATACGAGCACAATAATAATAATAGACATAGCTACATACACCTTAGATTAGATAATTAGATAAGTAGAGTAATCGATAGAGATACCAACCCCCTAAATCTAATACCCGAGATTGTACCTTTCAATTTCCTAAAACATAAAAGATAAAAAATAATCTACCTCAACCTCAACCTTAGCGTAGTACACTTCTCACTAGCATTCCTATTCCCTAGAGAACGATATCAATACCCGCTTAATTACCAATACTACACTACAATGATTAGGTTCACAGCCTAGGGTGTTGAAAAACTTGCTCGACGAAAAGGAAGTTCCTTTGACCCCGAACGACGAGTGTAGCGTTATCAGATATAAGGAGATGTGGTAGGATAGAATGGGATTTGTTGTAGAAGTTGGTTTTGGTTGATGGATGTTTCATACTCTCGATCATCATCCTTGTTCATTCTATCTGTTTCGATGTTTTTCATTTGATGGACCAATGAGGGATAAACTGAGGTCAAATGTACCGATATGGTTTTTGTTTGAATGTGTTTTGCCTCCTGATAAAAAGTTTTCAATTAATTAACAGTTTAACACCATCATTGCAATATAAGGGAGATTGTGATTGGGTTCTTATTAAACCGCTTATCTTCTTGTTCCTCTTGAATTAAGCAAATACAAGCTGTTTTACCAAAGTGAGGGGTGTTTGGCTAAACTTATTTAAGGTGCTTATGTTTATAGTATTATCACAATACATTAAGCTTATCCAAACACTTATGAAAAGTGCTTAATAGCTTATTCATGGTTTAAAAAATAATTTTTATGTCTTCTTGACATGAAGAAATGTTTGGAATGAATAATGAGAATGGTTGTCGGAGGATTTGGTGAAGAAGAGAGAGTGTCTAAATTAAATCTGCTTGTGTCTGTGTTTAAGACATGGAATTGATACTTGGCAAGCCACATATTTTGTGACATGGAATTAAGACATGGAACTTTTATGAGTTTTATTGCGGATTTTGTGACTTGGCAAGCCATGTAGGATTTTGTGACCATATTGACACAAAAATAAAAGTACACGTACCATCCGGTAAAAAAAGTAGATGTACCATATCGGTATATTTGAGAAAGTAAGTGGCAAAAACGCTCCATATTTTGTTTTTATTGGTGAAGGTTTATTTGGGGAAGATTAGAGCTGCTTATTTTATTATTTTTTTTGGGAGGGGGAATAGTTGTTGGGACATTTGAATTAATTTTTCCAATTAAAACATTTCTTTTATGTTCAAAAATAATTTGTAACGTATATTTTTGAATTTTCTTTGTCATCTGTAAAATTTGAGGTTTAGAACATAAATTTAATTCTTTGATCACTTGTAAAGTTGTAGATTGTTTTGTTCTTACCTAGAGTGATTTGCGTACAAACGGGATATTTCGACTAAGAACTTGTTTACGTTAATTTTGACGTAAAGTATTTTTACATTTTATTACCATCAAAACGTAGAGATGTCGAAATATAGAAATAAGGTTTTTAGACATTATTTTTATTAACAATCGCCCTCTTTTTGATAATGACAAAAAAAACATAAACTCAATTTATGTGAAAATTAATTTTGGTATGTTTTTGAGTTTATAACCCATTTCTCCCCCTTTTTGTCGAAGCAAAAAGATTGTCGAGAAGATGCTAAGGCTCCCTCTTGATGCGTGCTCCCTCTCGTTTGGAGGGCACAAAGGAATCGAGCAATGATTCGTGCTACAAAAACGAGTTAGATAACAAATATGCAATATCTAACAAGTAGCAACCACATTTTCAAAGTGTAAAAGAGATGGCTAAAAATGATAGTCAAACAAAAAAATGATCCAACCAATAGCATTAAAAGCTAAAAATAAAATATCATCCATTAATAAAAATCACATATAATATGTGATTGCATCAAGACTTACAACCATAAAAACTACATAAACAACGACTAGGAGAAGCATGCAAATATTCTTAGTGACATTAGATGTCCTAGGATTTGCTTCATGGGTCACAAGATGGGTCCTAAGGTTTATTCATGATAACTAAACATAAGATGTTTAGTTGGTTGGGTCATTGGTTGGTGGAGAAGGTGGAATGATGGGTTCTTGAGGTGGTGTAAGGAGATTCTCCACATAGGAGAACATGAAGTGTAACTCATCCCTAAGGGAGAAGATGAGGTTGCGGTTGGTAGACAACGCTGGCAATTAGCGCTATGAATGTCAACGGAAGTAGTTGGATAGGGTGGTTAATAACGGAGATGGTGAAGGGGTGAGCGAAGGTGATGATGGAGTAGGCATGGCAAAAAATCCAGGAGTGATGGGTGAAGTGCGAAGGTCATGTTAATGGAAGAAATTCTTGTTCCAAAGGAGGAAGAAGAAGATGAAGAGGTTGTTTTGTTGGAGGGTGTCTTGGATGGTGCATTTGGTGGAAAGGGAGAGCCAGAGTGATTGAGAAGGTGGTGTGTAAGCTTGCATATCCTCATCGTTATCTTTGGTGAGATCAATGACCATGGTTTCTTGTGGTGGCTTAAAAGTGATTTTGTGTGGTGGCCTAACGGGTATCCTGGCTTCTTATCAATGTGTATTGTGGTGTTTTGAGGATAATACATTGTGAATTCTTTCAAAATATTGAAGAAAAAGGGGTGATCAATGATTGTGAGGTTGTGGGGTTTATATAGACAATGTGGATGGATTTTGAATTTTGATGAGGTGTTATGTCCTAAAGTTAAAGGAATGTGGTATGTCATGTGAGTTTGGCTATAATTAGGAGAGAAGTTGAAGTTGCAGGGATTAGGAGAGGATAGGTCAAAGAGACAAGAAATATAGCTGAAATTCGAATATATGGGGGATGGTACCACTAAACTTTAGACGGTACCGCTAAAATTAAACTGTCGCGCCCGTTTAGTGGTAACGGTGGTATGTGCAAAAACACATACCGCTTTACCAAAATAGACCCAAAATAACCAGAGATCCGCTTATGCCTAATATTTGTTGGTTTCGAAGTTTATGCAATGCGCATACGGATATGGCAAAACCCACAAAAGGAAGACAAATCAGACAAAAACCAAGCACGGAAGGAAGAGAGTGCGGCAAAGCTGGCCGAGAAATCAGAATTGAGTGAATTTGAAGTTTTGGATGCTCAAAGGATGATTTTTGAAAGTTTGGATCAACTTTGAAGAAATGGCAAAATCAACCTCAAGCTGAACAATTGGCAAAATCTACCCTTAAACTTTCAAAATTGGCAAGATCAGTCCTCATCTTTCCCATAATGGCAAAATAAACCCTTAAGACCCTTGTGCTCAATTTCCCAAAATTAACCTTCATCTTTCCCCATTTTTACACTTTATATCCTTTAAATAAATGGAAAATGACACAAATAGACCGCCACTCGACACGATATCACTCTTTATGGAACTTTTTATTTTAAATTTGAAAATAGACCGAGGGCAAACCATTATTGGGAACTCAACCACATTAAGCATGTGTCCCTATTTGTAAGGTGATTGTGCGAACTAAAAAGTCACAAGCAACCATATTTTTAAAAGGTTTTTGGTC